>JARFJB010002320.1:4250000-4850000 GCA_036346205.1 Vesta saturnalis
GTCGTGTGTGCGCGTGTGCGCGTGTGAGCGCGTGTGAGCGCGTGTGTGCGCGTGTGAGCGCGTGTGAGCGCGTGTGAGCGCGTGCGAGCGCGTGCGAGCGCGTGCGAGCGCGTGCGAGCGCGTGCGAGCGCGTGCGAGCGCGTGCGAGCGCGTGCGAGCGCGTGCAGCGCGTGGAGCGTGCGAGCGCGTGTGAGCGCGTGGGCGTGCAGCGCGTGGAGCGCGTGTGAGCGCGTGTGAGCGCGTGTGAGCGCGTGTGAGCGCGTGTGAGCGCGTGTGAGCGCGTGTGAGCGCGTGTGAGCGCGTGTGAGCGCGTGTGAGCGCGTGTGAGCGCGTGTGAGCGCGTGTGAGCGCGTGTGAGCGTGTGTGAGCGTGTGTGAGCGTGTGTGAGCGTGTGTGCGTGTGTGCGTGTGTGCGTGCGTGTGTTGTTGTGCGTGCGTGCGTGCGTGCGTGCGTGCGCGCGTGCTATATTTATTTTATGTTCCTGGCTCTATCACTTCAATGTTTTTTTTCTAAAGCACTATCGGCTATCTCCCATTTTTTGAAACCATTAACAAATGTAAGTAAGTAATTTTTGTTCTAATAGTTTGTTTTGTAAATATTAATTTAATTAAAATATTTTTCATATTAAACAATAGAATAAAACAAGAAAACTGACTGAAGTAAGCATCGTTAACAAACGTATTAAAAAAAAATTTTTTTACAAATGACACCACACTGTTATCAAGTGTTACATTAAACGTGTAATCCATTTTTCGTGCAAAAGGTCGAAACTTTCTGTCAAAATTTATGACGGCACCGTTTGTAGGGTACGTCTGTTTTCATCTACCACGCCCTGATGATGCAACATAATGAGGTTGTCTTTGTATATTATGATCAAGCAAGACCGCTTGAAATTTGTTATTGCAATAAGATCGCCAGCAGTTGTGATAGACCATGAAGCTTGGTTGCAACATATTTTCCAAAGGGATAAATAAAGCCAATCCATACCTCGGCTTGCAGTTATAGAACCTAGCTGCTTTAAAGCCTGTGCTACTCCAGATGATGCTTCCATTTCAAGTTTCGTCACTGGAATCGGAGGTTGTTTCATGGTCATGCGCCTCATTCTTGTTAGTTTATACGTAGAGAAGCATTCACACAACATTCTCCCTTGAGAATAATATGTGGAGACATGAATCTATTCCTTTTTCTCTATCTATCTCCCTCAGCTTTTTCGCGTAGTCTAAGAATTGCATAAAAATCAGGAAAAATTACTCCAGAAATGAAATCTTCCTAAGTGCTTTAAGCATTTAGCTTGCTTAAACTTTCGATTCTACAATTTCAAAACAATCAATTTTTAACCCAAAAAGAAAATTATTTTGTAATCATCAGCCAAAATTGCGAGTGCTTACGTTTTCATGGTACAAAATCCGTCTTAGCAACAATTACAAACGAAAATTATTATTAATTTTATTAAATACATAAATAAAAAGTTTACCTCGAGTAGGACTTGAACCTATGACCTGTACTTTGCTAGAGTACCGCGCCATCAAGGTTCAAGCCCCAATCGATGTAAACTTTTCTCTTTATGTATGTAGAACTTACTTATATTAATGAAATGTGAGCCTGCAATATCGCAAGGATTCACACATACCAAAGCAACTTGACTAATATTAAATTATTGTAAGTTTTTTACAAACGAAGTACCGACGGCAATTCCATACTTCACACTTTATGACAACAAACGCCTTGTTCTTAAATTTTTACGTAATTATTATCCTTATAATTACAGTGCCACCGTAGAATTATACCGGTTTGGGTTAAAACGGGTTGACACTCCGTTTGACTCTTGTCAAGCTACTGCTTATAAGCATCCTTCACTGATTTTATTTTGGCCTTTAACTATTTCTCATTCACATATTATAGTAATTATTTAACTTCAATCTCTTCAAGAAAATTTTGGAAGCTTCATCTTTCCGTTTTCATTACCGTAGTTTCTTTAATGTTTCATACAATTGGATGTTGTTAATAAAATTGGCAAATAGACCGTCATGTTGTTGACATTCCATTTCATTATTATGAGCAAATGACGCATAGATGTTACAATAAAAAACACGTAGTGCTACTATATAAAACTGAGCGAATAACGTGAAACATAAGCTTGATGCAACTACAACTATCTGCACTTACATTACTAGCTTACTCGCGTACGAGTAAGTTTCATGGGATAAAACACCGCATTACGATTATGTAGGATGAAATAGTAAGATTTTGTTAAACTATTGCATACATAACGTTCACAATATTTTAGGATCTTGATAAATCATGACAATATTTTGTTAAATTGCTTGCTTAACTTATGCTAGTTAATGCCATGACCCACTTACGGTCAATGTAGACACTAATTGGCAAATGTTAAATGACAAGCAATATGGCTTCTACCAAAGCAGATTCACGCCCTTATCTGGAACAAATCTATTCAGTTCAAGCCAGATCTCCGTTGGCACATGCATATTTTATCATTGGCATACCTGTTTAGCAGCAAAAAGTCTAGACTTTCGCTTCCAAACACAGAAATACCGCTGAAAAAGAGCATTATCTGTCCCTTTAAAGCCGTTAGTATGCCTTAAATGATTTAATTAAATATAGTCGTCTGGTAGGTAATCTCTCTTTAGACATTGTTCATGATTTGTATAAATTTAGCGACAGATAGTGCTTTTTCACTTTAGTTTTATCAATTTTCGCCATTTATTGTTGAGTAGGGCAACACGGACTGTATGTAATAAAGAATCACTACTATTACCACTAATGTAGACGAAACCCTTCTTTCTTAACAAGTATTTTGTAGAATAAAAAACATTTACAAAGATTATTTTTATAGGCGGCTGTTTTGTTCCTAATGCTTACGCACAGTACGAGAATAAGTGTTTTTCTGAAACTACCTTAGAATCAATTACTTTTGTCACTAAAAGGACGAGAAAAATGGGATTTTTCTCCCTAGTGAGGAGAGTAAAAAACAATGTTGCCGCGTTAATAATGACATTTTAAACAGGAAGATACCCGTATCAATTTCTTTATTCCGCGCCGTTTTTCAACCGTTCTTCCATTGCCCGATTCTGTGTGTCTACACAGCTAACCTACAAAAGTGACAAATTAGTTCTTATTAGTGAATTTCTATTTCCTGAATTTTAGTTCAAACATGTTTATACTAAAAAGCTACCAAACCATTACACAAGCAGGAACTAACCTAAAAAATGAATAACCTAGTTGCCAAGTCTACATTACTTACTATATACATGACAAGTTATGTAGCGAACTTCATTGCTGTATTACGATAATTTCTCACTTTTGATTGTAGTTCCAGAAAACATTATGTGTAAAACTCGACAAGAAAGTGTTTTTTCCAACTCTCGTCTACACTCTTGTGTCAAACTTTGAACTCGTTTTGAATAACAACACTTTCTTTTCTAGTTGTACAAATAACTATTCTACAATCTCAGATTGGCAGATTCTAGATAATGGCCGTTTAAGGGAACTAATTAGATTCGTCGGTTTTTCATCGAGGAATTTAAAATAAATATTTGAAAATTTAAAACAAAATATGTTTGCTCAAAGTAGCTCAAAATTGCATGATTGCTACACGACAAAATTAGAAATAAGGGCAATAGACCAGATTTTTACCTTATAACCGACGTATACATAAGTAGGTATAGAAGGTTATGCAATTTCTTCACTAACGATAAATCGACTTCTTTTATGTGTGAGTGTGTGGTGTGTGGTGTGTGGTGTGTGGTGTGTGGTGTGTTGTGTGTGGTGTGTGGTGTGTGGTGTGTGGTGTGTGGTGTGTGGTGTGGTGTGTGGTGTGGTGTGTGGGTGTGGTGTGTGTGTGTGTGTGTGTGTGTGAGTGTGAGTGTGTGTGTGTGTGTGTGTGTGTGTGTGTGTGTGTGTGTTAGTGTGTGGTGTGTGTGTGTGTGTGTGTGTGTCGTGTGAGTGTGCGTGTGCGTGTGCGTGCGTGTGTGCGTGCGTGTGCGTGTGCGTGTGTGTGTGTGTGTCACCCGACTTGCAATTTCCTCAATACCACCTTCACTGCAACTTTCGATATAAAGGAGGCGTATATGCCTACATCAAGGACAGAATTGCTTGCAAGAGGGTTTCTTCCTTAGAAAATAATGTATATGCCTACATCAAGTACAGAATTGCTTGCAAGAGGGTTTCTTCCTTAGAAAATAATAATTTTGACGTGATTTGGTTTAAACATTCTGGTCCTAATTTTGTAAAATTCTACTGTTGCATTTATAGGTCTCCTAATAACAGTAACTTTCAAGACTTTTTCGATTACCTTAGTATGAAAGTTGACAACCTCCTGGCTCAGTTTCCATCTTGCGATATCTCAATTGTAGGCGATTTCAATGTTCATAATCCTAAATGGCTTCAGTTTTCATCTACTACAAATCCTACTGGTCATAGTGCAGGAACATTTGCTATTTCATGTGATCTCACACAAATGATTTCTGAATCCACAAGAATCCCTGATAACCCTAACCATACTCCACATCTTCTAGATCTCTTTCTTGCATCAAACCCTCTTGTTTATAAAACTTCCGTTCTTTCGCCTTTAGGTCTTTCCGACCATTGTCTAATAGAAATCATTTCTACTGTACCTAATTCCACTGTTATTCGCAAAACCGATAGAACCTTGTAGTGTTTTAAGTCAGCTCGATGAAGTAATTTACGGGATTTCTTTGCAACCTTTCCGTGGCGTGAATATTGTTTTAAGTCGTCCTCTTCTTCGGACATCGCTTTTTCAGTATCTGAAGTCATCGTCATAGGAATGGAGTTATACATTCCCAAAAAACAGTACCGTATAGGTCATTAACGTTCCAAACCCGGGTTCAATAAGGCCTGTGCTGATGCAATATATTTAAAAAATAAATATTACATTAAATGGAAATCTAATAAATCGGTCGACAGTCATGTAGAATACGTTGGTGCTAGGAATATCTGCAAAAGTGTCATCACTAAAACTAAAAAGTTGTTCGAACAACGAAAATGCAATGAACTAGCTACATCTCCTTTAGGCAGTCGTAAATTTTGGTCTTTAGCTAAAGCCATTAGTAAAAACTTTGGAACATCTTCATTTCCCCCCAGAGATCTATTGGCGGCTCGGTAGTTGCTGATTCTGTAGACAAAGCCAACGTTTTTGTGGATTTGTTTGCATCAAACTCATGTCTCAATGATTCTGGAAAAGACGTGCCCCTAGTCAACTCTTCTTTTAAACTTTTAAAAAAGTTGCGGTAAGTGTTTTGTGTTTCAGACGTTCACAGCAACTGCAAACGTCAGTTGCTGGTGAAGCAAACCCTAAATTAAATTTTGTTGAAGATATTTGGTGGTAGAACTAATAGTTTCCTTGAAGATCTTGGTCTAGTGTCGTTATACATTTTAAACATTTTGTTTATGTTGAACACAGAACTTAAGTATAATCTCTTGGACTTGGCTCTTTTGCAATGATCCTCAACACCTTTAAACTTTTCTATAAAATGTATAACCTCTTCCCTTTTCCTTGACATTTTATTTTTCCACCGATCTCTATCTGTATTTTCTTTGAACTCCGTGCCAGTACTAATATTTTTTGCAATCCATAAGATTCTACAATAGCACATCATAGCAAGATAATTCTTTACCTTGTATTTTATCTGGAAGTAGTGAGGTTTATTGTTTGCGGAGTTTATACATTCGCGATATCTTTCTGGATAATGAACTTCTGGTAAATGAGGTAATCGTACGCCCTGCTGTAGTTTATCCTTATCTTTATAAACGTTTTTTTTGTTTATTAATGTTTGTTTTGGAATATCGTTACATTGAAATTTTTTTATATTTGGGATGCACACATTTGTAATTCCACTTTTCTAAATGTAGTTCTTTTGGTTCATATCTTAAATAAATTAGATCAGCAGTCAAAACGTACCAAAATGAGTTAACAAGAAGATTTTTTATTCTTTTCTAACCTCGCTTTTTCTCTGGTACGTTGTCGTTTTGTACTCAGTCAGTCAGCCACGTCACAGGCTAATACACCATCCTTTATTACCACAAATATCGACGTTATGTATAAATTAGCGCGCCCTTTTATTATTTTCTTGATTGAAAACAACACAAAGTTTTAACAAAGATACGCGAGCACATGAACGTTTATAACTTCAGCCTTCAGTAATGGCTACATGGACAAGTTGCGCTTTGATTCTGTAAACACTATGGACATGTTACGTACTGAAACTAAAATTAACTTTCATGCATAGGTATTTTAAATGGGACTTGTACCTCTTTGTTTAAGATTGACGATTTGTAATATTCTAGCGCTAACAGATCGTAATGTCATCTACGAGCGATTTTGTAAAGATCTGGACATGTTGCGATTTGTAAAAAGTTCCTCATTTAATTCTTTCGAATCCTTTATATATACAATTATAACTGATTAAACGTGAAAACATGTAGTACATGATAAAATGGTAGGGTACGAAGTAACAGTTTTAGTGTACATATGACTTGTTAATCTGAATCACTGTTAGAACTGTCATCCTCTTCGCCCAAGTTTATTACTATGGGAGCAATGTCTTCAAGATCTAATGGTTTCTCTCGTTCATGAATGGCTCAATTAATTGATTTCCTAAAAGTAATAATTTCTAAAATTTCATATTTAAGTTTGAATTTAATATTATATCTACCTATTATACCGCACCAAACATTAAACATTAAATCCAAATCATCTTTGTGAGGTAAGTTGTGGGTTTTCTACAGCCCAGCGATGGGTATTACGTCTGTTGAAAGCTCATCAGTCCATAATATTTTCATAGAAAAATTGGGAAAATCATTCGCCGATAAACCTTGTACTATCCTAGACTTGTATGGATGGTATTTATTGGCGTCCAGTACTCGATGGACAGATGACTTAGGAATATTTGTTTCATTACCAATTTTTTTAACCGATGCTGTGGGGTTATTGTTTGTGTATTGTAACACAAGATTATTTCTTTCCTCATTTTCAACAGCATGTTTATGATTTCTGGGTTTTACAAAACTTCCATAATTCAGCAAATTCAGTAACAGATTCCTAAAATGTTGTGCGTTTGGTTGATGTCGTTCAGGAAGTTTATTTTCATAAATTTCAGCAGCCGCTGCAGCGTTCCTGTGGACTTCGAAGTAGGTTTCTAACATATAAACTTTTTCTTCATTTGTATAATTAAGAGCCATGTCTAATGGTTGGGAATTTGAAAATTATAATTTAATGGAAATTAAATTAAACACAAAAAACAAGCAATTGCGAATTAAAAAAAAAACGATTTAAATGCAATGGACTCAAAACAAAAGGTAATTTTAATTAAATCAATTAAAGTTTGACAGTTCTAAGATAAACAAATCGTTAGCTCGCCTACTAAGACCTTATCGAGCACAGCAACAAAATTTTTAGATATTTGTTTATTAGTATTCGTTGAAAAGAAAATACCATGTCGTGATACATTTTTGAAAAGCGGAAAATAATGCTATTTAATGCATTAATAATCTAATATAGCGTCGATTAGAAAAAAGAAAGCTATAGTCATTATCTCGAAATCTTAAAAAGATACCCTTTTGTTTTATTTTTTATTGTAAAGTTCTTAAAAAAGTACCCGTAGAATGTTTAAACGAAAATACCGTATATTCTCTAATAACCGAGCTACGTAAATCCTGAGAAACATTGTCCATTTGACCTATTTTGCAGCTCTTACACACACGCGCACGCACGCACGTACCCGCGCACACGCGCACGCGCCCGCCCGCGCGCACACGCACACGCACACGACACGCAACACCACACACACCACCACACAAGCACCCGCACGCCCATGCAGCACACACACACCACACACACACCCACACACACACAAACACACACACACACACACACCACACACACACACACACACACACCCACACACACCACACACACACACACAACACACCCAACACACACACACAACACACAACCACACACACACCACACACACACAACACACACCACACACACACACACACACACACAACACACACACACCACACACCACCAACACACACCACACACAACACACACACACACACACACACAACACACACACACACACACACACACACACACACACACACACACACACACACACACACACACACACAGACACACAGACACAACAGAACACAGACACACAGACACACACAGACACACAGACACACAGACACACAGACACACAGCACACACACAGACACACAGACACACGACACACACACACAGACACACAGGCACACAGCACACAGACGCACAGACACACAGACACACACAGACACACAGACACACAGACACACAGACACACAGACACACAGACACACAGACACACAGACACACAGACACACAGACACACAGACACACAGACACACACACACACACACACACACACACACACACACACACACACACACACACACACACACACACACACACACACACACACACACACACACAGACACACACGGACACACACACACGACACACGACACACGACACGGACACACACGACACACACGGACACACACGGACACACGACACAGGACACACGACACACGACACACACGACACAGGACACACGACACACGGACACACGGACACACGGACACAGACACACGGACACACGACACAGGACACACGACACACTACACAGCACACACACACACGGCACACGGACACACGGACACACGGACACACGGACACACGGACACAACGGACAACACGGACACACACACGGACACACGGACACACGACACACGGACACACGAGCACACGGACAAACGGACACACGGACACACGGACACACGGACACACGGACACACACACACGGACACACGGACACACAGGACACACGGACACACGGACACGGACACACGGACACACGGACACACGACACACGGACACACGGACACACGGACACACGGACACACGGACACACGGACACACGGACACACGGACACACGGACACACGGACACACGGACACACGGACACACGGACACACGGACACACGGACACGCGGACACGCGGACACGCGGACACGCGGACACACCGACACACCGACACACCGACACAACGACACACCGACACACCGACACACCGACACACCGACACGCCGACGCGCCGACGCGCGGACACGCGGGCACGCGGACACGCGGACACGCGGACACGCGGAAATATAAAGATATTAACACCGCATACGGAAAGGTTAAATAATCGTAATTAATATAGCTTCTTGTCCTTGTTTACTATGTAGAAAAAATTAACTATCACAAATGTTCCGGTTTATTCTAAAATACCATTATTTTATACTAAATTAGCGCAAAATAACGAAAACGTAGCATAGCACATGTAACATTTAATACTTCTTCATTTTAACGACTAAATGACATACCGTTTAAAAACTTTATTTATTGCAATGAATAATGGGTTTAAGTTAAAAAAATGAATGGAACTTTTGTGTTAAAAGGAAGTGTTAATTGCAAAAACTATTTACTTATAACAAGAACTAAGCTTTAGAGATGACAACGATTTATTTATAGTACGTTTAGAAAATTGCTTATAACATAATGAAGAAGCATCTGTACAGCCCTTAAAGTTCTATAAGTGTACTTCTACATCCATGACTACAAATTTTAGCTACTTAACAGTTTCGGTAATGAATAGAAGATTTTGTGCCTTATGCTCAGTCGTAGATAAAAGTGGACCAGGTTCATAAAATTATCGATTTGCCTTATTAACCAAAAAATATTTACATGTACCTAGATATGTTCGCTTTAAAATCGACATTGCTTCTTCCTGAAACTAATTATTAAATACTCGGACGCCAACTTGTTTTTAAATATGGAATAAACAAGTAACCATTATGCAATAAAGTTAAAGTAAAATTTCTATAATAACAAATTTTATTAGACAACCTATATTTAATTATAAACTGAAACATCTTAATGCTGATGTTAGTAACGTTATACCCTAATGAATAATTAAAATTGTGAGTAATTAATGGAATCAGAATACCTTATTCACACTATAGGTAACGAAGTGGCTGCATGCTCGGTCAGCATTTTTGGAAATTGTTGCGTAATATTACTTCAGGGTTGAAATAAATCTGGGTTTGTATGCTTTATAATTCCCAAATGATTAAACTCTTGATCAATCGTACTAATACTATTAATAATATTAACGGTAAAATAATTAATTGCGTAGATGTGCATAAACGTGAAAATAATAGTAAAGGTGAAGTAAATAAAAAATAAAAGTGCCTGAAAAAGCAAACGTCTCAAACTTTCATATAATAGTTTAAAATAACTTACCATACAAATTAC
This sequence comes from Vesta saturnalis, assembly GCA_036346205.1. NCBI lineage: Eukaryota > Metazoa > Arthropoda > Insecta > Coleoptera > Lampyridae > Vesta > Vesta saturnalis. The sequence continues at coordinate 4,260,388 of JARFJB010002320.1, forward strand.
ATAGCACTTTTTTAACAAAAATTAACAAAGCAATAATGAATGCTACATCCACCTTTTTAACTCAACCAAAAACGACGCTCCCAAAAGGTCTTTTCGCATGAACATGTCTGAAACTGAATGTGCAAACGAAATGCGTACGAGTTCTAATTAAAATAATTAAATGCATTTATGCAACTAGATATGCAACATACGCTACACGAAATGCACGTTAAGTTGCCTATATACAGGTGAATTATTAACAACACGTTCGAAGTCATGGGTAAATTATTGTTAAAAGTACTAATAAAAATTTTAAAATATTGAAGATTACTAAATTAAAATAATCGATTGGACGTTTTAATTGCTGTTAGCATCAAAATTTTACAACTGTTTAAAACTCTCAAATTTATTATGTCAACGTAATTAGCCATTTTCGTGTATGTCATATTATATAGTTGGTCTTTGATGTCCTGCTACAGTTTGCTCTTACGGCGGCAACATTGTCGGGACTCACAAGTACCTAAGGGTATATACTTTATATAAAAAACGAGTTGTGTGAGTAACGCCTACCTCGGGATTCATAGCGCCCTGATAACATAACGGGCTCAACAGAGTAGCCTTGATACCTATATATATATATATATATATATATATATATATATATATATATATATATATATATATATAGGTAATGTATGTTGGGAATGCATGGCCGTGGATGAAGGAACGTGAACAGCTCGAGTAGCCCGTTCTCCCCATCGGGGAGGGAATGAAACGCGTTGCTTTCTTTTCCTTTCCATTATACAGTATGTCCCCGGATCGACTTTAAAAGAGGGAAAACTCTCTTATTTTTGATTTCTCAGAAAATTTAATTCTTGCTGATTTGCCCTGCTTGTTTTCAAACCCCCGAAACACAAATTACTTGCTATTTAACTCAAACGGTTCTCGAGATAATATCATTTTTCTTGAAAAATTCGAGCTTTTCGTAATTTTTTTAAGTAAATTGATTTGTTTCAAAGGAAAAATCAAATTGGTCTCACAAGTTTTAATTAATAAATTTAACAATTGATGGTAAAATGAAATGAAATTCTCAAAAAAAAAGAACTATTAATTTTCTATTCGAATAATGTTCCTCCTTTTTCAGCACAGATTTCAATGCGAGCTCTGAATTCATTGAAACTGCGCCTTATTTCTTCGATTGAAAGGGACTGGACAGCATTCCGTATCCTATTTTTCAATTGCTCTTCATCATTGTCTAATGGCTCACTGTACACTATTTGTTTTAAACGACCCCACAGATAAAAGTCCATTATTGTGAGATCAGGACTTCTCGGCGGCCATAAAATGGGACCATCTCTTCCTATCCAGTTATCATGGAACTCTGTATTGAGCCACTGACGGACAGTACCGGCATAATGAGCAGGTCACCCATCGTGCTGGAAGAACATTTCAATTTGGTAGTTCAATGGCAATTCATCCAGTTTATCAGTTAAAAATTTTTGCAACATTTCTAAATATGAATAACGGTTTAAATTTTGATCAAAAAAATATGGGGCAATAATTCCATGGTACGAAACCGCACACCACACATTAACTTTTTTCAAACATTGTCTGCGACTAGCAATTCGGAAGTTTGGATTCGTCCTACTCCAGTAACGGCAATGTTGGGAGGAAACGACTCCGTTAGTTGAAAAGGTCGATTCATCGGAGAACATTATTCGTTTATGAAAATTTGAATCTTCCAAAACTCTATTGCCCATTTCCAAACAAAAATCCAGACGTTTGGCTTCATCACCGTTCTCTAAAGTTTGCCTAAATTGCGGCTTATATGGTAAAATTTTGTTCTCTTTAAAGATTCTTTGTAAATGAGATTTACCTATCCCAATTCGTAGTGCCCTCCTTCTTAAAGACAATCTTGGAACTTCTGTTGCGGACTGAACGGTGAGAACAGTAGCAGCATCTTCTTCATCGAACAACTTCTTTGGCTTCTTTAGGTTTAAAACCGAGCCTGTTTGAAGGAATTTAGTTACCAAGTTTTTTGCTCCGTCATTCGAAATGGCAACCTCCGGGTATTTTTGGTTGATAACAACTCGATAGCACTCTTCCCCAGTTCCGTAACATTGAATTAGATAAATTCTTTGTTGTAAAGTCAACATTATAGCATACAATTCAAATTAGCATGAATTAATTTGCAGTTCAACAGAATTATCACAGTTTGACAATTTCTGTCAGTGGTGTTTTTCAATGAAATCCGCCTACTAAAGTTACTTCTAAAAATTAGGAAAAACATTCCAATTTTTCAAGAAGAATGATATCTCGAGAACCATACGAGTAAAATATAAAGTAATTTGTGTTTCGGGGGTTTGAAAACAAGCAGGGCAAATCATCAGGAATGAAATTTTCTGAGAAATCAAAAATAAGAGAATTTTCCCTCTTTTAAAGTCAATCCGGGGACATACTGTATACATGCACTTTGTGCCTATAGCACTCAAACTGTATGTCTCATAATGAACCAAGACGTAGTTACTAAATTTTGAATTCAACCATGTATAATTCTCTGATAAATTTTATGCCATGTATAAATAAATAATTTACAGTAATTTTACAAAAATAAACATTAATCGTAGTTAATGTAAATTGAGTGTTAATGTAATTTCTTCGCAACATTAAAACTCGCGAATAAATTAAGAAAGTTAAACATTGATGTAAATAAATTTAACTATTATTATAAGTTTTATGAACGAATAAGTTACATGTAATTAAAAATTATTATTAATTTTATTAAATACATAAATAAAAAGTTTTCCTCGAGTAGGATTTGAACCTACGACATGTTCTTTTCTAGAGTACTGCTCTAACTAACTGAACTATCGAGATACAAGCCCCAATCGATTTTGTCTTTATGTATGTAGAACCGATGTAAATTCTAAATATAATGAGATTACAGTCAAATTACTTACATTAATGGAATGCAAGCCTGCAATATCGCAAGGATTCGCACATACCAAAACAACTTGACTAATGTTAAATTATTATGTATAAGTTTTGTTATGAACGAATAAGTTCAAAAGTAAATATGTAAATTAAAAATTATTATTTAAAAAATTAAAGGTTATTTTCGTTCACGTGCGATCACGGGTTAACTCGGGCTTATAAGTGACAAGCTCGTAAATAAAAAACTTACATACTACGTGTTAGATGATCGAATCTGTTGTGATAAACCCAAAAAGATGGACGTATACAAAGAGATGCATCACAATCCGGGCAGTAATATCTCGATTCGCGCCGTATCCCCTCCGCTGTAGTTGAGAATTTTCTAAGTCAGCCCCCTGTAGTCCCACTGCTTAAATTATAGCCAATCTTTGACCTTTCGCCATTAATAGAAGCCGTTCCCGCCCTCGGTGGATTTCTATGTAACCACAAAACGCGGTACCGAGGGTTGAAGCTTTATTCAATTTTTTCTCGAATTCTCTTGTACACCCTGACCAGCTGTCGCCCAAATTCGTCTTAACCCGCGCGTAAGTTTTGACACCTAGATACATACCCGTAGAGAAAGTAACGGTTGGAGCTTAATTACACTAAAATACACCACCGGGCGGAAAGGCTGTTTACGTAAAATTCTTCCGGGCGTGCAGTGTCCACTAGTTAAGGCAACGGACCTGGCCTCTAGGTCTACTGGCCGAAGCTAGCTAGAAATGTACACACAAAACACTTACTCGCTGCCCCAGATACCTTTCTAAGTGCAGTGTTGTTGGAAGAAAAGCGACCAACTGTAGATCATGTTACAGACCAAATACTCATTAGAGCATCAGCCTGTAAAGACAATGTGCACGCACGACATAGCTCATTGGTGTGGACGAGGTTCTTACTTAATGCTGCAAAAGGGAACTCGTCACGACTCCATAATGTCAAAGTCGGGAAAAAATGTGAAAAAGGTGCCACCTGTTAGAGACATTTATAGCGGGAAAACATCATGAACTAGATCTTAATAATGGCCCAACAGGAAACCATAATGTTTCCTTAGAATGAAATACTATCCTCCCTGAAAATTCTACTCCAAAAATATTTACGTAGAGTTCATATAAACTTTTATGTATAAAAGCCGAAAAATTGCGATAATAAAACTAAAATTCATTAGATATTTCGATATACTTCAACGTCAAAGTCATTGGCTCAAATAAAACAAATAATTGGTCGGTACGGTAATTAACTAGACAATTTAAAACGTAAAATACTTCACAACAACATAAACGAACACGATCAAATCTTAGCAAATCCTAAAATTTAATACTCACCAAAGTAGGTATTGTGATACCTAATTAAAAAAATACACAAAAAATAAATAAACTGCTTATCTTTAACACCGATTATTGTAATCGAAAGCTGAACAGTCAAGAAACTAGTTACACTTTATCTATATGCATTACGTTAAACCATAATGAAACTTCAAAAGGTTCTCCTTCCTCTGGACTACGATAAAATAGGTCGTGCAACTGGTCCACCAGGTTTTAAATTTAGTTTTAAATCATACATTACCGAAGTGGATTATTTATTTTGTGGGTTGGTGGAATGTAAGACTTTTGATTTCTGTTGTCCTATATTGAAGATGTATTCTTGTTGCTTCACTTCTTGCATAAAGTACAAAACGGATTCCATAAAGCTAAGTCCATGAGATGAAGAAGCTTTCTATAATACTTTTGCCTTTTTTGTCGGCACTGGATGATCTGCCAAGTGTTAATCTACGGTGTCTTTACGGCATATGACTGCAATTGGTTCGATTTGTATTAAACCTTGTTTTTGGATCTCCTTCATGCAAATTTTATGTACAGCAGGCAGCAATCTGACGTCCTTTCTGTCGCGCTATGCCATGACGGTGACCTTTCCACGCTGAAATCCCATAATTTCTCATTTTTTCAACTTGTTTGTTTTGATAATCAATTGAAGAATCCATATCCATATTTGAGATAAAGTATCAATAATTGAAAAAATTTTTTGTCTTTCCCAAACTAAATTTTTAATATAGATATGCTGATACTTACGTTACAGTTGTGAAGTTTTAAACAGATTAAAAAATTACACAAGCACTCTTTTTTAAAAAACTTTGGTGCTAATAACGGGAACGTTATAAGGTCAAACACATTGTAAGTCTAACATCTTAGATACGACACGAGGACATTCAACAATAACTTCATTTAAACAAACATTGTCTGATTTATTGCAGTATCTGTGGATTTCCAGTAGTTTATAATTAATTAAATTATTGTTTTGTGTAAAATTTCTACACAGTCGTCTATAATGAAATCACGTCTACTGTTAAGAATGTGGGCCGCAAAGTTTGACTTTACATTGTAAATTTGGTTATTTTTTATTTGTCTAAGATGTGCATTAGTCCTAATTTTGACGTTACAGTCATCCCTACGTACACTCCTTTACAGGTCTGACAAGTAAGTTTGTAAAGCCCAGAATTATCCAAATAGTTTCTTTTTTCTTTGCAGCGGCCGAAAATCATGTTTAAGTTTTGGTGGGGTTTACAAGCAAAATTTGTAGTAGTTAAAGATCTTACAAATATTATCATATATTACCTACATATTGTATGGTACCTATGTACGTTTTATCTTTACCAAACATAGGTAATAAGCTGGTATAATTAAGCCAATACGTTTGTTCTTATTAATGATTTTGTTGACAGTGGAGGTAGAAAAACTGTTCTTAACAGCAACGTGTTTAATAACGTTCACTTCCTTCTTGTAGTTCACAGCGTTCAGTGGAAAATTTAACAAACTATTTATGAGTGCATTTAGAAAAGACAATTTGTGTGCATGTGGATTGTTACTGTTCATACGTGTAATGTAGTCGGCGTGTGTAAATTTCCGGCATCAGTATATTGAATTCAAATTTATTATTAAATATATTAACTTGGATATTTAAAAACGGCAAGGGATTTGATTCAGATCTCTCCATAGTAAATTCAACATTCCGATGCCAGGTGTTAATGTAGCCAAAGAAATTTTTAAGGTCGTTATCTGTGCCTTTGATTACGCAAAAAAACATCGTCTACGTAACGGAGCCACAAAACACAATATTTATTATTATCTTACTAATAATCTAATATTATTAGTGAGATGATACATTTCTAAGTGGTTAAGAAAAATTACACTTAACGAAGGTGGCAAAGGGCCCCCCCCCCCCCGCGTTTAGACCGGGGTTTTATTTATGAAACTGACTGTTAAATATGAAACAATTATAATCAATACAAATTTCAAAAAGTTCATAAAAATTATTGGCATTTATGTCATTGAGATCGCTATCGAGCAAAAGCTGTGTTAATAATTCCTTAACCTCAACAGTAGGTACACTCGGGAAGAGATTGTTAATGTCAAAGCTGATCAACGAGCAATTATCAGGTAAGTGCATGTCTTTAATCCTATTGATTACGTCAGAGGAGTAAAGTGAGGTTCAAAAATAGTTTAATTTCTAAACAACTTATTGTGTAACACTGCACAGTATGTGGACTAGGACACTTGAGAAATCACTGGTCTAAGTGGTATTTGAGTGAATTCCTTAGACTTACTTGTAGTTTTGTGTATCTTAGGAAGACAGTATAAAGAAGGAGTTCTGGGATTTTTCGTAATAAGCTTGTGCATATTTTTGAATTTCTCTAGTAAGTGTAATTTTGAATTCTTGAATTTTGAGTTTTGAGTTCATTGAGTACACCTTCCTGTTAAACTTTAGGTTTCCATACATATCTGTTCTGTGATTTACCACCAAATCAGCAAGTTGAGGTGAATTATAGAAATTCACTGTTAGACTAGCACAGTAGAAAGGTTTTGATTCCAGAACGTGACCATTTTAGTGGTGTGTATTGTATCTATCCCAAACGTCTCTTATGCTTTCGTCAATGGTTCGCATTTCTCTAGTTAGTGCGTATTTAAATTTCTTGCAAAGGTTTTGACAGATTGACCAAGTTTATTTAGTTTTGGTTTTACATGGGTGCTAGAATTGTAACCTTCGTTGTTATAATTATAGGAATATAAATACATCTTTGTGCACTCAAAGTGCCTGAACGGCATAGTATTTGGAATAAACGGCGTAGATAAAGTAGGATTCCATTTAGCTTTTTGAAAAGCGAGCATTGAGATGTGTATCTGTTGGTTTCTGAAACTGTTATATTTGTCATCGAAAAAATGTTCATAAAACTGTAACTCAATCATTGTTGTTATCAATCTCAAAATAAGTTTTGCGGTTTTAGTAAACGGATGGTATGGAGCCACGTTGGTATCGGGAGCCAACTGTAACATCGTCATGTCGCCGCCAATTAATCAGCTGGCTCTGTTAGAGAGAGTGATTCTGGTCACTCTATTCATCGCTTTAAGGTATAAAACCCTTCTAGTATTAAGAGATGATATAAAAATAATTTTTATCATTTTTATTTGGGCTCGAGGTTTTACTGAGTCGTAGTGAGCGTAAAAAGATGTATACAGCATTACAAAACAGTTAAACTAAAACAGGTATTATAAACTAACAGTAAATGTTAACGCTTCAAAAAATTAATTTTGGAGTTAATAAATGCCTTGATCGCACCGGTGTATTCCTGGTGTCGCAACGGCGTCCACCTTTTCTGGGCCTGGTTCGAGATCTGTAAGCAAATAATTAATCCTTCCTAATCGTCGGTCTAGGAAATTTGGACGCTTATAGAAACTATTCTTTTTAATTGCCAATTTATTATTAATAGGTGTTGAAAATTTTGTGAATATAAGGGTCTTAACGATATTTAATCACATTTCCGAGTGATTTTATTTAAGTGACAAAGAAACAATTGTTTCCTGTGTAACTTGAAGTATATGAGGATCTGGAGATTAATTATGATTTTTAATTAAAGGAAGAAAGCATTGATTTTACGGATTCTATTCAACAGATAAGTTTTCTTTACGAATTAATATCTAGTTAAGCAACCTAATTTTGGTTAGTTATCAATGGAGTACGCATTAAAATTGATGTTCGTTTACTTTCAAAAGAAAACATATTTACCTATCTAACACAAATTCGTTTGGAAGATTGCAATGGTGCGGTAACCTTCTATTCTGACTAAAAGGATTGAAATGGTGTAATATTGCGTTTTATTATAGCGAGCCGGTTGCTTAGATAAATGTATCAACCAGATTAAATTGAATATGCAAAATAATGTATATCACTAAGTTTCTTTCAAAGAAACGTAGTTTCTGAAAATTCCTATACTTTAGATATAATGTAAATCGTAGAATCCAAAGAATTAAAGTTTATGATTTTAGGGAAAACAATTTTAACTTAAAGGAAAATTAAAAGATTTTCCTTAAATAACTGGAAAGTGAAATTAACTTTTATGAATAAAAAATAATTAAAAAATACGTGTTAGGTATATACAGGATGAGTCTCAAAATGTATGTTTTTCGGTATTTTGTGTATAATCATTCGGGTAATAAGGAAGTGTTGGCGGACAACTTTGAGCTTTTAGCTAGTTACTAAGGGGTTGGAGCGAAATGGTTTTTACCTATAGCTCGGAAAAGGATAATGTTTTGAGTCGTGTGGTTGTTTTCGCCGATAACTCAGGAAAGGAAAAATTTTGCTCTACGTTAGTTGACTAACGCTTGCAGGGAAGGAACAAAAACATACGGTCGGAGAACCTGCGAGTCTGTTATTTTGTTGGAAGCGACGTGTAATTTGTATGTGTCTACACATTTTTAACACTTGAAGACGGGCGAATGTATATTGGTGGTGTAACTGAATTTTCATACAATTGTGTGGATTGATAAGAAATAATTAACGAAAGGTAATTAGGATTTTTGGGATAAGGATCTGGATCATTACTTTTGCTTCCACTCTTTCCCAAAGCTGCTCCTAAATCAGACCCTCGTATTCTTCATCAGCATTCATTTTACATACAAATACATTGCACAAGTCGATATTACGCAAGTTACAGGGCAAATGCGGAACGTAACAAATGCACGTATACGAGTTAACTCGGGAAAATTCAGAAATATCAATATTGTAAACCTCTTAATACTGACAAACATAAAAATTTAAGGCACCCTAGATAACTTGGGTTAGCGTAATCTTGGCGAAGGGACAAACCCATTATGCTCGGGTTGTAACGCTAAGCGCTTAATGGAACTTAGATTACAGATTTCTAAGTACTGTTACATTAACCGATTTTGATGAAAATGTGAGATGCAGAGGTTTGGTGTACTAGAAACGTTTCATTCACAGATTACATAAATTAAATAATAGTAGTTTTAAAATCGATGGCTAGCGCATAAAAGATTTATTCACTAATAAGCCGTAGCCTGGCAGGCATAACTGGAAACATGGATTGTGTTTGTATTTCAGTTAGTATAACACTATGCTCGCGCAACAAAGACAACCTTGCCGTCTCATTTTTGTTTCACAATATGACAGAAAAAGTATTCCTAATAATAAACTATCATGCTACATTAAAATTCTGTTTAAAACATCAAGCGTTCGTAATTTTTTGGTGAAATAAAAAATCAGGCGGTAGGTATATCAAAGAGGTACTTATGAATATTTAAAACATGCATGATTGATTAAAATAAAAGTTTCTTTTAGTAAGTGTGCATATACACACACATACGTCTAACTTTCTCAAATCTTTCATACACAATCAAACCTTAATGTGATATATAATACAAAAACGTATTCAACAGGTGAGAACAGGCGAGTAGATGTATCGTTAACATTAACCTCCGTCTAAATTAATTAAAACTATAAAATTCTGCTGGGATTTAAATTCAGCTGATTAAAATAATTAAATTACGCTTTCGTGCTGAATTGGTATAAAAGCCTCTCCTTCAAAGTGTAAAAATGTATGCGTAGAGCTTCATCTATCCTAATGAAAATGCTGATTTTGTGTATCTACAATCGTTCAAAATATATAAACAAATTAACTTATCAGTATATTTAGTAATTATTTTCTTCTAAATTATGTTTACGTAAATAAAAATACTCACACGCCAACACGCAAAACTTACATCAAAAGACGATGGACTTCTGAATTGTTGAGAGGTAACAAAATTGCTCACAAGCTTGAAGTATTATTAGGCCATTATAAACTTTCAAAATTCGTGCAATATTATACACAAATTAAGTTTTCTAAAACTGACTTTTTTTACGTCGCGACATTGCGTTTTTGGAGGTTAACAACCGTATTATCCTCGTAAGTTTCTTTGGTAGAAATGCGCGTATGTAAAACAATAAATTGCTGTAAATTACCGTGAATATTAAATTTTTGAAAAGGCGAGAAATGCACAATGTGGGTCGTTAACGACGGGATAACGGTATCAAGATATGGTCATAAATATTCAATCGTGTCCACTAAAACTGTGTTGATTCAGTGTGCTGTAAAAATCATAGATAGCATTTGTCGAGATGCCGGTAGCTCAAGGTGGTAAGGTGGAAAACACTAAAAGCATGAGAAAATTGATGAAAAGTGAAACTTATACGTTCCGTCTTATCGTACGTTTTGCCTACAGCGTTCTATCGTATCAAGTAAAACCGAGCGTGTTAATAGGGACGTTTTATCGAATATGATTAAAGACGAAAGGCGGACAGGAAAATTGATGGGATGGGCAATGTTTTGCGAGGATGGAACGTGAAAATACGGGCTTTCAACTTGACGTCCCCGTTATCTCAGCTCACACCGTTTTGTGGGGGGGTTTATTCAACATTAACTTGTAATATGTTAGTGGACTTGTGGCCGTGTTCCCACGCGTACCTGGCGGGATTCATTAAAATGTTCAGGAGTTACCCATGTTTGTGGCACATCGACAGCAAGAACTACAATGACCGGAATAAGAAAGTTTTAGCATATAAAGAATTTGATCCGACAGCCAATAAGGAAACTCGATTTCTTGAGAACTGTTTATATGAAAGAATAGAGTACAGTGAGAAAATCACAAAAATCGGTCACTAGCGAAAAAGATTTTTTAAATTGATCAAGGTGTACCCAGAATAACTCGAGAAACGATTAACGACGACAAAATGTGTTTGAACAAGGGGTAAGTGAGAAGTATAATTTAAGGTGGGAGAGATGTGTACCCCATTCCATCCTGGGAGGTACCACCACCCTTACCATGGGCTCCTTAATAGTGGGTCTCCGATTTTCTGAGCTCGGTAAGAGCTGCCGGTCGCCCTTTTTCTTATCCTTATTCTATTATCCTTAGAAAAAACTGGCCGTGATCTCTAGGATAACAAATGCCGGACGTAAAATCTTGCCCCGTTCGGATGTGCGGGATGGTGGGGGCCCAAGAGATCTCGATCATCGAAAGTACTCACCTTCCGATCCATTATTGTAATATCCGTAGTATCAGGTCTAATCTTGATACTGTTCATCAAAATCTTGAACAATCATAACCTGACATTTTGTTTCTATCTTCTGTTTCGCTTCTGAAAACTCCAATTCGCCCGAATTGCAATTTCCTCAATACGATCTTCACTCTAACTTTGATACAAAGGAGCAGTGTGTGCATATCTCAAGACGGATAACATCGCTTGCAGGAGGATTTCTTCTTAGGAGAATAAAAAATTCGAGCTGATTTAAACGTATTGGTCCTAAATTTGTGAAATTCTACTACTGTATTTATAGGAGTCGTAATTACATTAACTTTCAAACCTTTTTCGATTACCTTAGTTTGAAAGTTGACTACCGTTTGTCTCAGTTTCTATCTTGCGCTATCTCAATTTTGAGAAATTTCAATGTTCATAAATCTCCAATAGTCATATACTACTAATTCCACTGGTCACGGTGCAGAAACACTTGCTATCTCATGTGATGTCACGCAAATGACTTCTGAACCCACAAGAATGCCTGATCACCCTTACCATACTCCACATCTTGTAGATCTCTTTCTTATATCAAACCCACTTGTTTATGAAACTTATTATTTCACCACTAGGTCTATACGACCATTGTTTAATAAAAATAACTTTTACTGTCCCTAATTCCTCTATTGTTCATAACACTGATAGAAACTTGTGGGTTTTAAGTCAGCTGAATGAAGTGATTTACGAGATTTCGTTGCAATCTTTCCAAGGCATGAATATTGTTTTAAGCCGTCCTCGTCTTAGTATCTGAAGTCATCTTCATGGGAATGGAGTCGTAGATTCCCAAAAAAGCAAAATCCTATAGGCCATTCTCGTTCTCAATCCTAGTTTAATAAAGCAGTTGCTGATACAATATATTTGAAAAATAAATGTTATACTAAATGGAAATCTAGTAAAACGGTCGCGAGTCATGCAGAATACGTTGGTGCTAAAAATACCTGTAAAGGTGTTATCACTAAAGCTAAAAAGTTGTTTGAACAACAAAAATGCAATAAACATCTTAAACAATTTTGAAGGATAGTATTATTACTGACGAATATAACTGTAAGTGTTATCGAAACGTATAGATTTGTATAACTTAAATACAAAAACAATCATAAAAATCCCAAAAAGGTAAGTAATTTAAATATGTGTAATAATGGTGAAAATTTACATTTCCATATAGCTACATCTTCTTTGGGCACTCGTAAACTTTGGTCTTTAGTTAAAGCCATCAGTAAAAACCTTGTTACATCTATATCCCCCCTCCATGACATTCTTTGACGGATCTACAGTGGCTGATTCTGTAGACAAAGCCAATCTTTCTGTGAATTTATTCGCAACAAACTCTTGTCTTAATGATTCTGGAAAAGATGAGACCCTAGTCGCCTCTGCCTTATACAGTATGAAACGAATTCATTTCCGGTACATGCTCCTACAATCGATCATCAGTACACTTGATCGTATTAAGGCGGTTGGCCCAGACGATCTCCACACTGTTGTCTTAAAGAAATGATCCCCCAATCTAGTATTAGTTTTATCTAAGCTCTTTTCGATTTCTATGTCTTTTGAGGAATTTCGCACATAATGGAGGGTAGCAAACGTTCAACCTATTCCCAAAAAAGGCGATAAGGCCGATCCCTTCAACTACCGACCAATTGGAATCGCCTATTTTGTCGAAGATAATGGAAAAAGCATCAATCAGCAACTGCTTTCTTTCCTTGAAACTAACAAACTCTTTATTAAACACCAATATAGTTGTAGACATTATTGTTGAACGTGAGATCTTCTTTCATATGTGACCCAAATTTGTAACAATACATTAGAACAACCCGGTGAAACAGTTGTAGTCGCTTTAGATACCTCAAAAGTATTTCACTAGGTTTGGCATAAATGTTGACTTGCCAAACTCACTTCGTTTGGGTTAAGTGATACGCTCATCAATTGGGTTTCTAGTGTCCTTAATAGAAGAGGAATGCCTGTCGTAGTTGAAGGCTTCCTTTTAAAAGAAGTTGGCATTAACTAAGGCGTGCCAGAGGGATCAGTTATAGCGCCTATACTTTTTCTGCTATGTATACATGGTCTTATTCCTTCAACAACTAGCCCGGTCCATTGCTTTGCTCACATATGGCGATAGCACTCTTCATTGTGGTTTATTTTAGTCTACTCATAACGGTAATTCATCTTCTGTCTAAAATCAAGACCGTATAGCTGAGATGCAATTTCAATTAACAAAGACATTCAACGTATCTTTGAATGGGGAAGTAATATCTGCTTAAATTTAATACTAATAAAGCTTAGTCTTGCCTTGTGTCCACCAAAAAAGGTCGATCATTTCCTGTTTCTCCTCTTTCTGCAGCATAAGGCCCAAATTCGATCTGATCTAGAATATAATTCTTACCTCTGGATTGGTGCTCCACAATAGGCTCTCGATATTGTTGATCGTATTAAAAAAAAGCGATTAGATTTATAACTTCTGACATACAGTGTCCCTTGAGGTACCACCATGATGCCATCTCGGGCCACCACTCGATTCGCTACTTCACATCAATATGCAGTACAAATCTCAACTCGTCATACCAAACGGGCGCAATCCACATTCTTTTACAGGGCTCCTAAACTCTGGAATTATCTCCTTTGTGCCTGTTTCCCCGCGACTTGTGACGCAAAAATTTAAGGTAGCCATTGGTAAGCATTTCTTGGCAATTCAGTATCCCCCTATCTATCCTTCTAAGTGTTCCTGAGTGCTTTAGCACGGTAGGCCAAGCTTAACCTGTTCAGGACCGCAGTTAAACAATGTATCATGGTCATCCAGAAAGTAAAGAACGTTTGAGCATTAGGACCGGCGCCGGTCACTTGCCACCGTGGCTAAGTGTGCGCCAATTACTATAAGGCCACGAGTCTTTACAAAATCTGAAGTGCGTTATGTTTAGTTATTGTTTTTCGTTTTTTGAATTTAAAAATGCTTGCACTATTAAACTTTAGGTAATTAAATCAAAACTGGGACGAAAATTCCATGAACGAGGTTTCAATGAGGAAATGATGCGTAATGTTCAATCAAACTAATAGCACTGCGCACTTCACAATTTTCTGTATTTCTAATCTGCAGATTAATAGCGGTATGAAAGATACGAAATCTAGAAACTAAAATTTCACACGTGTTCTCAACTACATATTTTACTCTTAATAATCGGTAGTTAAGAATTCTCCTTTCCTCATTTAGCGAATCTTGACTAAGGTATGGTTTAATGAGACTGGGACGCATTCCAAACGCATCATCACCCACAAACACGCATTCTGGAACCCGATTCGAATTCAGGAGTTGTGTAGTTTCTGGAGTTTTTAGTTGGTTGTTTATTAGCCTCTCATAAAATTTAATACCATTTATTAGGCCACTATCGAAAACACCAACACTGCACTACATAAACACACAGTTTGCGTTAGTTATTGCCATTACAACTATACTGTGAGTTTTTTTTGTAATTAAATTAGTAAGAGCCACCGTCCTTCGGAGGAACGATGCGAATATGCTTCCTACCAGTGGCCCCTATGCAGTGGGGAAACAACTGCCATTTTTTTATCAAAGTTAGACAAAATGTCCATCCAGTGCTCTGAATTTTCTGGAAACTTCAATAGAAAACAAGAACCTGTTACCAAAGCTTAGTTGTGAATGTTTTCATTTTTTTAACTTCTCTTTTACAGAACAAGATAGCATTGTGCTGTCCTATTTGTCATAGCCTTTACTTTAAAAAATCCCAAAAAAGATAAGTATTTTATTATGAGTGTTAATGGTGAAAGTTTACATTTTCATATTTCAGTCCTTTATGGGGAGGAAACTTATCGTTTTATCAGACAATTTGAAAAATTAAGGAAACGTAAAGCACAATTATTATCGTCACTCACTTTTTTATTACGATGCCGAGACCAAAAGATTATCCCAAAGTTTATCTATATTAAAAGGAATTTTAATAACAAGCAAGCGAATAATATTTACAGAAGAACTGAAAATGCTCTTCTACGTAATCAAATACATATTACTAGGAAGTTACTGGATAACACCGATAAAAATCTTTTATATTTACATTTAGAAATTTCATCTATTTTGAATAAAGAAGATTGGGATAAAATTGATTCTATAACGTTTAAATCTATGGAAATAAATTTTGACATCTCATGTCAACGTCAAAAGAAAAATTTAATAAATTATACAAACAACAAAATAATAGACCATCTATTGATTGTAGAAAAACAGTTATAAACCTTTCTGATAATGTTGTTTCAGATTATGCTATTCAAGCGCTTTCTAAAGGAGGAAATTTTGCGATAACACCAAGAGTAATACCTTTTGAAGATATAATTTCCAACATCGAAAACTCCATTAGATTATTACCTTTTGATGCTGCTAATGAAGTTAGATATAACACCGTTAACATATTACGTAAAACAAAACCTCCAAAGAGCAACTTATCCTTTCGTCAACGACATGCTTTACTTGATCTTAAACGCAATGAAAATATTATAATATTAAAATCAGATAAAGGTAATGCAACTGTTATATTAAATATGAACGATTATAACACTAAGATAGAACAATTGTTGGGACCAGAAACTTATCATGAAATACCGAAAGATCCAACAAAAAAGTTTCTTTTAAAAACTAAAGAGCTGATTAAATTATCATCTATTCCTGAAGAAATAAAGAAGAAACTATCTAACTCTGAAGCTATTTCACCAAAACTATATGGTTTACCAAAATTCATAAACCTAATATTCCTTTAAGGCCTATTGTTAGTGCAATTGGTTCTCCTACATATCACCTTGCAAAACATCTTACATTGTTATTACAACCTCATATAGGAAAAACACCTCATTACATTAAAAATTCTGCCGACTTTGTTGAAAAATGCATAGTTTCAAAATTGAAGAGGGTGATATAATGGTTAGTTTTGATGTTATTTCACTTTTACAAAAGTACCTCTAAAAGAAACTATTGAATACATAGATCATCTTTTTCCAAAGGACATAACCATTCTTTTCAGCACTGTCTTACTACAACTTATTTTCAGTGGAATAATAAATTTTATGAACAGATTGAAGGTGTAGCAATGGGTAGTCCCTTAGTCCTGTTATAGCTAATTTTATATGGAAAAATTTGAAACATTAACGTTACAAAATACACCTAAAAAACCTTCAGTTTGGTATAGATATGTAGATGACACATTTGTTATTTGGAGACATGGAGAAGAAGCACTGCATGAGTTTTGGTTTTATAAATGGTATACATCCTAGTATTCAGTTTACCATGGAAAAGAAACTAATGGAAGTTTACCATTTCTTGACATATTAATATCTAAAATAATAATTCACTATCTTTTAAGGTTTACAGAAAGCCGACACACACTGATAGATACCTTCATAAATTATCCAACCACCATCCACGTCAAAAAATTAGTGTAATTAAATCTTTAGTAGATCGAGCAAAACGAATTTGTGACCCTGAATTTTTGAATGATGAATATAAATATTTAAGAAAATCCTTACAAGATAATGGATATTCACTTACAGATATTAATAATGATATTACACCTTCTAGGCGTAACCTTAAAGAAAAACCAGTTCTTAATGTTGGTACTGCTTTTCTTCCTTTTATAGCTAATGTTACAAATAGAATTGAAAAATCCTAATCAAACATGGCATTAGGACTATATTTAAACCTACAAGAAAAATTAAAGAACATTTAAGATCACCTAAAGATGTGTCAAACCCTTTATCATCTTCCGGAGTGTATAAGTTATCTTGTTCATGTGGAAAAGTATACATCGGGACCACAAAACGTAGCTTTGATACAAGACGCAAAGAACATATGAGATTTTGTAGATTGGGTCAACCAGAGAGGTCTGCTGTGGCTGACCATGCCCTGAATAATTTAAATCATGACATTCAATTTGACAATATGAAAATATTGTCAAGACAAACCATTATTATGTTCGTTTGCAACGTGAAGCTATTGAAATATATAAACACCCGAATAATTTTAATAGACAAGAAGAAAATCTCCGTTTAAATAGGTTTTGGCATCTTATAATTAAAAAGAGCATAATGATACGCCTTGATTTTAATTTGTTTTCAACTTTTGGTATGTCTAGGTTTTTGCTGTGTTTTTCCTAGACCTTGAAGCAAATGCTTTATCAATTATATGTTAAATTTCCACAGCACTATAATTTAACATGAGTAGTTGAAATTAAATTGAAATTAAAAATTACAAAGAACGTTCTGCATTGTGCTTTTCATTGTTAATAACACTTCCAATTATTGATAAAGATATCTCTTTGTTAGATTTAACTGGGTTATTTTTGATGTAATGTTTGGATTTGTGAATGCTTCTATCATTTTAAAATTGAAGTTTTTCACAACTTTACACTTACATCATAACTCGATTAAATTTTGTTAAATGTGTTTTTGGCTGGCAAATTTCATTGTTAGCTTTCGTCGTAGAGAGTGTTCTGGTTTGTCATCTTTGAGGCAGTTTAACAATATTTAATTTTCATGACCTAGTTATTCTTTACTACAATTTTATAGTTGGCTTATACGTTTCTCAAACTGTTATATTAATAGCAGGCTTATGTTTATGTTTGAATTTTTCAAATTTGACAAAATTGTTTACTACATCTTTAACAATTTTTAACTAACATTACTACTGACGAAGATAACTGTAAGTGTTATCGAAACGTTTAGATTGTATAATTTAAAGTACACCATTAAAAAATCCCAAAAAAGATAAGTATTTTATTATGAGTGTTAATGGTGAAAGTTTACATTTTCATATTTACTTTAAGTTAACGTATATTGTTAATGTGAGGCTTTAAATCTTGTGTTTCGTTGGAGGTCGCTGTAGGCATTCAGACAGGCCTCAGTTTGAACGGAACAGTTCGCCTGAAATCCGGTCGTTCATTAGAACCTATAATATTTCAAGAAAATTTTTTGTCACAGGACAAATCGTACGATGTAAACGCAGATGCACAAAATAATGATGATGAGGATTTAACTGAATGCAACTCAGTGCCAGATAATATACCACGTTCTCAAAGCCAACACTCCATATAAACAGCTTCACGATCTCAGATTCCTCATAATCCGGGTCCAAAGTAAGGAAATGAATTTGACGAAGGTAGAATGGTAATCGTAAATAACTATTAAGCAACTTCGTATACCAGTTGATCGGTTTGATATTTTCGGTAAAAACCTCGCTGTGATACTCCGAGATTGGAGCAATGGCCAAAGCCGTCTAGCAAAAAAAAATATCAATGACGTACTATTTGAAGTTAAGATTCAACTTTAACTACGTTCTATAAACTGGCATATCGACCACGTTTACAAATTTCGATTTACCCCTCAAACAATTTTCAGCCCATGTCTTCTCCTACTCTTCCATCTACTTCGTCTTCTAACCGCCCAATTTCTCGACTCTACTCAGTAATACCGCCGCAGTAATTGCTGTTACCGAACTCCCAATCTTCTATTCAAGATCAGGGCGAGGAATAAACATTTTCCCCACAATCAGCAACAATTGGTATTCAACAAATGGAACCATCGCCACGTCCCGAAGGCATGCATGTTTATCGACTCTTATCAAGTTTAGCGCACACGCCGAGCCGAAATCACCCGAACGAGAAGCGTACGAACCCTTTATGAGTTCTGCGCGAATTCAGCCGATTGCGCCGAATTCGCATAGGATGAGGACCGCTATAGAAAAAATTCTACTAAATTTATAACAATTTTTTTATAACAATGTATACAGGCGCACTTTTTGTTTTTGTACGACGGCGCTCGACAAAGTTGGCGCGCCACTGATTACACTTAATTAAATTAATTAAACTTAATTACACTAAAACGGTTAGCAAATTTATTCCATCACATATACAATATTTCTATAGAAGAACCCTGTTAAATAGTTACAATAAACGATCTATTATATAAGCAATAACACCTTAAATTCCATTTTTATTGCTACACTGTAGCAATTTATTTGGAACTACAGGTAATAATATAAATTATAACCAGCTTAATGTATTTAACTTGATCAAGCAAAACAATATTGTTTTTCTATTGATAGAGAATAATAAAAAGTATTTAGTGAAATCTTTAAGAAACTGCTGCAAATTCTGGCTCACATAATTATAATAAAACAAAGTAGTACATTTCATAACAAAGTTTTAGAAACTATGCATTTATTACTTGTAAAGATGATTATAATAATTGAGAAGCACTTGTGTAAAGAAAATGAAGTGGGTGACCAAAGTCAAGTAAGTAATAGTTACATTTACACATAAAGATTCTAATAGTCAAACGTAATATAGAAAAAATGTAATAATGGCAATCAAAATCAGCCACTATCGAAGAAGAATGTGAGTCAATATAAATATTTGTAGCAATGAAACGACAGCACAGCACTCGTATATACAACGTAACTCATGACAGATTTTTTTTAATTGATTGTGATATTGTTCGTAGGAATAATATCACAGCGAGTTAAAAGTTCTCTAGGGTGGTGAACACTTAACAGTTGTACGAGGTAAATGCGAGTCTCATAAACTTTAGAAATATAAGTGTGTTTTTGTAGTGTAGGCGGTTTTTATAGCGATGTAGAAATTGCCAGCACACTGGAGTAATACAGGAAGAGGCTATATATATATATATATATATATATATATATATATATATATATATATATATATATTGAGATGAATATAATTACGTGCAAGTAGCTATGAAATTTGCATAGTGAAGTTTTACTTTAGTTTGTACAAAATGGTACATTTCAGTTAATAATTCTAGAATAAAATGATTAATAAACATTGAGGAGTTTGTAAAATTTCAATATTTCTTAATATAATTTTAATAATGTTAGTTTAAGTAATCGACAACACAGAACATAGAAGTATAGGGGATGTTTGTTATCGTTTATGAGTTAATTCAAGTTTTCATTTAGTTTTGTAAGTTTATATTAAACAATATTCCCTAACGACATGTAATACAGGTTGTGGTTGACAAAAATAATGTTAAAACTAGATTTAGGCTGGTATCAATGTCGCAATTCACTTGTACGCAGCCAAGATGTGTGAAAACATTCGTATTTGTGCGTTAATCACATATTAGTGCAAAACTTATGAAAAAACAGAACAAGCACATTAGTGAGTGACTATAAAACATGAATCATGCAGCAGTTCTGGGATTATTGTGTTTAATCAACAGTTTATGACCTTAAACTAGTGTGTGACAACATTCCAACACTAGTCGTAGGAGAACTTATGTACCTACGAAAGTGATCATATAAATTAAATTGTGACTTGAACATTAAATTTAAACACTTACATTAACAATTATTGTGTTTAAAAGTGTGAAATTTAACATTAAAATTATAAAGACAAAGTGAGGTTATGTTATACCCTCGCACATAAATTTTTGTAAAAAGTATTTTAAACTGAGACAATTTATAGAAAATAAATTAGTAGAGGTAAAAATAGTAAGGTAGCCTCAATTTCATGTTATAATTCCTTGTATTTATGTCCATTTCTGTTAATTTTAGTTTGTAAGAGTTTTGGTAGAATTTAAGTAATTTTCCTTTCAAATTGGCCGTAGGCATGTTTAAGATGTATATTTGGGTGTAGTAGCATCCCCTATTCATGTAGAGGTAATTTCCAGGCCTGTAAAATTCCTAGAATTAGTGTAAAGTCGATAAATAAGGGTAAAAATTAACATAGTTGTTAGGTATAAGATTTACATCATGTTTAGTTTCAAATTAAAGATAAAATTATGGAGATTATGGAAATGTTTTTAAATTTGAGAAATGTTGAACGGGGCGAAAGTTATAGGGCTTTAAAGAATTATCGTAATTTAAGAATTATATTAGCCAATAAGAATTCAGCAAGTATTTGTCGTAACTAGTGAAAACATTCGAAGATTTGGTTGTCAAGTAGAATTATATAAATACAAGTGGTTTAGCTTCACAAACTCTCTTGATTTTCATCTTTTGCAACAACTTGCCAGAGTAAGCTGTTGTGAAATTTTTTTTGAAAAACAAATTAATGTCACTTCGGGTAAATAACAAAGTGCGATTTAGTATCGGAAGTGGTCACGAAACAAGTGATAGTTTTTTGTTCGTGAAATAATTTAAATTAAGGTTAGTTTACCTTTTCCAACCACAAATCGGAAGTTTTCGTTACGTTATAAAATTATTTCCGCAGTTCGACTTTGTTCATATTAAATTTATATTGTTTATGTTGATGTGCATATTTAATTGTGTTGTCTTCAAGTTTTATTATCATTATACACCTTGTGTATCAAAAGTGTGTTTAATTTACAACAACCATCAACGATCCATGCCTTTCAAAATTTATTTTGAATTTAATTAATAAAGAAGTGATCAGCCTAAAATAAAGATTCGTGAATTCTTAATATTATTAGTGAAACCTACCTAAGTGATTAAGCTGGGTATTTAAAAGAAAACTCTGGATGTTCGAGAAGCAGAATTGCAGTTCGCAGGAGCTGGTGTCTTCAATCATCTTCAGCAGCAGTAACCCACGAAGGGAGGACATTTTATGTGAGTAGTTTGTTGACATTGATACTTTATTGGTATGTTTATATTTTCTATCCTTTGTAATAACCAACAGGTATAGATACATGTCCAAAGGGAATGTTATTTGTTCTAATAATTTAAAAGGTTTATATTAATTGTGTTTTTTTTTATTTATTCAAACGTCGTTATACTTGCTTGTATGTCGAAGTTCACTTTACTTTATGGTCAAAGCATATGGTTGCGGATTCACAGCGCATGCTCACGTATATTTTAAATGAATTTTGTTATGTACAGGGTATAACGCAGATATCTATGCGAATTAAAAATTATAATTCAATTTATTTAATCAATTCAGATGTTATAAAAATAAATAGGATATTAACTCAATGTAATTTTAATTATATTTACTATGATTATTATATTATATTATATTCCTTTCAAAGGCCTTCGATACAGTCAACCACAAATTACTACTAGCCTGTCTCAGTGAAATTGGAGTAAAAAATAGATTCCGCAATTGGTTTAAGAGCTATCTAAATAACCGAAAATATGCAATCAAAATAGAAGACTGTGTAGGTAAGTGCAATGTAATAAAGCACGGGGTGCCACAAGGAAGCAACTTGGGTCCGATACTGTTTCTAATATATATTAATAAAATATTTGAATCTGTCACTCAAGGCGAATTGTACATGTATGCTGATGACGCAGTATTGTTATACTCGCATAGCAGTGTTGAAAAGTGTCAAGAAATAATAGAAGACGACTTAAACAAGTTGTGCAAATGGATGCATGGAAGACATCTTTTCCCGAATTCAGAAAAAACTACCACCATGGTTTTCTCAACATCACATATGGCAAAAACTATACCAACAAGAATTGTAATGCACTTTTGCGAATGCCTGATCGAAACATCCAAATGCACATGCATACCCTTAAAACAAGTACACGAAACAAAGTATTTAGGATTAATCATCGACTCACAGCTAAAATATAGTAAACACATTGACTATCTATACACTAGAACTAAACAAATTTCTGGTTGTTTCTATTTACTAAAAAGGTTTACAAATGCAAAAACATTAATTATTGTATACAAAACATTAGTTGAATCCGTGATAAAGTACGCAATCCGAATGTGGGGCTGTGCCGACCTTGTCCATGTCAATAAATTGGAGTCGTTGCAAATAAAATTACTACAGCTTATCCATGGAAACCAAAACCTACAAAAAAAAAGATTTACTTAGAATTACAGACACTCTTACTCCACTTGGATTCTATAAGTACCACAACATACTTACCTACTACGGAGATTGTGAATATAAAGTGCCTTTAGCACATCATTATCAAACCCGAAGAACATTGTATGCAATCCCAGGGTACTTCAACAAGTATGGAGAACGTTCACTGAAGTGCGCGATTCCCAAATTATTTAATTCCATACCTAACAGCATAAGATACCCTAATAGATTAGGAATTTTTAAAAAAGAATTAAAAGCGTGGATACAAAATACACTTTAATTTACACGTATTAATTATACACTTTCTACTTAATGTTTTAGTGATTACAAAATTGTATATAATTTATATCTTGTTTATCAGGAATGATCTTTATTTTAATGTATGATGTTCTTTGATTTATATAATTTATGCTTTATTTACCCGGAGAGATTTTTATTTTTATTTTATGCCTTGTTTAGCAGGAATGATATTTATTTTATGTATGATGTACTTTGATTTATATAATTAGTACTTTATTTACCCGGAATGATTTTTATTTTTACTTTATTTATTTTTGAGGATTAATTCAAGTAAAACTTAAACCTCATTATTCGTTTTTTTGAAACTGTTTAAAACACGAACAAAGTTGTAAACTCATTTATAATTTATTATTGTCTATTATACCATCATGTTATTATTATTTTTTCTTCTTCCTTCATTTATTTATATTTTAACTATTTTGCTAATAAGCGCGATATCGAATGTTTAATAAAAATATTTTGCACAGTGTCAGATAGAGTATACTGTATTATATATGTACCTAACATGTTAAAATAACAATTTAATTGTAAATGATCGTAATGTAAACACAGGAACCAACCCATAAGTCTTGCAGACTTGGTTGGACCTCTCACTGTATATTTATTATTCGAAATAAACAATTCAATTCAATTCAATTATAAAATACAAAGAATAACATGTAAAGTTAACAAACTTCAAAGTTTTCGAGAAATTAGTGTATTTGTTACATTTTTAGAAATTACGCCATTAACTCATGTCGATCAGTTAGAATTCTTTGATTTATAAACATTTCTGTCATATTGACGTATT
Organism: Vesta saturnalis; assembly: GCA_036346205.1. Classification (NCBI taxonomy): domain Eukaryota; kingdom Metazoa; phylum Arthropoda; class Insecta; order Coleoptera; family Lampyridae; genus Vesta; species Vesta saturnalis. The sequence continues at coordinate 4,284,623 of JARFJB010002320.1, forward strand.
TCAAAATACGACATATAACTATTGATGATTTTTTCATTACAATGAAATATTCAGTGCAAGAATGAGTGGATACGGTGTTGACCATAGGAGAATGCCATGAAAATTGTCTTTTGGCTTCCAGGGTTTATGCCCAAAAGTACCCTGATCGCAACCATCCTGATACGAGAGCTTTTGAAAGGCTTTTACAAACATTTCGAGCCACAGGTAACACTGCCTATCCAAAACCTAATAAAAGTAAACCGGTAACTGGCAATGAAGATAGTGAGTTTTTAGTATTAGGATGTATCGCTGAAAATTCCCACACTAGTACTAGAGTAATTGCTAGACAAACAGATTTAAGTAGAGGAAGTGTGAGAAGAGTTCTCAAAAAACACAAATTTCATGTTTATCACATAGAAATTCATCAAAATTTGTATGGCAATGACTTTCAACAACGAATAGATTTCTGTTTGTGAGCAATTGAAAAAATAGGGGATCAACAAGATTTTTTAAATTTCGTTTTGTTTACTGATGAATCAACATTTCACAACAACGGTTTGGTAAATAGACATAATTTTCACTATTATGATACCGAGAATAGGCATGCTTTTAATACTGTTGACAGCCAAAATCGTTGGAGCATAAACGTATGGGTAGGAATTATTGGAGATCAGATAATTGGACGATACTTTTTCAATGGTCATTTAAATGGTAGAAAATTTTTGAGATTTTTAAAGCGAGACTTTTGGACACTTCTCGAAAACGTTCCGTTGAACATTAGAGGGAATATGTGGCTACAATTAGATGGGGCACCGGCACACTTTGATCGTAGAGTTAGAAATTATTTAACTAGGAAATTTGTTAATAAATGGATTGGAAGGAACGGACCATGTCATTGGCCACCAAGATCGCCTTGTCTTACTCCAATGGATTACTTTTTATGGGGATATATTAAAAATATTGTTTACAATATTCCTGCTACTACTGCAGACAATATGAAAGAGAGAATTAGAAATGCGGTGGACACAATTACTCCAGATATGTTAAGAAAAGTCAGACAAAATTTGGAAGAAAGAATTAGACTACGCATTCAAGAAGACGGTCATCAGTTTGAACATTTACTGTAGTGACAAATCCAGCAGTAGGCTCTCGGTGCATAATGTAAAACGGTCTTTTTCAAGACCAGCAACCGTATAACCTTGATAACCTTAATAAACCAAAAACCGTTTAACACATTTGTAACCTTTGTAAATCACAGAATTCTAACTGATCGACATGAATTAATGGCGTAATTTCTAAAAATCTAATAAATACACTAATTTCTCGAAAAGTATTGAAGTTAGGTAAAGGGAACCCTAATACAGTTCGAATTACTGTCAAAAGACTATTCCATTCCGATAAAAATTTCTTGGGCATTGTATTTAAAATAACAAAGATATTTAACTGTGCAGTTTGTTAACTTTACGCGTTATTTTTTGTATTTTATAAATTATGATTTGACAGCAAAAATAAGTAATTATAAGGCCACTCAATTTAGAATACAACTACATCTTTTGCACACCATCTCATTTGAGTCTCTAATAACAAAAGATATTTCTTCTCTTCTGCACGCTGAATAACCACATTAGCTTTTCCTGTACAGTGCGCCACAATGGCTATAATCTAGTTTCATACATAAGCATTTTACTAGATTTCATTAAAAAAACCAAAACAAGCTAATCATTAATACCTTGGAAAAGGTAGGGTGAATTTATATTATAATTCAATCTACTTTATTTAGTTTCTAGCATAGAATGATAAAGAGTGTTGTAAGCGTTGTAATTGTGCTTTAAAACCATTATACGAAGACATTTCATGGAAATGAAAGCAAGGAAACATTTATGGCAAACTTAGCCAAATGCTTTTGAGATATCCAAAGAGATTGCTACTGTTTCACCGGATTGTTCCAATATATTGTTCCAAACTTCGGTCACATATGAAAGAAGATGCTTCCATGCTGCTCTTTTCTCCGGTGTAGTTCACCTTGGAACCAACTTCTAATCGGTTACTAACTACATAGAATCTTTTTCTTCCAAGATTAATTTCTCTATCTAATAAGTACTTATAAAAATGTAAGTAAGCAATGTACTTTAAGGTGGACGGCATTTGTACCCCATGCAAGTCTGGGAGGTACCACCACCTTAAGATTGGGTCTACGATTTTCTGAGCTCGGTAAGGGCTGCTGGAGACTTTTTTTTCATCCTTAATCTATTCTCACCCTTATTCTTCCTTCTCGCCCTCACAGCCTTCCTATCGGATTGAAAGTCCAAAATTAAAAATTAAAAAAAGATGGCTGTGGTTTCTAGGGTAATAAATACCGGACGAACAATCACACTAACTTTCGATATAAAAAAGTCGTATGTGCCTATATCAAGGACAGAGGATTTCTTTCTTGGAAAATAAAAATTTCGAAGTGATCTGTCCTAAATTTGTGAAATTCTACTGTTGCATGTATAGGTCTCCTAATGCAGTAACTTTCAAGACTTCTTTGACTACCTTAGTTTGAAAGTTGACTATCTTCTGTCTCAGTTTCCATCTTGCGATATCTCAATTGTAGGAGATTTCAATGTTCATAACTATAATTAGCTTTAATTTTCATCTACTACTAATCCTACTCTAGTCATAGTGCATAAACATTTGCTATTTCTTGTGGTCTCACACAAACGATTTCTGAACCCCAAGAATCCCTGATAACCCTAACCATACTCCACATCTTCTAGATCTCTTTCTTACATCAAAGCCACTTGTTTATAAAACCTCCGTTCTTTCCCCTCTAGGTCTATGTGACTATTGTCTGATGGAAATAACTTTTACTGTCCCTAATTCCTCTGTTGTTCGCAATACTGATAGAAGTCATTCTCATGTTCATGAAGTTATACATTCTCAAGAAACAGAATCGTATAGGTCATTCACGTTTCCAACCCTAGTTAAATAAGGCTTATGCTGATGCAATATCTTTGACAAATAACTCTTATGTTAAATGGAAATCTAATAAAGCAGTCGAGAGTCGTGCAGAATACGATGATGCTAGAAATATCTGCAAAAATGTTATCACTAAAGTTATTTCAACAACGAAAATGAAATCAACTACCTACATATTCTTTGGGCAGTCATAAACTTTAGTGTTTATCTAAAGCCATTAGTAAAAACTTTGGTACATCTTCATTTCCCCTCCTGATATCTTTTAGCGGACATGTAGTTGCTGATTATGTCGACAAAGCCAACGTTTTTTTGGATTTATTTGCATCAAACTCGTGTCTCAATGATTCTGGATGTGCCTCATGGCAACTCTTCTTCACACGCTATGACAACAATTCACTTTCGGTACAATCTCCTAGAATCGATTATCAGTGGGCTTGATCTCAATAAGGCGACTGGCCTAGACGGTATCCCAGCTATTGTCTTAAAGAAATTCACCCCGAACTAGTACCAATCCTATCTAAGCTTTATTCAATCTCTATATCTTCATGGGAGTTAGCAAATGTTCAAGTGATTCCCAAAAAACGCGATAAGACCGATAGTTTAAACTACCGACAAATTGCCATCACTTCCATTTTGTCTAAAGTCATGGAAAAGGCCATCAATCAGCAAATGCTCTCGTTCCTTGAAATTAATGAGCTCCTCAGTGACCACCAATATGGGTTTAGGCAGAGTTGTTCAACAGATGATCTATTTTCATATGTGACCCTAGTTTGGAATAATACATCAGAACAATCCGGTGAGACAGTTGTAGTCGCTCTAGATATCTCAAAGGCATTTGACCAAGTTTGGCATAAGTGTTTAGTTGCCAAACTCACTTCGTTTGGGTTAAATGATACAACTGGGTTTCTAGTTTCCTTGATAAAAGACGAATACGTGCAGTATTTGATGACTGTTTTTAAAAGAGTCGGGCGTGCCACAGGGATCAGTTATAGCGCCTTCACTTTTCCTGCTATACATAAATGACCTTACTTCTTCAACAACTAATCCGATCCATTGCTTTGCTGACGATAGTACTCTTCATTGTACTTCTCAGTCTACCCATAATGGTAATCTACCTTCTATGTCTCAAGACATTAAAGCTGAAATGGTAAATTCAATCAAAAAAGACATTCAATCTATTCTAGAATGGGGAAGCAATAATATAGCTAAATTTAATGCTAACAAAAATCAGTGTTGCCTTGTGCCAGCCCGTAAAATAGGTTTTTTGTACAGATCTTAGCATTAGTTTACCACGGGACAATTCTTTCTACTGTAGAAGGCCCAAATTCCACCTCATCTAGAATATAATTCTAACCTATAGGTTGGTGCTCCCCAATACGCTCTCGATATCGTTGATCGTATTCAAAAGAGAGCGATTAGGCTTATAAATGACCCGTCCGTAACTTCTAACTTGAGCATAGAAGAATCGTTTCAGTTTTTTCTTTGTATTATCGGTATTACTATGGCTATTGCGCTGCTGAATTACATTATTTGATACCATCTCGGGATACCTTCGCTAGGAATACTCGGTTCGCTCATTCACTTTATCAGTATGCAGTACAAATCCTCACTTGTCGTACCAAACGGGCGCAATCCACATTCCTCTACACGGTTTCTAAACTCTGGAATGATCTTCCTAGTTCCTGTTTTCCCCTCACTTATGACATGGAAAAACTTAAGGTATCTGTTTGTAGGCATCTCTGGACAATTCAGCATCCCTCTATTCATCTTCCTAAGTGTTCATGAGTGCTTTAACACTATAGACTGCCCCCTTAATACTACTTGAATATGCTTACGGAGTTCTTCACAAAACGAGTGCTTAATAGGAGAAATCTTCAAAATTCTATAGACAGTGCGTACCCTTAAATAATTTCTTTTAAACCGCGTTAGCTAATTTATAAATCCTAAGTTTTATTTGGTACACTCCTTGCTCCAATTTCAACAATTAAGAACCCGAAGAGATACATCTAATCCGGGCTGTTAAAAATTTAAAAAGATACACTTAAATCACACGAATTATGGATCTCGATAAATTGCACTGGTTAAATCTAATTAAATCTATAGGGTCTAAGTTCGTACTTTCTTTTCGTTTATTATACTGCAGGAAACATTTGCGTCGCCCCAAAATAAAACATTAACAGTTAAAACTCTCTTAATTCACAAAAAGGCGCAATTAATTCCATGTACATTGTCTAAATGTCAATAATCTGCAATTAATGCGTCGATACTCGAAAAATGCTTCTTGTTCTTCGAATTTAAGTGTACTTCAGAAGATCAAGAATGCGCCAAACGATCAAATATTTATATGCGAAAATCTCTCAAAAGTCGTAGACAAACTCGTGAAAATTTTGCTATCTCGGTAACTAAATACTAATGCGTTTAAGTTTGAGTAGAATGGGGACAGTTGACGGCCAACGACGCCCGGAGTCGCGACGCCTGGCGTTGGCGTCTGAACTTCGTGCGAAGGTGTCGGTCATTTTCGGCGTTCATTTTTGTGTGATCGTAGGACATTGGGCGTCGGCGTCCGAAATTCGTGCGAGGGCGTCGGCCGCTCTCGGAGGCCATTTTTGTATTTTCGTAGGACATCGTAACTAAAAGTTGTAAGTGGTTGTTTTTGGCTTTAACTAATTTTTTATTTATTTATTTTATTTAATTAATTACCTGTACAGATTTTTTAATGTTATGTTATAATTAGAGATAAGGATTTGTCTACGCTAAATGCATGCGAGAGCGATCAAAGTCTATACCGACGCAGCCGCCGAGAAGTTAGATGAAAACGGAGATCTAATAGATCAGAAGGATGATGATGATGCTGCTGGTGCTGATCCGGGTGATATATGAGATGTAATCCTAAAATTAGTACTACGCGTTATAAATTATTGAGAACCACTTTATCTTTTTATTATCGATAATCAATCTCAACATTTATTAGTTTTAAAAATTCACCCATAGATGACGTCACAAACAAACGGGAGGCCTGCCAAGGAGGCCTATAAGTTAGTATGAGGGCCCCCTTATTAGAACACCATTTTAAATTTCCCGTACTAACGATTACAGGGATCTGAATGTACTTACCTCTAGGTGGAGTCACAATCAATCTCTATTACAGCAAACATTCATTAGTGTTAAAAATACACCACTAGATGGCGTCACAAACAATCAAATCTACTTTTAAAAATATACCACTTGGTGGAGCCATGATTACAGAACACATTCATTAGTTTTAAAAATATACCACTAGATGCATCACAAACAATCAGGGGGCCTGGACGCAGGGCGAAGAACAAGTTCAGGAGGCCTAAAATTCCCCGCCAAAATCAGAAATGGCCACTAAGATGGACGACAAGCAAAATGGCCAACAAAGCAAAATTGCCGCCAAAATGGTCGATAAGCTACGTTTACAAAATGGCCGCCGCAAATTGTCGACGCCGACCAAGAGAGACGCCGACGCTGAGAGAGGTACGCCGACGCCGAGAGAGAGAGAGGGTGAGAGACGCCGACGCCCTATGCACCATATCCTAGGAAAATACAAAAATTTTCTCCGAAAAGGGACGACACCCTCGCACGAAGTTCAGACGCCGAAGCCCGATGTCCTACGATGACACAAAAATGGAAGCCGAAAATGACCGACGCCCTCACACGAATTACAGACGCCGACGCAGGCGTCGCGACACCGGGCGTCGTTGGCCCTTAACTGTCTGTCTGTCATTCTACTAGTTTGCCTCAACTCTACTATGTTCAATAAAAAATATCGTGTAAATGAAAGGGTACACAGTTTTCAATATCTATACATTCCTTTCCCATACCAAAAAGATCTTACTGCCCTGTAAAACTTCTACCGCACGGTGACGAAAGGTAGTTGTGCCCATTTCTGTGTTATATTTTAGTAGTGGTAAAGTATAATATTAATAGGTTTTTGTGAAATAAAACCAAATCAGATATTTTATCATATTTTTATGTTAAAGGTCGGCAAACATATAAATGAATACACCTCTCAAAACTCAGCCAAATTACTTTGTTTAGTTTAACCGATATTTTATTTTAATATTAACATCGACATTGTTCTCTGTTAGAATGTTGTATTTTAGCATTTAGAGGATATTTATGTAATATCTTAGATGTTAGTGCAAACTTTATTATCCCTCTGAAGCGGTTTAGCTCAAAGAATATTGAAGTAAACTTGTAAGCTGTTTGTGTTTAGTAACATTGTTAACATTCTATTGTATGTTTTAATCCACATGATGAGACAAGCGAAAGTCAAATTATAACTTATGCTGCACATAAAACTTTTATTAATTGGCTAAAAGGAAAAATTCAAATTCACCCCAAATGTGTGGAAAGTTAGTGTATTAATCACATGGGAAAATGTTTGTTAACTTAGAAGGTTGAGTGCTAAAATAGTTGGAAACAACAGTCTGTTTCAGTTTAGCACATTAGCGGTTTTATCGTTTGTTCTCGGTTGTCATAAAGTAAAGGATGAATATTAAATTTTAATCCAAGTTTTTGAAAAACTACATTGAAATAACAGAAAATTAAGAAACAGTATACATTATTACCACCTTTAAATTGTGCATTTATCGTACCGAAACGCTAATTAAATTAACGTCAATGCAATGTAGATACGATCCTACAAAGGTTCCCTTTGAGGACTTCAGTACTTTCTGGGAATATTCTAAGCTAAACATTGCCCAAGCTAATTTGAAAGGTCTATTTTTATCAAAATAGATATAGCGTAACTTACGATGCTTTCTCTAATATACTTATGATGTTCTCGTCTAGTAAAATATAGGGGAAATAAGGAGCAATTTGTTCCTAATGAGATTGGGGTGGTAGCATATAATGGATCGAGCTGCACCACTTTATTGGTAAAATCACGACGAGATTACTCCGTCGCAAAATTTATGCAAAGGAAACAAATCTTCTAAAATCAATATATGTATAATAAAACACCATTAGATGAGATTAAATTGTGTCATAAATAAATCAGAATAAAAATTGTAATACCAAACATGTGGCCCTATACAACCAATTAAGTAAATAAGAAGATAATAATGCAGATTACGGTACATATAAAATATAACAAACGGTAAAATTACACAGGTAGCAGTAAGGTAACTGCAATGCAGTTTACTTAGACACATACACAATTGTGTGGTTACTTAAAGTTCAAAAATACATCCGTAAAATTACAATAAATCACATACACAAGGTGTCCCAAATAAAGTAGTATAGTATGGGTATATTTCTTATTAAAGATAGAGATTTGGTTAAATGGGCAATATTGTGCCATTTTTTGGGCCGAGTTTGATTCCTCAAATATCTCCGTAATTATAAAAAATACGAAAAAAAGTTTCAGTTCAAAGTTACTTACTATAAAAATCATGTCAAAATAAAATTCAAGATGGCGGTTTCCAAGATATTAATAGCAACTTTATTAATTTTATAATATTAAATTTATTATTAATCGTTTTCATTTTAAATCAAGCAGCCATGATTAACAATAAAACAAAATTTATTATAATACGACTAACTGTGAAGTTGTATTAGTTCATTGATTGTGTAAATAATTAGTATTGCTGTGATAAATTTATAATAATTGTTTTTTCTTTAATTATTTCTAAGGCGACCTTTCCAACAAATGAACAATATGATATGTTTTGTACATACATAAAGTGCTACAAAAACTTCCATCTTGCTGCTCAAGAATATGTAAAAATGTTCCAGAGCGTACACAACCGGACATGAAAATATTGCAAGATTAGATTCAAATACGCAGCATTATGGATGCCTTCTAAAGCCCAATGGAAACATAAACGTGGTTACTGAAGATGAGGAATTAACTTTAGCTTGTGTGCAAGTAAATGCGAATATTTCGACTCGAGAAATTGAAGCTCAAGTTAATGTGTCTAAGACTAAATCATCGAGAATTTAAAAAAATTTCCACGCATATAAATTTCACATTGCGCAGACTTTGCGTCCAAATGATAATATCCGTAGAACAGCATTTTGTGGATGGTTTTTAAATAAAATTGCAGAAAATGGTGATTTTATAAATCAAGTTTTATGGACTGACGAATCCTACTTCTCCAATTGTGGATTATTTAATCGCCCTAATGAGCACCATTGGGCACAGTAAAATCCACACATAGTGGTTCCACGGCGCAATCAGGTTCGTTTAGGCTTTAATGTTTTTTGTGGCATATTGGGAAATCGTTTAGTTGGTCCTATAATTTTTGATGGAAACTTAACAGCGCAGCGTTCCATGGAAATTATGCAAACATATCTTGAAGATTTATTAGATGATCTACCTTTGGCACAAAATGTTCAAATATGGTATCATCAGAATGGCGTTCCCGCACATAATGCTGGCAATGGCCGTTTTGATAATAGAGTAATTGCCACCAATACACCTAATCAGTGGCCAGCCAGATCCGCAGATTTGACGCCTCTGGACCTTTATTTATGGGGCACTATAAAAATAAAGTGTATGGTAGTAATTTCCATTACAATAATGCAGAAGAACTACGAACAGTTACTAACAGTGTTGTAAAACGGTATCGATTGTGTGTACGTGAAAACGGCCAGCAATTATGGTTGTAGCATTTACTAATATTACGGTGCATGGTTGTGTTTAAGTAGTTTAATAAATAATTTTTACTTGCAAATTGTTAATCATGGCTACTTGATTTAAAATGAAAACAATTAATATTTCCCATAATTTTTTATTCGTACATTATTATTCATCGTTGAAAAGAGAAAAAATCCCATTTAATTGTGTAAAAATCCATTTAAAATAATAAAGTTGCTATTAATATCTTGGAAACCGCCATCTTGAATTTTATTCTGACATCATTTTTAAGTGTGCCTCATCGAAGTAAGTAACTTTGATCTGAAACTTTTTTTCATGTTTTATAATTACGGAGATATCTGAGTTTTTAGAAATCGGCGATTTTTGTTTTATTTTTAAATAATTTCGGAACTGTTCGGAAATTGAAATCTTTCTCAACGGAATCGAACTCGGCCCAAAAATTGCACAATATTGCCCATTTAACCAAATCTCTATCTTTAATAATAAGAAAGATTCCCATACTATCCTACCCTATTTGGGACACCCTGTATAAAGAAAAATCAGAACAATTCTAATTAAGCTGACTGAATCAAAGACACAAAAAAAAACTCATTGAAACAAAGCCTTGTAAAGGCAAGATGAAATAAATCATAACAAAGGGACCGGTACACAAGCTTGAGTGACTGCGTTAGAAAATACCGCATCTCGCTCTCTGCTTACACATTCATCTATACACAACAATAAGAACAGTCATCTGGACACGTGTTTGTAAACCCCGGCCTTGTTTATAACAATTTAACCGTGATCTATCCTGCCACGTTTGTCCACGCCTAGCTTTCCCTTCATAAATATGAATAAACAGTCAACAATGCCCAGTCATACTAACAATGAGGAGGGCCACGGGACTGTCTAAAGTGGACTCCTTTTTTTAACAGATTTCAACTTAATGAGCCTGTGTGATAATTAGATACTTCTTGCAAGGTAATGATTGATTTTTAATACGTTACATAGGCTTATTGAATTATCTCCTGCGAGCTTTGGTCTACATTCAAATACCTACTTACACTTGAATATATTCCTTTAGTTAAACACTTTATCACAAACACGAGTTAAGATTCGCATTTATAGATTAATTTTTGGAAAAACTTACACTAAAACCTACACAAAAAGAAAAGGACGAATTCGCGTTTTTAGTTTTACTAAAATGTACACGATAAAAATATTTATAGAGAGAAAGGTTTACAATGATGGTTTGTAATTACACAATCAAATAATGGTCCAACCGTCCAACTCAATCGCAGCCCCGACTTCAACTAAGGATCTTGACTCCCCAAATCAATCCCCGTTTTAAGTTATAATAATATTACGTGGGAATACTTTCATATTAATTACCACAAGAAGTATTAATTTTAAAAAAATGCATTCGTCCGTAACAAACCTTATCGGTCTCGAATTTCCTAGTACCAAACAAAGATGTCTTTTGATTTGCGGTATGTTCCGACATAATTAATGATTAAACTTGTAACGTGCAAAAATCGATATGGAATCGATTGTGTCATTTTATCTGGTTACTGTTTCTAAAAAATAGCTACATTAAATAAGTATCTGTGACATAAACATTTATTAATGTGCTGTAAGCTTACTCGTATCTATTTCTTTACTATAATGATTTAAAATTTCTGTATTTACTGCCTTTACCATTTATTATAATGGATTAAGTGATTTTCTTTTATTGCGTTTACTTTTCTACGTTATAAAGGAATTATTCTTTTCAAATTCTTACATTTTATAGGTACCTGTCACTTTGCTAAATCACCACCAGATGGTGATACTATTAAATAACTACATATTACTACACATGTTTTATTGAAAACAAACATCTGTGTTACATTTTTACAAAATTTGATATGAACAATGCTATTGAATACCTATTTTTACTAAGGAATGGTTCTTGTAACACGGCCATCTTGTGGTGTAAAAGTTATATTTTAGACAATTCCTCTGTTTGCATTTCTCATTCGTTGGAGTAATATTGGAGTAATTTAGGCGGATGTAAAAATATATATTACGTACACCCACATGGTGAGTGAACCTGATTTTATTCAATCTCTTTATAATTAGAATCTAGGCTCGAAATATGTTATGTTAAAAGAAGTATACTTAACCAAGTCATGATAACTTATCACAAATAGCTCGCCTTCGATCTACAGAGGTAAAACTACGTTATGCGATTAACTTGTTATTATATTCCTTACCTTTTTAGTTCCTTCTGCTTCTTCGTTTCTCGATTTTATCTCGCTTACTTGTTCGTCTTCTTCGTTTAATAGTTGCTGTTAAGATATACGTTATATACCTCCTCATCTCGTTTTGGTTTTGCTCCAATGCGCTCTTAAATTGGAACAAATCGTAAATCACTAGTAGCTGTGTCTCAATCGTGAATGTTTCGTAGTCATTGGAGATTACGAAGATGGAAAGGGAACGGTACTAACTACTGAAGTACTCGTTATGAAAAGGTTAGATCTTTCCATTTTGTATTAATAAAATCGTAACGTGGAATTTACTTTTAAACCTGTCATCGTCAGATAACTACAGCATCTTCAAAACAGTGTTTTTAAATTCACCATACTAAACGACTTAATAAATTGCTACCTTTGTTACGACTTCCTTGTCATATTGGTATTCGAAACCATTTAACGTTTGCAAACATTTCACTAATTATAGACTGTTATAAATTGATCCAACCAGTAACTAATAGTTTGTGTATTTACTTTAACCAAAGTCATCAGTGATTATTACTGCATTTTTGCATAATCCAGGTGTTCTAGCTTCCATCTTTATTACCATTTTAATAACTACTGTTTAAGTTTATACTATCGTTTGCGCAGTAGCAGAAATTAACAGCATAAATTTCGTATACCGATTGTCATATTACTTATACTGTATATGTTAGCTTTTAAGTATCAAGTTTCTTTTATTGAGGGTAAGAGTGTTCAGATCATTGAACTTTACTTGTGAATTGATTAGTTATTAATATATGCATGTTAGTATATGAACTGAACAAGCTTCTCCTATTATTTATTTATATACGCGAATTTGTAATTTTTAAAGGGGAAGGGGGGAGGGGTTACTTGTATGTTGTGAAACTAAAGGCAAGCTGGATGGTAACCTTTCTAACGTCCACTATTACGGTGGTTTATATATATATATATATATATATATATATATATATATAAATTTTCCTTTTAGGGATTAAGCATAAAAGATCTTTCAGCGTCCCAGAGGGGTTATTAATAATTTCAGGTAATTTAAAGGTGACGTTATCACCAGTAAATCTCGCGGCTTGCCCTCGTCTGTGTAAATATTCATACATGCGCTCAATTACGCAGTTTTACTGTGATATTGGAATAAATTTATATTTAGTGATTGTTATGGGGAAATTTTCATGTTCTGATATGCATGTAGGAGACGATGTAACAAATGGTCTTATGTATGATTATTCATGGGTACATATATATTAAAAGGTTGCATATAGTAGTGTTGTTGAGAAATTAGAAATAAATGTGCGCTTGTTAAGGAAATTGTCGTTTAATTGGTCGCTGTTTCAAGCTTTACAGGGCCTCCCTTTCAAAAATTAATAATTTGTCCTTTTCTTTCTTTAAAGCTTGTGGCGCCTATTTCTTGTCTGTTCTCCCTATTTGTCTGTCTATAATCTCGTTTTGTTTTCTAACTAATCTAACTACCGTCTTTGCATCTATTCACACTCCAAAACACTCACGCTATCCGAGTGCTCTGCGGTCTCAGGACTGTTTGGCTGACTTTACTAGTCGAGCTAACTAACTCCCCATTTTATGTAACGTGGTTGATCAGATACGTAGCAAACTAGTGGCGTTTACATCAAGAATGTGTGTGTGTAAAAATATTCAACGATTCGTTTCACTCTGTCAGTAAAGGTGGACACCTGTTTCTACCCTAGCATGTGTTTTCCTTTTCTTTCCAACCGTTACTCAAATATCAGTTCCATACATTCCCATATTTCTTACATAAAACACATAAAATAAAATACCACGGAAAACATTATCAAGTCAGGACTTATTATCAAGATATTAAAAACCCATTAATTATCCTTTCTCTTGCGGTAACAATTGCGATTTGAAAAATGTTTATTACAATAATAAAGTTTTCTCGGTCCGCTACCTACAATACTATGACTACCTCCTGAAATCTGGATTCCTGAATACGTTAAGTACCTCGTTATGATTGATCATTCCCTTCGTCTTCTACTAATTACACTCCGTGTAGGTTACAAATTTTTTATTTTTTAGTTACTGAATGTGCCTGTATAATCACTCTTATTTCTTTTGACAATTTTTTACTTTACATTGTTTATTCGCATGAGTAGAACCGTATTGACAGTAGCAAAAATGAAGATGCGTTATTATTTTAGAACTACTTACACTAGGTTCACACTAATATACGATTGAACGCTACTTCATTTATAGTAGGATAGCTACCCCACTTCTAGGCCACTTTTCTATTATACCTTTTCTACGAGCGTTCCTGTTAATAAATCAATTTTATTCCAATCTCCTATATTTGATGTAGATGAAACTGTAAATATACAAGATCTCTATCATAAACGATTAACAAATGACATTGTAGGAAAAAGGAAAGGCCACGTGTTTCATTCCCTCCCCAAGAAGGTCGGGCTGCTTGAGCTTTCCAAGCTTCTTCAGCATCAATCATGAATTTCCAACTTACATGGATTAAATATGTATGCATGGTGGGATTAAGGATCAGGATAGGATTGGAAGGAACGGAGTTAGGGATCTGAGGAGGAATACACTCCCCAGCATTCGCCTAAATAGCCACACATTATTTAATTGCCTTGGGGGTTGAGTGTAAAGTAAAAGTAGGATAGAGAAGTCCGCTGGCCCCAACTGTTGATTAACTCACGCGCTTTGGTATTATTTGAAGGTGTGAGGTTATTTTGAAGCATTTTTTATATAGCTAGAGTTCCCTATCACTTCGTACGTGCACCTGGCGAAAAGTCTGCGACCAGCTAAGTGAATTTTTGTCTGTTTGGCTAATTTACTTAAGCGAACTGAGATGTATTGTTCCGGAATTAATCTTAGTAACAGTGTGGCGCCCTTTACCCGACTTTAACCGAATTGCGACTAACCCTTATTACCAATTGTCGACAATACGCGAAGCCACCTTAAAGATCTAAAGTCAGAAACACGCCCACGATGCCTTATATCCCACCGAGCTAGCCGGCAAACCATTAATTATATATAGCCACACATTATTTAATTGCCTTGGGGGTTGAGTGTAACGTAAAAGTAGGATAGAGAAGTCCGCTGGCCCCAACTGTTGATTAACTCACGCGCTTTGGTATTATTTGAAGGTGTGAGGTTATTTTAAGCATTTTGTATATAGCTAGAGTCCCCTATTACTTCGTACGTGCACCTGGAGAAAAGTCCGCGACCAGCTAAGTGAATTTTTGTCTGTTTGGCTAATTTACTTAAGCGAACTCAGATGTATTGTTCAGGAATTAGTCTTAATAACAGTGTGGCGCCCTTTACCCGATTTTAACCGAATTGCGACTAACCCTTATTTCCGATTGTCGACAATACGCGAAGCCACCTTAAAGATCTAAAGTCAGAAACACGCCCACGATGCCTTATATCCCACCGAGCTAGCCGGCAAACCATTAATTATTTGTTACCTTCCGTGTTAATACCGTTTTCGCCCGTAACAACCGGGCAAACGCTAACAGGAATATAATCCATTACCTCCCGAATGCTAAGCAGGTCGTGTAAGAATACTTAGCTTTTGGGCTTTTTAAATGGTGCACTTTTCTATTTATATCTTAAATAAAATTATACATTTTGGTAAAAATTACAATTATCGTCCTCGATAAATGGTAATATCTCTTCGGGTCCAAGGTATCATATATGATACTTCGGGGTTTTATTTTATTTCTCTGTTACGGTAAGTGATATTGCATTCAGCCCGCCTGTATTATATATAACATGCGACTAGCTATTTACATACGCCGCTTTGTCCGTTTCGTACGTCTTGATGCTCGTTGATATTATATTTAAGTGCAATACGACAAGACATGGCCGCCGCTGGCAAGAAATTTAACAACAAAGATAAATAAGTACTTTTAGCGATTGTTTTGATCAAATGTATGTTTATTATTGACTGCATGTGAAAGATCGTCCTATAGTTAGACTTGTGCATTCATTAGAAATGCATGTATCATTGGTGATACATTGGGACTCGGATTATACAAGTTATTAATCATTGTCTCATACCTACAGCTCCGCTTTCTGCGGAGGAATTGCAGGAACTTGTAGACAACCTGAACTTCGATGAATCCGATGTTGATAAACAACTCCTGGACCATAGCGAAAGCGAAACCGACGATTTAGATCAAGATCGAATTGCGTATGCTACCGATGAAAACGTTGATCAAAACCCAATTGTGGATAGAAGTGAATCCGAAGCAAACACATCTTCAGATGATGATATTCCTGTCACCTTTTTTGCAAAAATCGAAAAAAAAATGGAAAAGGACCAGTTTTCAAGCGGTAACAGAAAAGTATCAACCACTGGTCCAGATACACTCCTGAAACTCTTCCACAACGGACTGACTACTTCAAGGAGTATCTCAACTTAGATTTTTTCGATTCCATGGTCTCATTCACTAACATAACATCAGTTCAATTGACTGGAAAATCAATCAATACTTTAGGACGTAAACTGAGTAAATTTCTTGCATGTTGCTTGCTGATTGGTATTTACAATTTACCAAGGATTCGATTGTTTTGGCAGTTGAATGCCAGAGTAACGTTTGTTGCAGGTAACATTTCGAGGAATAGATTTTTTACCTTACGAACAAAGTTACTTGATGACAATTCTGTTTCGAAAGATGCTAGGGAAATTGGCAGATTTTGGAAAATTAGGCCAATATTAGATAAAATTCAAAACAGTTGCCTGCAAACTGAACGAACATAACAAGTTTCAGTTGATGAACAGATGATAGCTTTCCACGGAAAGGTTAGAATGAGTCAATTTGTTCGCGAGAAGCCTCATCCTGTACGCCTCAAAAACTTCATAATGACGACACATACAGGTGTTCAACTTGATTTTTATATTGTACCAACGTAAGAGTCGGACCGCAGAGTCTTCCTTGGTTCCAGCGCCAGAGAAATTAGACGTAGGCGGAAGAGTAGTCCTAAAGATTACTGACACTTTGACAAAAGGTCTGTGTTTGGAGATAGATATTTCACATCGTTACCCCTTATGTAACGGGCACGTTAATGAAGAATAGAATTCCGAAAAGTACCATCCCGTTCGAAACCGAAAAAGAATTGAAGAGAACGGGAAGAGGGTCTTACGACATGTTAGTTACTGAATATAATAAAATCGCTGCAGTGAAGTGGTCTGATTCTAGACACATACAGCTTGCTTCAGTTGAATTTGGTGATGCGCAGCTGGGACAATGTATACGCTAGTCTACATTGTAAAAAAAATATATCGAAATCAATCGCCGTGCTGTGGTTCGAAGCTACAATGAAAATACGGATGGGATAGATTTAGTCGATCGCGTAATAGCAAAGTATTCAATGAGCAGCAGGACCAAGAAATGAACAATACATTGCATCTTCCATTTCGTGGACTTTGCAGCAGCAGCTTCCTGGCTTCAATACAGAGAAGATGCTCGCGCAACAGAACTTCCAAAACGAGAAATTCATGACTCCCTTTAAATTTTAAAATTTTCACTCGAAAAGGGTTGCACTCCTCTAAACAGGACGAAAATGACGAAGAATTAAATAAAAGTGACGAAGAATATCCAGAACAAGGTAATTTGAAAAAAAGAAATGTTTTGCCAATTCCACACAAGAGGGTAAGTTCGGCAGATGCCAAGCATCTGCCAACATTTATGAACCACGAACAACCAACACGATCAAGATGCCGATAAGCAGGTTTCAAGAGATCAACTTTTGTGAAATGTACTTCTTGCAATTTTTTTCTATGTTCCAGCATGCAAAGACATTGTTTTCTTAAATTCCATCAATAACATTTTTTTGTTATCCGAATTTTTGTATAGGGCAGTACCCAATGTATCGCATATGATGCATTTTTTTGGAGTCTTGTTTGGCACCTAAATCGATAATATACAGAGTCCGTCAGAAAAATTTATACACACTTTAAGGAACAAAAAGCATTACTTATGTGATTATTTTACATTTAACTGATCACACATGTTGTACTGCCTTCAATTCAGCATATGGTTATTTTAAATGTTCAAAATGTTGCCCATTGGCAGCTAGACACATAACGGAACGACGAGCGGTCACCGTAACCACTTCATTCAATGTTTCAATAGAGATTGCAGCACATGCCGCTGTGATCTACTGGCGAAGTTCCTACAACTTGCGTAACTTACGTCGATAGACTTGATCTTTCATAGTTCCTCACAAGTAAAAATCCATAGGAGTTATATCTGGTGATCGTGGAGGGAACTCAATGGCCCCCTTCGTGCAAACCAGTGTCCCTGAAAATTGTTATCCAGGAAAGCTCGTACAGTTAGATGGTAGTGTGGTGGCGCCCCGTCCTGTTGGTACACCTTACAAATTTGATGAGCGTAACGTTTCCAGGTAAATTTATCCAGTGACAGTAGCATCAAAGAAAAAGGGTCCTACTAAGCCCCTAGATAATAGTCCATACTACACATGAACCCCAGGTAGATTGACTGCCTTATCGACATGAACATATGGATTTTCCGGTGCCCAGTACACGCAGATATGTTGATTCACTGTTCCATTAAGTTTAAAAACGGCCTCATCCGTCCACACTACCTTCGTCACAAATTGTTAATCTTCAGCTACCATTTGTTGATACCATTCGCAAAATTGCATTCGACGATCAGGATTGTCATCATTAAACGCGTGTAGTAATCGTGGGATGCAAACTTTCCATTTAGCAGCTTTCAGAGTTCGTCGTATACTTGCACTGCTAATTCCCACTTCACATGATCATTGCGTAGCAGACTTTTGTGGAAAAACAGCAAACTTTTGCAACACGAGAGCCGACGATTCTTGACTTGTAGCTGCTATTAATACAACAGTTTATAAACGTATAAAGCCAACTATGGAATCTAATTTTAGTAAATAGTAGTAAGTTAACATAATATGTAGGTAGTTAAAATTTAAAATAATCATATTAACAGTACTACATTGTGTTTTCACTGTACAATAACAATTACAATTATTAAAAAACTAGTTCTTTACTAGATTTCACTGGATCCTTAATTGGTATGTCAAGTTTCAATTTTGAATGCTATTATCAATTTCAAATTAAAGTTTTTCACAACTTTACACTTTCATCACAAATTGATTAAATTTTGCTAAATTTGCTCTTCGATTATGACATTTTTCACAGTTAGTCTAAGACCATTAGAGTATTTGTCATCTTCAAGGCAGTTTAATGATATTTAATTTATTAAGGATTTTGATATCTTTTACTAAAATTGGATTCCGTCGTTGGCTTTATACGTCTATTAAACTGTTACATTAATAGCAGACTTACGATTGCGTTTTCATCTTTTTCTTATTTAATAAATTTGTTGAAATATACCCAGCAATTCTTACAGATATTACCATTTACTGAGGATAATAACTGTAATCGTTATCGAAACGTAAAATTAATATAAGCTATAAATAGAGAAATACACCATTTAAAAAACCCAAAAGCTAAGTGTTTTATTATTATAAACCTTATTATGTATAAATAATAATTACATCTTTATCATCGAGTTTGCTTCTTATTTTATTCATTTATCTTATTATACCGGATGGGTCTTTGAAAACTTACAATGGCAATATTTTTAAAGAAAAAAGGATATGCAAAAATGACATACTACCCTCACTCCCTCCTTAAGCCCTATCCATACTTACTTAAAAATCTGAAATCACAATACCCTACTTGTGATATCTCTCTGGAAAGCTTATTAAACATGCTAATCATTGATCATAAAAAAAGTAGGGTTAACTGAAAAACTAACCTCAAATTTGAGGACAATTCTTGGAAAAGTTACTATTATCTTTTAAACAAAGAGAGGTATCAAAAAAATAAAAAATACTTTTCAACCCCATTAAGCTTCACTCGCTGTGACTTAAACATCTTAGATGGCAATACCCACCTGGGCACCTCCATGGAAAGCTTATTCAAAATGCTAATGGTCTTAAGAAAAAAATTGCTAGAATCTAATACTAGTTTAAATTCAAGAAAACTTTTATTTAAAGAAAAACAAGTACACACTATAGAAAATAATTACAATAATTGTTCGAAATGACGACCATTTTGTTCTGGACGGAAGTACAGACGACTTTCACATTTTTATCTATCGTTATGGAAAATGTCTCTTGGAATGTTTTGCGACGCTTCTATTATCCTCTGGCGCAATTCATCCAAGGAAGCTGGTTGAGTTTTATACACTAAAAATTTAATGTAACCCCACAGAAAGAAGTCCATTCGAGTAAAGTCGGGTGACCTTGGTGGCCACTCAATTAGACCCTTTCTACCAATCTACTGTCGCGGATAAAACCTACCCGGCCACTGTTTCGTATTAATAACATAATGAGGTGGGGCTCCATCCTATAGAAAATGCACAATTTCTTCATTAAGAATTAAAGCCTCTTTGATTTTCAATTTTATGCACAATTAATGGCTCTATTAAATTGTTAAGCATCTGCACGTATACCTCGCTGGTAAAATTACCCTCGATAAAAAGTGGGCCTATTATTCGGTCTCCCAGTATTTCCGCCCAAACATTAAGTTAATCAGGATTCTGAGTGTGCACTTGTATAAAATGATGTGAGCCCTCATCATTCCAGTAGCGATAGTTTTGATTGTTGACATGACCATTTAAAAAAGTGTACATTCATGCACATTCATCACTAAAACAAATGTTTCCAGTAAGTGTGGGTTCTCACCAAGTTTTTGTAAATTTTTCACGTTGTAAGGGTGAAATTTGTGCATTTCTAATACTCTTCTGGCAGATGTTCGAGATATACGCGTTATTGATGCCAACTGTTGTGTGGATATATTTTTATTAACAACAACCTGACCAAGAACTTTTATTTGCATCTCTTCGTCCAAAACTCTGGGTCCCTGTCTTTTTTATTTGCAACAGATCCTGTTTCTTGGAATTTACGTACCAAATCTCTAACATAAACATAACTTACGTTTCTGCCAGGACTGTTCTTAAATAACATATCGTTTGAGCACCATAAAGAAAAATAAGTTCAATCCTTTCTTCCACGCTATAAACCATTTTTGAAAACTTGAAAACCTCAGACCAATTATAAATAACTGTCACTTAAATTAAGTGATTAAAAGATTGACATTTTGTTAAAAACAGGTCTTCTTTATCACCTAGGTAATTTTGTATTTTTGTTTTGTTTCAGAAATTTCCGGGTACCTTCTTTCATCTGGTTCATTTTTAATTTTTCAAAATGATTTACAGAGTGGAAGAAAGAATTTAAGTTATTTTTCATTAGGATGTGGTGCTGAAAAAATGTGCTATTTAAGAGCAGCCCTTACTTTTTTAAAGCCATATGGGGAAGCTTAAGGGGGTTGAAAGATACGTCGTTTGTATTCCCTCCGGTTGTTATATAAAAAAAGATATTTTTTATTTTTTTTTGTTTAAAAAATATTGCCATTGTAAGTTTTCAAAGGCCCACCCGGTATATTAAGTTGTTAACGTAATTTGGCAAAAGAGATGTGTTTACATTAGGATTGCCGATAATTAATCTCTAATTAATAGAAAATCGCTTGAAACAAAATCATTCAATTCTAAAGTTCAGCAGTAAAACGTACTTCGATTATTTAAACTCTAAGACTGATGATCTTCGCAAAAAATCTGCCTGAAACATCATTACTTTTTAATAACACAAAAACTACACATTTTCTCTAAAAACCTTTTAGCAGTCCATTTTCAAATGAATCTTAAAAGAACATCCCTTTACCTAAAAATACTATTAAGCTTTGCGAGTAAGAATATTTTAATGGAAAACCCTTTTTCCTTGCGTACCATTTGCGAGAAATAAGAATTTACATGGAAGCGTAAAATTTTATTTAGTTTTCAAATACAAACAGCCAATTATTACAAATTCATCAAGCGCTTCTTAAACATTTTTATTTTCGAGAAAAGCTTTATGTACAAGTAAAATTACTTGAATAACTGAAAATAATTTAAGTTCATTATATTTGTCTTTGAACTTACAATTTAAAGAGAGTTTGTCGTATTTGTGTGAATTTTCCGGCACATAATCAAGAAGTTTATTAATTCACGAGTATTAAAACTGCCTTGAATATTAAAATGTTTCCTTACAAACGAATAAATAATAATTTTTAGTTCAATTTAATCATTTTAAGTGCTAATAAGGCGATGCATTGGTGAAATCACCAATCTTAGAATTGCAGTAACTAAAAAAACAATTATACGGGAATATATTAATCATAGATAAACTAAGATATAATTAAAATTGTTAGCTTCGTCCGTCAGTCTTCAGATGATTACAATTAATTTCTTCCACGGCGTTGTTTCTTTTTCTTTTCATAATAACACACAAATTTTGTAACGATTAGATTTCCCAACTTAAGTACTCAAGGCAGCTTACTTAATCCCCTACTTCCCTTTCGCAAATACATGGATGCGAGGGTTTCGCTGCTACGGTTTCCATGATTGCTTCCTTTATATCGGGCCATCGTCGATATTTTAAGTTGGTAACACTACCGGATAGATGCATAACTTGAGTTATTTGCTTCAAGCAGACACGTTGTGCGGCATTTCTTGCTTTTTTCGAGTGTTATGTGATGCATCCTCGCCTTTAAATGTTTCAAATGGTATGATTATTGAATGATTGCATCGGCTCATTAAAAATAATAAGTTATTTTCGATTATTACCCTAAATATGTTATAGAATAAGTTTTCGTTTTTTTTAAATTTAAATTTATTTTTTATTCTTATAAATAGAAAGATTTGTTAAAACAAAAAAGGAAAGCTTTCAATTTCTTATGTCATCCATTGTTATATATTTAAAAATTACTAGACTAGTTCTCTAGTTTTAAATGATATGTAATGCTGGTTGTAGAAATTCACATGAAAGGCTTTAATTTTCCAAATTAAATTTCTTGGAAATAAAAAAAACCGACAAGAGCAGATTTAACAAAAACCATTTTTCGTGTTCAGGGGGTTTCAGAATTTTGAAATAGATATTTGTATATTAACTAATTCAGGTTACGTTACTAGTTGAGAAATTTGGCCTCGGCCGTAAACATTTTACTCGCAACGTAAATCTCTATTTACCATAGTCATATGGAAATGATTATTGGTTATTGCCCTATTTAATTGCATTATTTTAATTATATTACACAAAATATTTTTGTTTTGTACATTAGACAACTGATCTTTGACAAGGTATTGAAGGAAGCAGAACAGAAACTGCCAGTTGTGAACTTGTTTTCAATTTAGAGTTGAATTAACAAGTCCAGTACTTATTTAACTGCATTTCAAAATTAATAATTGGTTTATTATGAGTGCAAGCATCTAGCATTAATGATAGCCAATCACGTTTAAGTGGTTCTTCTCATTAAAGTTAAAAATTTTTCTACGTCGGTCTCACTATTTCCCACTACTCACGATAGAGCATTGTCTGTCTCAGGTTCTTTCCCAACCGTCCCTGCATAATCTGACCAGCTTTAGACCGTCTACCACTCAATACATAATCTCTCCTGTGTGCAAGTCATCAGCATTGTCATCTACACTACCTGCGCAAACGCTAGACAAAAGCGCACTTTCCGGGTTTGTTAACCTGGGGCAGCTTTCTTCGGCGCTCAGAAACATAAGGGTAATAGAATATTCTGTACATTGTTCTAAAGCCTTCCTGGTAGCTACACATACACTTGCCCTGGAGTCTAGGGGTCCTCAATTACCCACCCACTCATGCCCTGGTAAGCAAATTAAAAGTGCAGAGAGTTATTGTACTTGAAACCGCCCAGATTTAGGCACAATAATTATTTTCAATCACATAAAACCCTTTCCAAAAGTAAATAGTATTCGTATTCGGTTCATGGTTTTAAAATAATTTATGAAGTCCAGTAGAAAATCCCGTTTTTACTTACACCTTAGCAATTAATATGCGGCACGTGTTTGCTTAAGGCAATTTTCCGTTTGATAATTAATTTTCTATCACCTGAGTAAATTAAGAACTAATTTTATCTAGCCCACTTCTCCAGTATTTATCCAAAGAATAAGTGTAGTACTGCTAACACTAAAGGTTTAAACATCCAAACCTGATAGAATTTATTTAAGCATTATAAATTTTTCCATTTATCTGCTTTGTAGAAATCCGTTACCAGTGAGGCTTATGCAGCGTCCTGTTAGTCCTGATATATTGTCAAAGTGGCGCCATCGAAAAACCTGATTTACCCCTGAATACCATATATGAGATGAGATGTTGTGGCATCAGAAAATGCTACCATTACGTAGATATGCTCTTCTCAGGTGCCGGCTGAACTTATTACGTATATATATATATATATATATATATATATATATATATATATATATACGACGAGCTTACGTTATCTATATATAGGAAACTACTCACACGATTTCTATAAAAATTGGCATAGATAAATAACAAGTTATGGCAAATATGTGGAAAATATTTTGACAGACATGTCACTGCCGGTTATACCGGAAGTGAACAGCAACTTTGTTATTTTAAATGTAACACCCTGTATGTTATTAACTTTTCGAAATATACGTTCAATTTTAATGTCACTTTGTGTAGTATATCCTATACCTAAAATTTATACTTTTCGAGATATTCATTTTTTTAATGGAAAATTGACTGGTGCAGACCTCCGTATGGAAAATTCTCTGTGAACATCCCCGATACCAAATAAAACATATCTTACCGGGTCAATTAGTAAGGAGATCAAGGTAATTGATGACTTGTCGAAAACTGCTTTTCTGCATACAGGGTTCTTAAAAAAATGATGAAAATTTCAACTTCAAAAATGTCAAATATTTTAATTTTAATAATGAAACCACCTTATTTTTATTCTATTTCTTAATTCTACGGCCAAAAATAAGGGAAGTTTATGTTCACTTCCCTATACCCAAACTTAAGCGTTTTTGAGATATTAACACGTTTTTAAAAATATTAGTTATTTCTGCCGTATTGTTGTTTATTATTATTTATTATTCTATTTTAGCAGGCTGTGTATGTAGCTGTCATAATTAAATAGTATTAGTTGTAATTATTTGTGGTTAATCGCATTTTTACAAAGTGATAGAAATGGCTCGTTTGGAACTAAACAATCACGATTATCAAAATTTACCTTTAATACATGGTGAATGTGATAGAGTTGTTACTAGAACATGTGCTACAAGGAATCCAGATCGACCACGACCCACCCGTGACACAGTGAAGAGAATAATAAACAATTTAACACAATTTGGTTGTTTTCAAACAAAAGTTAAGAAAGTGAATCCTGTTGATAACAATGACAATGAAATTAATGTTCTTGGATACTATACCGAAGCGTCATTACGTTGTGGTGCGAGAGATTTAGGTGTACCAATGATATCTATTCAGGGAATTTTAAAAAAACATAAGTTTCATCCCTACTCTTTTAATCTAGTTCAAAGTTTAAGGGAAACAGACTATAATAAAAAAATACAATTTGCAGAATTTGTGTTGATAAAATGTCAAGAAGATGAATGAATATTTAAAGAATATTATATGGTGCGACGAATCAAAATTTACGAAAAACGGAATGTTTAACAGGCACAATTCGCATTACTGGAGCGAAGAAAATCAATGATGGGACTTTAATGTGTTTTGTGCGATCAGAGACAACCAGATTGTAGCTCTCCACTTTTATCATGGAATCTGAAACGGTTAGAAACTATGGTAACATAATTTTATAATTTTTTATTTTCTAAAAACTACTTTTTTAGGTCAAAGATATCTCAACATATTAAGAGAATTAAAAACAAATTATTTAGAACGTTTACCACCACAAGAATTTAGAAAAAATATTTTTTCTTCATGACGGAGCTCCTCCTCACTGTTCCCGAATGGTAAACCAATTTTTAGATGAGACGTTTGAAGATAGGTGCATAGCTAACAATGGTCCTTTTCGGTGGCCTCCTCGTTCACCAGACATAACACCTTTAGATTTTTTTATATGGGGCTACGTAAAAAATGAGGTGTATTCCCCATCCCCTTACAACAAGGGAAGATTGTGAACTTAGAGTTCGCAATGCATTTAATTCTCTCCCTGCAGCAATGATTAAGCGTGCAACAAACGAAGGTGTGATAAGAAGACTTCATAAATGCTTGGAGGTTCGAAACCTTACAGTTCTACTATTAATATTAAAGTCTTCAGAACAATTTAAGTAAAGGTATAAATTTTCACTTTTTTAAAGAAAAAATGGTCTAACTTGGCAACGCCACAAAATAAGTTTAAAAACGAAGTACCGTTTTTTAGCATTCAACAAGACAAATAATAATAAAATTAAATAAATATAGGGTTCCATTTAACAAAACAAAGCTGAGTCCGGTCCTGCAATTCTGGAACACCCTATAGGGATGAAACTATTTTTATTCGATGCACATCTAAATCTGATATAGATCGGCGCTATAACATTTTTTATTTTTAATAATAAAGCCAGGATCTTCCGACGGCGCACTAATGACTCACCCTGTATAGCTACAACTTCCTTAGGTCAAACGGGATCGATTAAACCTAACATTCCTTAGTACAAATGTGCTTCTTGAAGAGGTTACAGCTCTTTAAGGTGATAAAAATACTTCTAAGAAGTGACATGACGTATCAAGCTGGAAATTGGAACACAAGGAAGGTAGCTGAATATTCTTAGTTTATGAGCCATACTGCATATTGTAGAGGGCGCTGTCTGTCGATACATTTTTTTCGTATACTTCTGTCATATTTCTCTTATGATCAACACTTTCGTTTCTGCGGGTAAAGTTTATGATGTAGAAACTAATTTTACATAGAAATTTTAAATGTATCACAAAATGTACCGTTTTCAAGAAAAACGCACCTAAACGTTTTATTGCACCAATTTAAACTTTTCACGAAATACGATTGCATCAAGTTGCCACTTGATACACTAATATTAATACACTTTCTAATAAAAATTAAATTGAATTAAGCAGGTAATAGATTTTATTGGCTATTTATAAAAGATTCTCAAAATGGACGCCATTAGCTTCAATGCTCTTTTGACAACGTTTAGCTAAATTTTGTCTAACACGGAAGAATGACTGAGCCTTATTTCTAATCTCATTTCCAGCTTCTTCAATTTTTCTTGACAATTCCATTTTATTGTCGTTTGATTGTTTATAAACAGTGGATTTCATATGACCCCATAAGAAAAAATCTAACTGAATGAGATCTGGACTTCGCAGTGGCCAGGGATGATCACTCCTACGTCCAATCCATCGTTGTCGTAAGTGGTTATTTAAATAATTTTGCACATTTCGAGTATTATGAGCAGGAACACCATCGTGTATAAACCACATAACATTGTTTCTAATGTTAAGCGGAACATCTTCTAATAAGGTGGGCAAAGTATTTTCCAAAAAGTTGAGATGATTCTAGATTCAACGGAGTAGGATCTTCGCATGGTCCTATTAAAGAATCCCCGACAATTCCACACCATACGTTAATTGAAAATTCATGCTGAAATGCTTCGTTCTAGCTATACGGGGATTGTCTTTACTGCATGTATGAGAATTGCGGGAATTAATAATGCCTCGACGGGTAAAGGTTGCCTCATTAGTAAAAATATCGGGTCATTATTTTGTTTATTACGCAACCACTGACAAAAATTCATTCTTGGTGGGAAATCAGTGGGCAATAGCTCCTGCACATTTAAAGGGTGATACGGAAGTTGGGCACGAAGAACTCTATATATGGACGCCTGGGGTACAGTTTTAATTGCAGATAACTGCCGAATACTGATTTCAGGATGTTCTTCAACTCGACGTAAAATATTTTCTTCCTCCCCAGTGAGTAGAGAAGTTGGACGTCCAGCATCGTGTCTCGCTTAAAAGTTCCCATGTTCTTTTAATTGTTGGAATAAAGTTTGAAATAATTTCCTGTTGGGTAGGCGACGATTTGGGTACAATTCATTATACCTTCTTACTGCAACTCCTCCATTAAATTGCTCTTGGCAATAAGTCGCAACCACATCGGCCATCTCACAGTTAGAAAATACATTGTAATGGGGTATTTTACAATAAAACAAGAAACGGTATTCAGACCAGGAACAAGAAAAAACGGAAACTTTAAGAACAACAATAAGCTCGATAATAACTCAGTAGAACAACAATAAAATGGTTTAATATAAAATAACTGTCAGATTACAACTTACAAATAATGTAACAAATGTATTATTAGTGTGACAATTGGTAACTGGATACAATCGTATTTCGTGAAAAGTTTTAAATTAGTGAATTTAAATGTTTAGGTGCGTTTTTCTTGAAAACGGTACATTTTGTGAATATGAAACAAGTACAGCTTTTTTATGTAAAATTAGTTTCTTCATCCTACCTTGCAAAAAGGAAAGTGTCGTTTATAAGAAAAGAATGACAGAAACATATGAACAAAAATCTGTCGCCAGTTCCCTCTACAATATGCAGAATGTCTCATAAACTGAGAATAATCAGCTTCCTCCGAAGTTGATGTATTCCAATTTTCAGCTCGATACATCATGTAAGCTGTAGTTAAGCTGTCTCCCTATTCTTATATATATATATATATATATATATATATATATATATATATATATATATATATATATAATAATAATAATAATAATAATATTTATTGTCATAATAATTCAAACAAAGTGAACATCGACATTGTCAATATACAAAGATATATATATATATTGTATGTATCCATAAACTCGTTCCGGGTGTTGTCTCGCGTTCTTTCTCCTCCATACCCCATTTTGTTGATAAAGTGACGACCTTTCGGTAGAATCGCATTTACCATTTTCAAGTCACTTTACTTTTGCTTCTCGTGATTCGAATTACAATCAAAGTACTACTCAATAATCTTTGATAGTCCTGCGGATGTGACGCGTATAAATCAATTGTCGCAGGTTTTGTGGTACGTTGTTATAGAAGGAGACACAGTATCCCTTCGCGATTTTTTTACAGACTTTAGCAAAATGAATAATGCTGATCCTAAATAAATTGAGATCCGATGTACTGGGTATTGACAACTGGGAGGAAAGGACTACGACAATGTAAGAAAGGTGAACATTCAGGAATCGCATCCTTCAAATAAATCCAAAAGCGGCAGCTCAAATCATTACCTGAACTGGCAGTGGAAACAGACCTACGCGATGAAATGCTGACATATCGCCGGTTTCCATGCAATATTTTGCTTTTCAAACGTATCTTGGGTACTTTCTATTTACGAATGTACTATCAAGATCGTAACACTAGAAATTTCTTATCTGCAGTGGAGACATAACCGCTGATGCAAGCTTCAATTACGCCGAGGGAGCTTAAAGTGAGCTATGCATAACCGCAGAGTGAAACGAAGATGTCTAGAGGAAAAAGTACTGATGCTGCTCTAACTTTCAAGAACGAACTTCGGAGAGAAATTTACAATTCGATGAATCGAGTTGTTGCAGAGATAACGACTCGATTTCAATAGCTTTGCGAAGTTGCAGAAAATTACTTTCTCACTCCTTCTCAACCCTTGAATGCCAAAATTTGGGTTAACTCCACAAACGCGTATAATGACATCCACTTGGAACATTCTGCTATTCAGCGGAAGTGTCTTAAGAAGTTGAAGCCAATCAACAACTACTCGCAATTCACAGTGATGAATTTGGATTGGATAATGAGGCTATTTTGTTAATCGAACATGACCTTGTCAATAAGATTGAGTTCAATAAGATCATGAATGCCTTCGCTTATCAGAGAAGTACATTTCGTCTGTGGAAATGTAAAAATAAAAAATAAACCTTAAATTTATTTACTTTTTTGGCACCAGTTTTTGATGCTCAAATTCGGATACGTGCCAGGCAGCAGATTCCCGTACCAACGGTCACTGGTACGGGAACTCCAGGCGACATCCAACCCACTCAGGCACTCGACTCTGCTCTCATTACGGTGGCTGAGGAAAATAACGTTAACGGTACTGGTAAAAAAAAAATTATACCTTAAATTTATTTGCCTTTTTGGTACTAGTTTAGGGCGCAACAAATTAGAACACGTACCAGGCAGAAGATACCTTAGTTACGCCACTGCTTAACTATGTGTAAGCGGTCATCGAATATTCCCATATAAATCGACCTTTTAACAGTTTCGTTTTAAAAACAGTATCATAGTAATGTAAACCGCTGATGGATTACGTTTACCTTTACCATATTTTACACCGTGGCTATATCTATAAATCGAAGGCTGGGTGAGTTACTTCAGATAGGACTGATTGATTGCTAAAAAAGTTTTATACATATGTTGGCCTATAACTTAACAATTTTAAAGCTTCGCACTTACTCTAAACTAAGATAATAACCAACCATAAGATTAATATAAGCTTCGAACAGGAAAAAAAATTCCAACTATTTTATTAAAAATATAAACGAACGCTCGTTGGCACGGGACTCCAGGCGACTTCCAACCCACTCACGTACTCGACTCTGCTCTCATTACGTCGGCTGAGGAAAATAATGTTAACGGTACAGGTAAAAGTAATGCATTCACACAAGCATAAACTAACTCAGAATTCCTTAAGTTAAACAAAGAAAAATCTGAAAATATTCCTGAATACGTCTCTGATTTGTAGTAGCCCGAATAACAAGATTAAATTTTTACAGTTAAGAATGTATAACGACGTTTTATTGCTCGTTGAAATATTTTCAGAGATAAGAGCATGTAGGTCGCCTTTCTCTACTTGAAAATAAAGGCAGGCCAGTTTAAGAAAGAAAATAGATGAATGTGTGTGCGTGTGCTGTGCGTGTGTGCGTGTGTGCGTGGTGCGTGCGTGCGTGTGGTAGTGTTGCTGCTGTGTGTGCGTGTAGTGTCGTGTGTTCGTGTGTCTTGTTGTGTGCGTGTTGTTGTGTCGTGTGATGTGTGCGTTTGTGTCGTGTGTGCGTGTGTGCGTGTGGCGTGTGTGCTTGTATGCGTGTGTGCGTGTGTGCTGTGTGCGTGTGTGCGTGTGTGCGTGTGTGCGTGTGTCGTGTGTGCGTGCGTGTGGCGTGTGTGCGTGTGTGCGTGTGTGCGTGTGTGCGTGTGTGCGTGTGGTGTGTGTGTGTGTGTGTGCGTGTGTCGTGTGTGCGTGTGTGTGCGTGTGTGGTGTGTGCGTGTGTGTGTGGTGTGTGTGTGTGTGCGTGTGCGTGTGCGTGTGTGCGTGTGTGCGTGTGTGCGTGTGTGCGTGTGCGTGTGTGTGCTGTGTGTGTCGTGTGGCGTGTGTGTGCGTGTGTGCGTGTGTGTGTGTGTGTGTGGTGTGTGCGTGTGTGCTGTGTGTGTGCTGTGTGCGTGTGTGCGTGTGTGCGTGTGTGTGTGTGCGTGTGTGCGTGTGCGTGTGTGCGTGTGTGCGTTGTGCGTGTCGTGTGTGCGTGTGTGCGTGCGTGTGTGCGTGTGTGCGTTGTGCGTGTGTGCGTGTGTGCGTGTGTGCGTGTGTGCGTGTGTGTGTGCGTGTGTGCGTGTGTGTCGTGTGTGCGTGTGTGCGTTGTGTGTGCGTGTGTGCGTGTATGCGTGTGTGCGTGTCTGCGTGTGTGCGTGTGTGCGTGTGTGCGTGTGTGCGTGTGTCGTGTGTGTGTGTGTGTCGTGCGTGCGTCGTGCGTGCGTGTGTGCGTGGTGCGTGTGTGCGTGGTGTGGCTGTGTGCGTGGCGTGTGCGTTGTGTGCGTGTGTGCGTGTGTGTGCGTGTGTGTTGTGTGTCGTGTGTGCGTGTGTGCTTGTGCGCATGTGCGCGTGTGTGCGTGTGCGCGTGTGCGTGTGTGCGTGTGTGCGTCTGTGCGTGTGTTCGTGTGTGCGTGCGTGCGCGCATGCGTGCGTGTGTGCGTGTGTGCGTGTGTGTGTGTGCGCGTGTGCGCGTGTGCGCGTTGCCCGTGTGCGCGTGCGCGCGTGTGCGCGTGGGCGCGTGGGCGTGTGTGCGCGTGTGCGCGTGTGCGCATGTGCGCGTGCGCGCGTACGCGCGTGTGCCTGTCCGTGTCCGTGTCCGTGTACGCGCCCGCGTGTGTGTGCGTGTGTGCGTGCGTGCGTGTGCGCGCGCGCGGGCGCGTGCGCTTGCGCGTGTGCGTGTGTGTGTACTCTATAACTTTCGAAGGACTGAACATATCAAGTTGAAATTTGGTACACATATAGACGTCAATCACCAAATTGGGGATAAGTACCCCTTTTGAAAATTGTAATTTTTGTATTTTTTTTTACTTTTAATATGTAATTAGTAACATAATTTTGAGTATTTTTTATCTCTATAATTTTCTGTACAACAAACGGTTTAACATATATTAGCAAGCAATCGTCACTAAATACACTAAATATCTCTGAAACTATTTAACATACTCAAAAAGTGAAAATACCATTAGATAGAAAATAAAATTTCTTGCAAAATGTGTTTTTGCAGAAAATAAAATTTCTGATCGAAAAGCATTCTTGTAATTTTTTGCAAAGTTAATCGTTTTCGAATTATTTACAAAATCCGATGTCTTCATGTGGAAGTATTGATACAATTTGCAGCGGTTTTTTTTAACTACATATAATAAAAAATAATTTAAAATTTTGGTTTTGAACTTTTCTTCCACTTCTTGTTTATTCGCAAGTTATGCTAACAAAAAAAAAGTTTTTACATAAAGGACATACCAATTCAGTTCCAAAACGGCTATTCTAACCCTTAATGAATTTTGATATTTATGAAGCACTGAATCAGATTAAAATAATCATACTCAAAAGGATTTTCGGATTAGTACTCCTCTCAAAAGCCTGAATGAATTAAAGGAATGAAATAGTGTTGGGTAAAAGTTATTGAAAAATTGTTGGAGCATATAACTGTAAAATTGCAACCAGAAAGAAAGTTAAAAGTTACAGTAACTAAATTATACATACAAACAAAGAAATATATAACAAGTTTAAGTGTCTCGTATTTCGAACTTTTAGAAAGTTTAACCATTACGTAATCTTTATTCTAATAAAAATTATGCTTATGTGTTATTTGTAAAATGTATGCAAATCCATATCGTAATTCTTTCGATGTGGAAACCTAGAAAAAACTGTTACTTTTTATTACCAGAGGAACAAGACGATACATTTTAAATTTCACTAACACGTTGCGCTTCAAGTATCTTGTAACTTTTACAGCAAAATAGTCTAGAAAGTTTAAATCTTGGTTTAAGCTGTAATTTAAATTGAAAGGTTTATTGTTTTTATTTGAGAAATGAAATAGGCAATCTGGTATTAATTACGAAATATGAGCAAATGACGTTATCCATTGCTTGTAATATATGTTAGATTAAAGTTTTAAAGTCATTACTACCTATAAATATAAAAATATTGGAATTTATACATTAAAATCTTTTTATGTGGTATTAAAATTATAGCGCTACGGGATAAACTTATACGAGGACAAAAATATTGTGATATTAGTCTATTGATGCAATGTAGTTTAATGTGATTTTGAAAAAATTCGTTAAAATGGCATGTAATTTTATGAAGCAATTAGTAATAAGGATGAGGTAGATTAAAAAAATTATCTATCTTGGACTCAAACTTTGTTCTCTCAATGTTAATTTAGGAAAGATAACCCATATGTGTTAAATCTAAAAGCTGAATAAGGCGTTCAGTTCAAATTTAGCAGCAAAAGGACTAATATGCAGTTGATATTGAAGAAGATACAAGTTAGAAGCTGGTAGAAGTAAATTTAAAAAATCTAACAGAAAGTTTTGAAGAATTTTCAATGCTGGGAGCTAAAACCTATGGTAGAAAATCAATCACAAGATTTTGAAGAAGATAGAATTCGGAAACTGACGGTGAGCGACGGGTACGTTCGGCAATAAAAATTTGAATATGTTTATAAACAAATTAATTTTCCGTTTAAATAAACTGGAACGATCTAAATTACTTAATAATTATGAATAAATGAACACCTTTAAAAATGAAATATAATAAGAGAATGACAGATACAGTCCTGTGAGTAATAAAAAATCTAGAAACGTCTTGACTGGTTCAAATACATGTATTTAATATTCCAGGTATACCGATTCTGCAACTGAAATTAGTAATAATCAAACAATCTAACCCTACCAGAGCATCTAAACAAATATTCAAGCCATTCGATCCCGAAACTTACAGAAACCCTGAATTTTACAGTTATTACACTCCATCCAAAAACTATATTAATTATTTTTTTAAGTAAAATCTTCAGTACAGCTTAACGAATTTATTAAATGTCTGGCGTAGAATCACCCACGACCTTCCAACCTACAAAATGGATATTAAAAGAAATGAAATCACTTAAATAACAATTTTTCTCAGGATAATTATGCAACATTGTGAAGACAAAAACAAAAATCTATGTTACATGGGCGTTTATAACTTCATATCAGAAAGAGGTTAATAGACATCTACACTCCGTTTAGCGACCGGAAATAGTTAAGCTCCTCCTCAAAAATTCCCGCAATATTTAAGTGCAACTTTGTTATTGGTCGCACTTTTAAAACCCGGAACACAAGCAATTACTTACTTTCAATTGTTGTGGTTAGCGTACCTAACAGAACAGACGTCTCTAATTCTGTTTTATTCAATCTCGTACAGTTTAACTGTTTTATGTACTATGTTTTTTAGAATAAAGTAATAGTATATTATGAAATTAGTTTATAATGCAAGGGATTATGGCAGGAGTTTCCATCATAATGGAAACGAATGCCATAATCCCGCATTATAAACTAATTTCATGTTGTCGTCGAATTAGCCACTTTGAGACACATAAATGAAATCAGAATTTCATATCGTTACAAAAAAAAATATCATTTCATAGGAGTTCATGAACGGTCTTATTATAGTTGCCATAGTTTTGCATTATAAGTGTCATTTATTTGTTGTAAATAAACAGATTTTGCAAAAATGGATTCAGACGTAGATGAAGAAATCCTTAAAAAACAGAAGAAGCTTAGTTGAGTCTTATACCCATAAAGTCCGAAATCATTTATAAGAAAGAGTTCGATAGATTTATTGAGTGAATTCCCAATAATAATACGGAAATTGTTACAGAAAAGGCTTTGATTGAGTATTTCGTTGATCAGGTAAGTTCATTACATCACTTATTAAAGGTAATCATTCTTTGTATTTATTTTATTAGTCGAAAAACTACAAATCGTCTTCATTATGGTGCATGTACTCCAAATTAAAATGAATGTTACGTCTTAAAAGGATGTGGACATCAGCAAGTTTTCAAAACTTTCGGCATTCTTGAAAAACTGTACCAGAGAAGTCGTTAGTGTTTTCTTACTTAATTTTTTTCTTGAAGCACCAACGACAAATACTTATGAAGGTAAATGTTTACTTTTAAGATTATTCTTAATAAATATGATTACATTTTAGGTAGTTGCAATATTTGGTGTATTTGGCGGTTGCAGACGCATAGAATTATACAATCTGTGTGTTGGGAATATTAAAGAAGAAGGTTCTGCCTTCGTGGTTTGTATTAGATATACCAAAACACATATACCCAGGGTTTTTACAATATTAAACGATGACAGTAGAGGAAATTATATTGACCTCATTAAGAAGTACATGAGTTTAAAAGACCGAAGCATTTGAAGATTGAAATGGGTTCAAACGAATGCCTTCTTGAAACATCTGTGGGAATTCCCATTGCACCATTAATATTAACATCAGTAAACAATAATTTCTTTAATATTACGTTAATTACAATTCATATTCTAATGGTCGTCTTAATATAAATAAATAATTTGTTCAATTTCTTTGTTCGTATTTCGTCGTCAAGACGACTTTATGGCACAACATTACAGCACGCATGCTATAAAGTGACCAAATATTGACGATTTTGACATTAATAACCAAAGCATTCTAATGCTAGTCGACGACAAAGTGTGTTTTGCAACCTATCTTACTATAAACCTAGTATATAACCCTATCGTCCTTATAAAAGGACATCCTATTTTGGCCTAATCCAAAACTTCAAATATTTTTAAACTTTGTTGTGTTACTTTATTTTATATAATTAAAAACAATTTGAAAACAATAGTATTTGATGAATCTTTATTGATACCCAAGTCCACCTGTAATTTCGTTGCTTTACTGTAATAATTTTCAGCTTAACTATTTCTGTTGGGTAAACAGATGTTAGATGCTAACTTAAAAAAAATTCCAAAGTCGCCCGTTTCTATAAAACATCGATAAAATAGTTTAAGCATTTTCAATCTTATGTAATTAATTTTCATCTTATTTTGCTTTATATTAACAAGCTTTATAAAGAAAAGTTATGTAAAACTAAATTGTCTTTAAAAAATACACATTTTTTTATATTATTATTAATCGTTCTTGAGATATTAAAAAAAAAAACGAACACTTAAATTTTACATTAGGAATGTTTTGCCGCTGAGTTAGGCTTCACATTAAAAAATTACATAAAACATAATTAATCGATATGTTTAAGGTCCATATACCACTATTTTTATATCCTTGAAATATGCAGCTATTTTCAAAATATTTGATAAAATCCAAAAACTTCTCCTCTCATGCGGTTATGCAAATGTCTCGTTCGTATAAAACGCATTTATGCTAGGAGGTAAGAGGACATTTACTTTTCCTAACTGCAGGCGGTGAAATAAGAAGCACACTCTACGTTATGAGCATTTTGCAGCTGCGTCCACCAAAAACAGATACCAATACCAATAGTGACACGGAAAACACCCAAAAGCGTAAAGCAGTGACTCTCTAAATGTTTTACTTATAATATTTTTGCATACATACAAAAATGAATTACGCACAGCATTGAAAGGAAAACGCTACTTATAAAACACAATAAATATGATTATTAGAGTAGACCTTTACCTAATGTGTTTTCGATCATACGCAGGTACCTACATGCAAACACTTTCATTTGACAATAAAGGGTAAGTAACAAATAAAAGGGCCATAAGTACGTGATTAATATAATTGCGTCTTTGTGACGCTAATGAACGTTTATATGGATCGACTTTACTTTTAATGAATTATTTATTGGAGTAATTTATAATGCGAAAATATTTTACCTAACTGCAAGCGTAATATTGTCAATAAGAATATAACTAGAAGGTACTACGTCCAATTCCTTTAAATGATGAAGGAATTGAGTGAGAGGAAGACCTTTGCGCTTACAATTTATTTGAGAATGATTAAAAGATTTTTAAACGAACATTGTCAAGAGCTGATATTTAATGTGTATGAGTACTTTTGTCGAGAAAGGGATAATTTTGGATCCTTGCGTAATGTTGAAGCAATACAAGCAAGAGCAGCAGAAGATTTGAACATCAGTGTGAAAATACATTAAAGACCTTTTCATAAAAATCACCTTTATAAATGTATATAAATAAATTGGATATAGCACCGTCTAGTTACATTCTAATTACCTTATTGGCAACAATACGCCTGCAGTTAGGTAAAATATTTTCGCATTATACACTACTTTCTGTAACCGTCCACAGGAAATTTTATATAAATAACCTACTCCTATACGTAATTCATTAAAAGCAATTTCTATTAATAAATACATTCATAAGCACCACAAAGACGCAATTATGCTAGTCACGTACTTATGGCCCATTTACTTTTTACTTCTCAAGATGACTTACCCTTCATGATCAAATGAAAGTGTTTGATTATAGGTACCTACGTGTGATTGACAACACATTAGGTAAAGGTCTTTCTCTAATCATATCTATAGATACGTTTTATAAGTAGAGCTTTCCTTTCAATTCTGTGCGCAATTCATTCATTCATTGCATGTACGTAAAACATTATAACTAACACAGTTAGAGAGTAACTGTATTACGCTTTTAGGTGGACATTTTTCGTGCCGCGTTAAACTTGACTTAACTATTAGTATCCCTTTTTGGTGCAAGCAACACAAATCAAAACTCGTATACCGTAGAGCGTAGTCCTTAACTTACCGCCTGCGATTAGGAAAACTAGATGCTCTCTTACCTTCTAGCATAAACGTCTTGTATAAGAACGAGAAAGGTATATAGTCACACCAGCTATACGAATATAAGCCCTAATCCGACATTCACATTTATTCATTTACCAACTATACTAGCATACACACACACACATACACACAAGCACGCACGCATACCAAACACCACACGCCACACACACACACCACACACCACACTACACCACACACCACACACCACACACCACACACCACACACCACACACCACACACACACACACCACACACCACACACCACACACCACACACCACACACCACACACCACACACCACACACCACACACACACCACACACCACCACACACCACACACACCACACACACACCACACACCATACACCACACATCGCACACCATACACCACACACCACACACCTCACACTACAAACCACACGCCACACCTCACACCACACACGCCACACAACGCATGACACTCGACACACGACAGACGACACACAACACACGACAAACGACAAACAACGAACAACAAACGATAAACGACAAACGACAAACGACAAACGACAAACGACAAACGACAAACGACAAACGACAAACGACAAACGACAAACGACAAACGACACACGACAAACGACAAACGACAAACGACAGACCACAAACGACAAACGACAAACGACACACGGCACACGACACACGACACTAACCATACACTAATCACCACACACCACATACCACACGCCACACACCTTACACCACACACGATACATCACACTACGTACACCACAGACCACGCACCTCACACCACACATCAAACACCACATACCGCACACCATACAACACACACCTCACATTACACACACCACGCGACACACCCCATATACCATACACCACACCATATATCTCACATCACACGCCACACGTGACACACGTCACATACCACTCACCTCACACCGCACACCACACACCACACCACACACCACACACCACATACCACATACCACACACCACCACACCACACACACCACATACCCATCACACACCACACACCACACACTACACACCACACACCACACACCACATACCACACACCACCACCACACACCACACACCACATACCTCACATCACACACCACACACCACACACCACACCACACACTACACACCACACACCACACACCACATACCACATACCACACACCACACACCACACTCCACACACCACACACCAACCACACACCGCACATCACACACCACACCACACACCACACACTACACGCGGCACAACCCACGATATAGCACACGCCTTATACGACACACCATACACCACGCACCACAAGCCACACATCTCACTCCACACGCCATACACCTCACACCACACACCACACCATATACCACAAACCACACGCCGCTCGTGACACGCCACACGGCACACTACACATTATACACACACGCACGCATACGCACTCACGCATACACATTGCCGATCTAGGCGAAACTGTCTCAAATGTTGATTGCATAACCTACTACGCTTACATACGTATATGTAGACTGAAAAGTAAAAAAAACAATAGTAGCATTTATTCAAGTACACAAAGGTTAAATGATCGAAGTCTTGCTAGGAAATTACCCAAAATATAAAGAAATATGTATCTTTTTAGTAACCAAACTTCAATAGCTCCGAGTACGTTCATGTAAATATGAACGAATATTACTAATGCTTCCTCTAAAATAATGCACTTTCAATTTTGGAAAAAAAAGTGTTTACATTAACCTTATAAAAAACTGAACAAACGTACGTACTTGAAATTTTGTATTTGAGCTGGATTTTATTTCACCTGGAACTGATTAGAATTTGGCAGAAATCCAGTGTCCAAAAGGGAGAGAACAATTTTTTGTTTTATCAAGTATTTCAAAAGCAGTAAAGGTACCATCGGTTATAAACAAAAACGACTACAGCGAGATGATTTAGACACGTCCATTTTGCAAAAAATAGTTGTATAAGTATTAATTTTTATATTATTTGTCATTTTGTTTTTCGCCAGTGTCATAAATTATTGAGTAAGGTTAGACAACATGGCGTTTACCTTTAAATGAAGAACTTGATGTCTGTTCTGTATTACACCCGTTGATTTCAATAATTCGTTAAAAATTTTGCACCAGCGAAAATTTATCAATTAATTAACAGAAATAAACGCTTGTTAAAATTTAATAGCCTTAAAAAATACACAACAAATCCTAAGTGATTTCAAAAAGAATAATTGAAAAAAAGCTATTATTTTGTAATGTCCCCATTGTAATCCAGCACATGTTTTAAACGTCTCGGCATAGAAGACACTAACTGTCTGCAATATATAGGTGTAATTTGTCCCCATGCCTCAACAATATGTTGTTTGTAAATAAATTTTGTCATTTCCCCCAAATATTTTTCACTGGATTTAAATCCGGACTCTTACTTGGCCATACCATAATAATTAACTTGTCAAAATGACAATTATTAATATTAAAATGATAGCCCACTGAAAACATAGTTCAATCTAATGAAATTATTAATGTATAGTCGGGCCGGCGAGAGGTTAGTAATTTTGAATACCAACAAAACATCGTCAATGTTTCTAGGTTATTTTCAAATTTAAGCCGCGCTGTCAAATTTAAATAAAATTATTGTTCGAATATATCGGGATTTAGCATCTTAAAGATCTTAAAAATCCCCATCCACTCGTATAAATAAAGTCGAATTTCGGTTAAGGTCTGTTCGCACTTATTCTGGCATGTAAAGTCCACCGAGTGTGGTTAGTCATATGATAAAAATATATTGTACAACTGTAAACGATTATCAGAATCGAGACCGGGTTAACAAAATTTCGTTTTGGATCTGTTTTGCAAATTAATTATATCAATAATTTTCAATAAGAAACGAATTAGCTACCAGTAGGCAGTGCCCGAATGAAGTGCGAAAGGTTTGGTTAATTGCGGAGGATCGTTTTAGCCGACAGATCTCATCGCGTCAAAGGAGTCAAGACTGTAATTTGGTTATCGAACCCACTTATAAATAACTGATTTTGTCATAAATAAATAGACTGTATTGGATGTTAAAAATGAGATTTATTATTAGTTAATAATATAACCGATTTTGAAAATCTCAGTTTACAGTTTGTCAATATAATATATATATATATATATATATATATATATATATATATATATATATATATATATATATATATATATATAAACATTTTGAAATAAATCAGCGTTCATATTATCGTGGTAGTCTGCTGTCTTACTTTTACTGGAAAATACCAATGACGAATTAGGTATAAAACCATCCTTGTTGCCAGCACTCGATAAAACTAAAATTGGTTCGGTTAAAAATATTTTTAACAAGTCGGACTATTTTAATTACCGTTTCCCTTCTCCTAGCGGTTTGTTTTTTGTGCTTTTCAAATCATTATCATGTCATGATTTTCGAACGCTTCCTCGACTAAAAATCCACGTCTCATCCAAAAAGACAGGGTCGTAACGTTTATTAGCAAAATATTTTCGCAAAAATGTTGCATCTGCAATATGAACCTGCTCCATTAAACGTCTTCTCCCATCGTCAACTTTGAATTCAAAACCAATTTTGTGTAACAATTGTTTCAAACTCGTTTTACTGAAGGTAAATATTTTATCTTCTTTAAGTTCAGTTTTGAGTTTTTCGATAGTAATATGTGAGCCTAAAACTAAACAGTGATTAATTCCATTTCAACAATAATTTCTGAATTATTTACCACTTGCTTGCATGGTGTAAATTTTTCGTTTCAAAACGTCTTTTACGTATTCGTCGACATCCTCTGACTTCGACTTCAAACGCAGCCTATGCT
The DNA here is from genome assembly GCA_036346205.1 of Vesta saturnalis. Taxonomy (NCBI): domain Eukaryota; kingdom Metazoa; phylum Arthropoda; class Insecta; order Coleoptera; family Lampyridae; genus Vesta; species Vesta saturnalis. Next base: position 4,326,308 of record JARFJB010002320.1, read on the forward strand.
TTTGCGGTGAATCCGGCGCCGTTTTCCCAGATTCTAAAGCGAGAGCCATTCTTGCCTTTGTTCGAGTTACGGTTTTCTCGGAAATGCCGCATACGAGAGCAGTTCGCTGCAACATAATAGTATATAAATATAAATTTAAATAGCGAAAATTATTAGCGTACCTGGATAATGGAACTTAAGGGTAAACTTGGCTCCCCGTTATGGCGTTCCATCTCGAAATAATGCAGTATATTCATTAACATTACTTGAGTTTGGCTTTTCAAAGATTTACCTTTTAATGACATCACTATTTGCTGCAAAATAAATAAATGCATTCAATCAATTGGAAATACATTTTGCATTATAAACTTACCTCGTAATAGTGAATGTTAATAATAATAGTTGTTTACAAATGCAATGGAAACTAATCAATTACGAAGCGAAATATATATTATTATAACTACAAAACACGATGCGATTATACGAAACGAAATACGGAGAATAATTTGAGGTTAAATAGCAAGAAGGCATCTGATAGCGTCATGCGCTTTGACTTTAGAATCGACATACGTTTTTAAGTCCTGCATTTAAAATATATAGCAGACGTACAAATTATAACCCGTCTTTCTTTAAGTGGGAACTTCGCACTAAGATAAAGGGAAACAGATGCATTTCACAGTAATAATTATATCCCCATTCTCGAGTCCGCCATGAGACACCTCTCCCCGGCGCTACAATAGTCGTTTTTGTTTGATAACCGATGGTACCTACATATGTATCTTAAAAATATCGATTGATTATATTCTATCCAATTTTTTCAATATCTAAATAATGATTAATTTTATAAGAAAGTGTTAAGACATATTTTTTAAAAATAATTTTATTTCACATAACTTTTCTTTGTAATGTATGATGTTTTTACAATGTTGCCTGTTTTCGTTATGAACATATTACAATAGAGGTCGCATAATTATCCTAAAAAAATGCATTGTTTCATTTCTTTTCATTTCTACTTTATGGGTTGGAAAGTAGTGTTTTGTTCCACACCACATATTTAAGTATGAGAATAACTGTTAAGTGATTCAAATGTTTATTAGGTCAAGAAAATAAAGGCATTCAAGATTATTTTGAAAAGACAAATATAAATAAAAAACGAAGGAAATGAAACCTTAGATAAGTAGCCAACGAATTTTATTGTCATGCTTCATGATACTACTTATGAAATCGCCATATGCAGAACTTAACTTTAATAGAACACAATTGAAAGTGAGTTACGATAGAAAACCCATTGTGAATGTAATTTCAGTGCACATAATCTGTATATTATCCAGTTTATGTTTTACTTGTTATGGCTAAGAACAAATTTTTCGTCATTTTTACAACTACATATTCAGAAGATAAGAAGAAAATCTGATTATCTGTAAGGAACATCAATAAATTGGTCCATTAATATATCGTCGGTAAATTAATTAAATTTATAACGAAATTACAGACATCGTTAATAAACCGTAAATTTGTTGAAATCGAAATGCAAATTTCCTATTTCTTACCATGATGTTGGCTAGATTAAATTAATTTTAAGGGATAAAACCCCATTTGCATGCGTTTCAATGTGATCGATCTTATCTTAATTATAGAATTTGCTAACTAGATAACATTGTAATCTAATTCAATTGAAATATGTTTCGGGTTTCGAGGGTTCTGTAATTTTTTCGTTATGAATAGTTGAGATTTAATTTCCATTAAAGAACCTAATAAATGATTTTTAATTTATATTCGCCAACGCTAACATTACACACTTCTCTCTTTTAAATGTTTTAACATTCTATACGTTAGTCATGATTTTTAAAGCAAATTTTGAAATATAGTTTGTGGTGCTGTGCATTGACGGACGAATGGCTACATATGAAGGGTACAAGGGAAAAACTATCTAAATCGCATTTTAGCAAAAATGAGTTTTATATGGATTCTTATAGTTTTGAATGTGTGGTATACTTAGAATTTACGAAAAAGCGATGAAAGTCTCTTAAATCCGAGCCTAAAGGAACACTGTTGCATTGAAAAACGATCTAAGTCTATGCGGTTTTACGTAAAACCGCTCCAAGTCCACAGTAGCCAATAACATGCTACTTACTGGTATGGCATGATTTCCTAAACTCATCTTCTTGATACAGATCAGTTTCGAACGAAAATTTGCACAGAAGCGTGTTTTGTGTTAGTTTTTGTTGAAAAGTTTTTAAAGAAAAAAAAAGAGTGTTAGTGGAGGTAGTGAAGATGAGGATTGTAACAGTTGTTCTTTATGTCTTTCAACTCGTAAAAGAAAACACTGTGGTTGAGTTGCGATGATCAAAACGTAACATAATTAATATATTTAATTTAATGTCTGACAGAAATGAACAAAACATTTATATATGTGGTCTTATAAGTACCGAAGATATTAAAAGAAAACGCCCAAGAAGTGAAGAAGGTACTGCAAATTTTCGTGGTAATTCCTTTACTTACAAGATCAGAGTTTTACAAGCGGATGGTTCGTTTCGAGAAATTTCAGTTTGCGAAACCGCATTTATTAATTTGTACGGAATTACCAATAGGCGACTTATAACTTTGAAACGGTACCTCAAAGAGAGCGGAAAATCATGTCATGATAGAAGAGGTTGTTACACGTCCAAACCGCACTAGGCGTCGTGTATGCTTACTAATGTAAGCGGGTTGCCAAGCCAGCTAACAGGGAGATGGGCGTGGTCGAAATAATAAGTAAAATGAATGATTAATAAGCTCAAACACCTTACACTTATACTCAAATAGCTCAATTCGGGAAAATATGTCTCTAGGCGCCACCACAATCGAAACTTCGCTAAAATAATTGTCTTAAGCTGGATGTTAATTAACCCTACTTGATTGTGGAAAGTAGGATTGTGCTTACTCAGTAAACTCTTACACGAGGGTTCTAAAACAAACACTCGTCCAAAACACTTCAACTCAAACTCAAATATATTTAGTACTTCCCAGGTTATTAAAAACTTTTTGAATACACCTCGTATACCAAAACTTCCAAAATAAAATTTATCACTCAAATTCATTCACGTAACCAACAATTATATTTTCCACTTATTAATGAATAAACTATTCTTCATTCAATGATCGGTAATTAATTTTTTTAAATTCCTAACATGAACGATATCTTTTAAATTTAATTTACTTTTTATAACACTTCCGAATCGTACTGACATTCGTAAATAGGTAAGTTCTCAAAACTCCAACTTTTATAGTTATACTTAATGAAATTTTAATTAACAGCTGATCCTTCACTAGTGCATTGCGCTAATGAAACTAACATGAAAATTTTTGCAATCAACCTGGCAAATATAACCTTTCAGGTTGTTCGTTAATCTTAAAATCCAAAATATGCAAAGTTTACATTTTAACTTGTCAAAAACTACTAGGTCACCAATTAAGTAATCGTCACAAATATGTCTCATAACTGGCTAAATAAACAACAGAATGAAAATTTAACGATAAATATATATTGTCCTGCATAAAATAATAAACAAATGTTTACATACACAAACAGCGTGGTTGAAAATCAGAACCACACGTCACTACCAATTTCTGCAAAATTCTTAATACTAAAACAACCAATCAAAACCACATAACTCGAGAACGATTATCTTTTCGCTTCTAAACTAATTAATATTTACTCAACATTACACAAATGAACTAAACAAAGAGATAATCGTGCTTTACTAAATTTTCAAAGTACTTAAATATATTCCTTACTTAAAATTGTCCATTAATCCTACGCTTTTCTTTCTTCTTTCTTCCGTAAATCAATTATTTGTAGTCCATTTGTAATCCTTAAATTGCATGAAGGCACATAACCAGTGCTTCACAATTTCACAAACACTTATTCCTTTCTGTACTCACAAATAGTCCAATAACACGTAATAATCTGTACAAGTTTGGTTGCCTCTTAAAATTTCTAGCAACCTTTAGGAAAGTTTAGTCCTTCCTTACACAAATAAACTTTTAATGTCACATAAAATTACTTAACATTGGCTTAATTTATTACGAAATTTCGTTTACTTAAAGGTGGTCCATAAATAATTTTAACTCAATATCGGTACAAGAACACGCTGCACTTAACACTAACGTAATAACTGTTAACTTTTTATAAATCTGCTTATGCACTTTTACTTTCTTGAAAATAAACAAACTAATTTTATCTTCAATCCCAATTTAATTAATTGTTTATTTATGAATGTCTTATACGATTCATCCCCTTTCGGGTTACGCAGTTGTTTAAACAATGACTGCCTTCAATATTATTCACAAATATAACTCCAACTTAACCCATTCTAAGCTACACTACACCTCGCGCGCGCGTCCCCAACATTCACCACAAGCAACAGCCAAAAACGAAAAAGCCAAAAGCTAACCCCCTAACTCACTCCTCAATCTCTGACTTTCCTATTTATAACTTCAGTCATCCATCTTTAAACATGTGTTCCTTCCGCGCTATATTCTCCAATAGTATTCACTCAAAATTTCTTAGTGCCGATAGCTACTACCATATATACAACCACGCTCATAACTACAATACATCGCCATATTTGTTTTTACTTACAAATTTTACAATTACTTCATGAAGAAATCATTTTTCGTCATTACATTCATTCAGTAGCCACTCTGGACCATTACACAACTTTCAACATTTATCTCCAACCTGCGCTCGATCTGCTTCCGCAACATTTGCAAAAATAAGTACCGTCTAAGGTCTCTAATCCCATATACATACATATATTCTCAAAACAATTGCACAACATTACGAAAACTTTCTATAATTAACACTTAAACATACCCAATCTTTCTCTACATATTTTCTAAAACATTCTACACTTATACACTCACATCTTCTGACCAAAATTACTCATTTATCCTCAAACATTCCATTCCTTACAGCAGCAAAACAGTAGCGACACAGTAGCAAGCATTATCGTCCCATCGACAAATTTCTTTTCACATTTACGTTCATCAGAATCTAATTATTCCAACACTAAAGTCTCTATAACATTCAAATACACGTATCTACATACTGAATTATATTTCTCCTACATTTCCAGGGGCGTATCATACACCCACATACATTATACATATACACAAAAATTTTTTTTTTCGTTCAAACTCAATACAGCCGTACTCAAAACACATAATACACGTCATTATAACATTCTACATACAGGGTGCGTCAACGCAACCTGACAAGGTACTCACCACAATTTCATAATAAAGGTTAGAAATTGTTCATGGACATATACGCAGTTTTAAAGGTAGAAAATCACATTATAGTTTGAAAGATACTGTAATAGGCTTTCCGCTGGGGCAGGTGAAGCTTGCTCCCAACGAAGTCCAACACAGAAAATAACACCTGATTTGGAAATGGAATTTATTTTTATACTTATAAAGTATGGAATGGTTAATTTTATTATTATTTCCGGGGTTGCTCCTGTGCGGCTGCCGGCAATAGGCGTTCCTTCAGGGCGAATAAAACGGACTCGGGCACCACCCAAGGAAGTAGCGACGTTCCTTGGGGCCAACTCTAGACAGCTCGGTTTCCAAATAGGCGACTTCGGGCTGCTTCAGCGGAGGACAACTTCAGTGTTCGTTTCCGTGCGGTTGCAGATGTCTCTAAAGCAAAATAAATACGGACGGAGGAGGATACGGTACACAGGGTTACAAATCGTTTCGGCAAACAGAATAATCCTTTCACCAATGATGGATGAATAAGTTTCGGTAGATAACCACACGCTCTTTCACGCGTTCAATTATAACGGTTAAGATCAAAATGGCGGATCAACGTGTAAACACAAATGGATTGATACTCTTACAATAATCTAAATCGCGTAAACTAATTTTTAAAATTTACTCCAAGCAAGTAGTTATCAAAATTTGATTTGCAATTATTTACGGCTCTTTACCTCATCTCTAGGATCAACGGCAACTTGGAAAATTTTCAATGCGCTTGCATACACTGGCATGAAGCAAAAGAAGGCGTTCTCGTCGTGCGAGTTCCCTACATAGATTCGCAGCTTCTTTGGAGGAGCGCTTTAGGTTTTTCCAGACTGCACACCGTTAGTCACGAGCGGCATAGATGTTTTATTTAATTAAAAATCAATTAACGCTCTAGCGTCTTTGGCAACAATTAAAATGGATTCAGGATGTGATAACGCGTCGGACAGCACAAATTTCATTCGTATTACGGTAGAAACATTTCTAATACAAATCACGGATTACTTCCATTTTTATTTAGATTATTTTTTTCAAATTAAAATTTTCTCTTAATAAATTAACTACGAAATGGTCACATTTATAGAGTTTAAATGCAATCTCTTTATTTGTATAAAATTTCCATTGAAAGCAATGTTTATGCGTTTGGTAACACTATCGCCCAGGTCAGGCTTATTTGTTAAAGATTATTAGGCTATTTATGTTGGGTTTTAATTTCCACAAATCAATCAATTTTTATTCCTACCCTTAGTTGGAATGCTTTTACCAGAATTTCACTTCAATGAATCCTATTTATAAAGTCGAACGTTTATACTGCGATTTGTTTAAAATGACCAATTTATTCCTGCATACAAGTGGTGTAATTTTTAAAACGTGTTTTAATTTGATTCTAATTCCTAAATGTAAAGAGTTTATGTAATCACGGTTTTATATTTTTAATCTTTATCTTTAAATACCAATATTATAAATACAGAATTCTCGCACTTTTGTTTGGAATCTAAATTTATATAACTGATTGTATAGGACGGCGTTTTTATTTTCAGATTTCAATCCGTGTTTTAATTCAACATGTTTTTTCGGTGGCCGGGAAAACTTAAAAAACTATTCTTTACAGTACACGTAGAATTTACCTACCTGGAACACTGACCGTTAAAAAGATGTATCAGATGTACATTGACAAGAAGTATTCCCACAAACCAATTACTTAGGAATCGTATAGGAACATTTTCCTGAAGGACTTCAATATCGGATTTGGTTATCCGATAGTACATGTGATGCAACAACAGTAAAATTCGAGTCTCTAGAGACTCAGATAAAAAGAGAGTGAAAACTAAGTTTTGTTGAAGAAACAGTTAAAGCAGGTGACTTCGGAAGACAAGCTTCACAAGTTAAAGGCTCAAGCTTCTTGCACTATGAAACGTTTAGAAAAAAGACGGGCGCAAGAAAGCAAAAAGAATATGTAACTATTACAATGGATTTCTGTAAAAATTTGGCAACTCTTAATATTACTACCAACGATGTTTACTACAAGAGACAATTTACTTTTGTTAGCTTTAATATTCATGTGTTATCCTCAAATCAATCCGTGTTAGTAGAAGACCGGCACCTTCCGCCATCTTGGATTTTGACGTCACAAGACCGCCCACGTGGGAGACCGGATTTTCCACCCTTATTTTTACTCGCTTACGTGTAGGACGTGTTTTTTCACCCCTATTTTTGCACATTCACGTGTGAGACCGCATTTTCAACCCCTAATTATTTTTTATATACCCTCGTGTGAGACCGTATTCTTTCTTTTCGAAGGCCCTTTTCAACCCTAATTATTTTTACTCGCTTACGTATAGGACGTGTATTTTCACCCCTATTTTTTACACACCCACGTGTGAGACCGTATTTTCTACCCTTTTCTTTTCGGAGGCCCTTTCAACCTTAATTATTTTTACTCGCTTACGTGAAGGACCGTATTACCCTTATTTTTATGGTTTCTTTTGGGGTTAAACCTTATGGCTGTATTAAGGACCTTTTGACAGCTAGGACTTTTTTGTGGTTGCTAACGTGAGGACTGCATTTAGGGGGTGGGGGCTGGTCTTGGCTTAGGGTTGTATTTAGGGGTGGGGGCTGGAGCTGTATGTAGAGCTAGGGTTGGAGCTTAGGGCTGGTCTGGGGTAGGGTTGTTTTCTGGTAATTATCTTTAGCCTTAATTAAGGTCCTTTTGGTTGTAACCCCTGGAGGTTAGGCAATTGTGCTCTTTTAAATTGTATCTTGTAAGATACGTTATCTCTCTCTCTCTCTTTCACCCTCGATTCTCTCGCTTATCTCTCTTCACACAACCACAAGCACGGACACTCAATGCTCAAACACACAAACATACAAACACGCAAACACGCAAAACGAAAAAAAAACACGAAAACGAGTCAAGGCTAGGAGCTGAAACTCACCCTCAAGGAGGTGGGGTTTATAAATAAAATAATTCTACTATTTTATCTGTTTTATTCTTTATATCCAAATGGAAAAGTATCAAAATTCTCAATTCTTCGTCGTTTAGAGTAACTTATCCTATACTGTTTAGATTTTGGCCTACTTAACACATTGTAGGAACTATCTCTAACAATTTTTCTGTCATTATATACAAACAAAGAGTCTTTACTATTGCTAAGTACCATATCTTTCATCGCATCAAAGTTTATAACACGTGAGTTTTTACAATTTAAGGTAATGCCTTTTACTTTACACACTGATTTAACTGTTTTATCACTGGTTGAAAACACATTATAACTATAGTTTTTAGGTCCGGCACTAACAAATTCGCTTATATAACTGTCTGCACCGTACGCCTCCAGCTCGTCGGTCATCTGGCCAAGGAAATCGCCGCAAGCAGGATTCCAATCGTCGGGTTTTGCGATAAATATAACACTGTCTGTGTCGTAATACAGAACACGTCGGTCTAGTTTCTCCAGATAACTATATAGCTCTAAACGTGCATGAGCAGTCGTGTATGCGACTATGGTCTATCCCAATTTACCATTACAACATTATCATTTATAGGTATTATGGAATGTACCTGAACCAACGGATCGGTAAACAATTTGAAAAAGTCCTTTGGTTCAGATACAATGCTGCACTGGGTTAAATTTTCGCGTTGGCCAAACTTACCCCAAAAAGAATTCAGCATAAGCTTGGCCAAGTACCTTAAACCGGGGTTCTTCTTAATATTACTCGCCTCTAGTCGAATCCCCTCTTTCTCATAATACTCTGTCACGTACTGTACTTTCTCGATTTCTGACGCGCAGTGGCTAGGCCACCCTGAACATTCCTGCTTAAGTTTCAGAAAATTATCGATGTACCCGCTAAATAAACCTCCCTGTTTCGTTGCTTTGTCATACGTGGTTACCTCGTATTCCCAAACTTCGAAAACATCAAGGACTATATAGTTTTTATAGTTTTTACGCAGTTCGTCAGCTACAAACGTCCCAACGAAACTGCGCTCAGCTTCACTATGTCTACATTCCCCTTGATTTAGCTCAAGACCGCACGTCTTACACAACACAAACATCAGCTTGCCATGCATTTTTAAAGGTAAAACAGGATGGTAGAGATTAGAGGGTGGTAGTACGCGACATTTAACTAAACCCCCCACCGTGTCCAATGAAATGTTCTTACAATCTAACCCTACATGAATTTTCGGATGACCTATGGGATATTTACAATATTTGTTTACAAATGGGTATAATGAGCACACGTCGTAATACATAATTTTCTCAGTAATGCCGTCACATTGGTGATAAAGCTTGCTGGCATTAGTGCGACCTCCGTAAAACGCATCTCGAGGGTTTAAGGGTTCGTCATCTTGATGACCTAAACTCTGAATAAACGCTTTTAATTCGTCATTAACGAGTATTTGTTTTTTAAAACTGCATTCACGCATCTCAACTAAATTATATCCACGCTCGCGTAGAAACTGGGACCGTGCCACCGTGTTCTCATTCCGTGCAAGCATGGAAGTACTTACACCCAGTTTAGGGTCCATGTTGACCTGATTGGGGAAACATTTCTCGCAACCGTGCCAGTAACAGCCAAGAAATTCAAAAACGGTGTTTGACTCAGCGCAATACCCGTCGACCTTAACACCTTCAGGTGTTCTAAACTCGCGAGTCTTCCCTGCGTGTTGTATACTCACCTGCTGAGAATGCTCCACCCAACGTAACCATTGTATTGCTACTTTTGATTGATTGTCGGCCCGTCTATAACCACCTTTTGGAATGAGCTCTATTGTGTTTTCTTTGAGGAAACGTCTGCGAAACACTTTATTGCAAGCGCTAGCAATAGTGGTAGCTTCCTCGAACGGATCGACTTTATTTTGGGTCGTGAAGGTGGACCAGTGCAGTATTGCATCTGAACCAAAGGACTTTTTCAAATTGTTTACCGTTCCGTTGGTTCAGGTACAACCCATAATACCTATAAATGATAATGTTGTAATGGTAAATTGGGATAGACCGGAGGGAGAGGGTGAATCACCAAAAACAATTAATGTATCCATAGCCGCATACACGACTGCTCATGCACGTTTAGAGCTATATAGTTATCTGGAGAAACTTGACCGACGTGTTCTGTATTACGACACAGACAGTGTCATATTTATCGCAAAACCCGACGACTGGAATCCTGCTTGCGGCGATTTCCTTGGCCAGATGACCGACGAGCTGGAGGCGTACGGTGCAGACAGTTATATAAGCGAATTTGTTAGTGCCGGACCTAAAAACTATAGTTATAATGTGTTTTCAACCAGTGATAAAACAGTTAAATCAGTGTGTAAAGTAAAAGGCATTACCTTAAATTGTAAAAACTCACGTGTTATAAACTTTGATGCGATGAAAGATATGGTACTTAGCAATAGTAAAAACTCTTTGTTTGTATATAATGACAGAAAAATTGTTAGAGATAGTTCCTACAATGTGTTAAGTAGGCCAAAATCTAAACAGTATAGGATAAGTTACTCTAAACGACGAAGAATTGAGAATTTTGATACTTTTCCATTTGGATATAAAGAATAAAACAGATAAAATAGTAGAATTATTTTATTTATAAACCCCACCTCCTTGAGGGTGAGTTTCAGCTCCTAGCCTTGACTCGTGTTCGTGTTTTTTTTTCGTTTTGCGTGTTTGCGTGTTTGTGTGTTTGAGCATTGAGTGTCCGTGCTTGTGGTTGTGTGAAGAGATAAGCAGAGAATCGAGGGTGAAAGAGAGAGAGAGAGATAACGTATCTTACAAGATACAATTTAAAGAGCACAATTGCCTAACCTCCAGGGTTACAACCAAAGGACCTTAATTAAGGCTAAAGATAATTACAGAAAACAACCTACATGACCAGCCTAAGCTCCAACCCTAGCTCTACATACAGCTCAGCTCCACTAAATACAACTAAGCCAAGACCAGCACCCATAAATGCAGTCCTCACGTTAGCAACCACAAAGTCCTAGCTGTCAAAAGGTCCTTAATACAGCCATAGGTTTAACCCCAAAAGAAACCATAAAATAAGGGTAATACGGTCCTTCACGTAAGCGAGTAAAATAATTAAGGTTGAAAGGGCCTCGAAAAGAAAAGGGAGAAAATACGGTCTCACAGGTGGGTGTGTAAAAATATGGGTGAAAATACACGTCCTATACGTAAGCAGTAAAAATAATTAGGGTTGAAAAGGGCCTTCGAAAAGAAAGGATACGGTCTCACACGAGGTATATAAAAATAATTAGGGTTGAAATGCGGTCTACACGTGAATGTGCAAAAATAGTGAAAACACGTCTACACGTAAGCGCGTAAAAATAAGGGTGGAAAATCCGGTCTCCACGTGGGCGGTCTTGTGACGTCAAAATAAGATGGCAAGTTCTTTACTGAAAGATCAAAACTTCAACCATTCGAAGCGCGTAAATGCAATCAAGACCCCTTTTGCGCTTGATCAAAGTTTCTGCAAAATTTTTTATAGAAAAACCTGCCCATTCGCTACAAGACCCGTACCAGAACTACAGTTAAGCGACGATCATCCCCGTACCATAGCAGTAAGGGAAACAGTATACAATGCTACCACAACAAATTTTGTCATAGCAGCTCGTAATGTAAAATTCGATCCCGATTCTAGTCCGAATGCCCTTTATTCCAAATTAATACCACTACCTAAAAAGACGTACAATCAGCTTCACGAATTAAAGCGCTTTGTCGCAGAAGAGTTTCAGTAGTATTATGAAAAACTATCTCATTGAAAACAATGAGAGTGATGACGAATTTGACGTAAGTTAAAAGTTGTATGTAAGTAGAATACTAGACGGAATTGAAAATTATATTTTTTACAGCTGATATAAGAAGATGGACTTGGATCATTTTTCCGTACATTTTTTTGCACAATTTCGTGTATCGCTAATTTTTTTGTTAGTATTAAGAAAAAAAAACATTCATCATTTCAGTAATGTATTTAAGTAGATAATAAAGGATATTTTTCTCAAATCTAATTTGCATTCAGTTTTGCGATTTTAGTTTTCTAAGGTCTCAAATTTACTCACTTTTATATAAATGTGACTTAAATCGTTTTTCTCTTATACCCTTCACATACATATGTAGGTTGCGTGCGTCCATGGGTATGGATAAACTTCGTATTTAAGCTTGGTTTCATTCTTCTTCGAGCTGATTAGGGTATGGGTGAAATCAGCGACCGAGAGGAGAATTTATTAAACGCAATTGTTGGTTTTTATTAAATATTTGACATTGTTACACGATCAAACCGCACTAGGTGTCGTGCAGGCTTACCAAGGTGGAAATGGGCGGGTTCGATAGAAGATATAAAATGGTTGAAAATTAGGTTTAAATACCTTACACTTACTATAAAGCAAAAAATAGCAACATTTAATACAGGAAAAATAGTCTCTAGGCGCCACCACAATCTGAACTTTTCTTAAATAAATAGCCTTAAGCGAGTTGAGTTGACTGTTCAAGATTCATACACCTTTTTACTTTAAAAGAGCACGTTAAATTTCGTCACTGTTATCTAAATACACGTCAATTCAATTTTGAAAATCTTAAACTTCAATTAATAAGATTTTGAAACATACGTTATCGTAAACTTGTCGATCACGCCCTGTGTATACATAAAATCAAAGTAGTGAAACTTGATCTACTTTCAAAGATATCCTCGTATACGCTACTATTATTTGTAATAAATAAATATCACAATAATAATTCAGTCTATTAATTTTTAACCATAAAAACATTAACTAGTATCTTAATAATTAAAAAACATAACGATCGTGTGTGAATCTTATATTTTCTATCAAATATTTTTTGAATTTTTATTATTAAAATGTATTTAAACGTTGGCAAGTATAAATGAATCGATGTTATTCAAATCTAGAATTTCTACATAATAGATAAATCGTGACCAGTATTGTGTACTCAATGACTTTTAATGAATGGAAAAAAACGATAAATTCTTGGAATATAATATTGTTTTTTTTAAACTACAGAATGAACCATCACGTTAATGAAATTTTACAATGAAACCGATGAAACAAAAGAACAAGCTAACTAACCCCAATCTATTAACCAAAGTTTCTATACCATTCCCCCCAATTAAATTATCTTATGTTAATTAATTTTTTAGTCTGGGAAGTCGGCGCCATCATCACTGTGGACGTATGTTTCTATGTTGAAAAGAATGTTACAAACAAAACGTAATATAGATATTGCAAAATTTGGACTTGTTAACGAATTAAAAAGAAAAGTCCAATAATTACATAGGCACGACATCTTTGATATTAAATGTAGATGATATCAAGAGATTTCTTTAAGAAACGCCAAATTCGACTTCTTAATGATAAAGGTTCGTATTAAAGGAATTTTATTTTAGGTTTGAGAGTGTGTATTTTAGGTTGCTATTATTACGGGCTTCTTTAGAGAGTGGCGTTGCGATGAATTTTACAAGATGAAGTTTACTGATGTGGAGGACAAAGGTTCCATCCTTATTGTCAAATTGCCGGAGACGAAAACAATTCCACGTATTTTCACTGTGGTAGATGTAGGAAATAAGATTTCGTATTTGAATTTGTATGGAAGTTATATTGCTCTAATTAATAAATTACCAGTTTCTGGAGCTTCTTTTAGTAATTGTATTTTTAATTTTAATAATAATAGTAATTAGAACTAAAAACCCATTTCGTTGACATGTTTTTTTATTTGATATAAATCTGCATGCATGTTAAATGAGTGGATGCATGTTAAAGATATATTAACGATTCGAGGATGCGATTATGTTAAATACTATTTAACATTTCAATGAACGATAAAAATTATTAATTTGATAACCCAGAAACAGTTTAATTTCATTGAGCTAACCTCATTATTGTTTGGTAGGAAGTCCAATATCAAAACATTATTACATATTACAATTGCATTGTGATAATTATTTTATAAAATGGATACACTTCTTAATGTGGTTTTAAAGTATAGAGCACATATTGCTGTATTGGTAGTAGTAACAGCACTTAATTGGTAGCAGATTTGGTATATTAATCTAGCATCCACCTCAATTTTTAGGAGTTTTAAAATTTGAATTTAGATAAACATGTATTGATATTGTTATTTAAAGAAATTTTTAAACACCATATAAGAACATATTGTCACTCTCCACTAAATTATAATTTTCATTTGAGAAAATGACCTAAAGAAATAACATCGAAAATACCGTTTATGGATGGTGTAAAAGATTTGATACATTCTACATTTAGTAGATTGACAATTCAGTGGGTTAATGATAGTTTGTACAATTTTCCCAATTGTCTCCCAAATATAAAAGAGAAATTTATTATATTTAAATAATGCATTATAAGCTTTCCGTTGCAGTGTTTATTTTGTACGTAAAGGATCAGTTATTAGATAATAACTTTGGAAATGATTTAATCTAGCAATATGTTGCATCAGTGCTTATGTAGCATCAGTGCTTATGTATAAAGATTAAACCAGATATTGAAAAATGTAATACAGCTTATGACTTTAGTTATTTTGAAAATAAGCATCTACCTACTTTTGGTGAGTTAATTACTTATAATGTTTTTCATTATACATTGGTTCTGTAACTGTTTGTTACATTAATTGAAATAAAATTTATCAATAATTTCATAAATGAGGTGGTAACGATATTCAGATTTTTTATAGAACATATTTTTAATTATAATGTAACGAGATGATCATTACATTTAGGTTATTTTAACTTGTGGTATTACTTCCACCACCATTTTAATCGTTGCAAGTGGTAATCGGCTGACTTAAATAGCATGAAGTCATAAAATGTAGCAGAAAGTTGAATTGACAATTCTGTGTTAAATAAAGCCTCAACTGCCACTAGAAGTTAGTGCATAGAATGTATTGAAAGTTGTGTGTCAACATTAAAACCCATATATGTATCTAAGCCCTAGTCTAAGATCTAAGCCGTTAACTTCAGTGTTAAATAGTCCATAATTATAAACTGAAAAATTTTTCAATAAATTTCAAGTATTGACATACAAAAATATATACCACCTTTAAATAACAGTTTGTGGTACATTTACATTTATTATTACTCTAAGCAATAACTTCTGTTAATAAAATAAAATTTTATTCCATCGTTAACCATGCTAAAAGTGAGGTTAATTTGTTTCATTGCAAGAGAACTAATAAAACTAGTGACGTCAACTAGTTCTATTTATTTTAGTTCGAATTTTTCGAACTTTTAACGTGGTAATTGAAATAAACCATACAATCTTATATCGTATTTATACAATAATTTTTATAGGATCGTTCATTACAATATTAGGTACGTGTATAAAACGTTCAAAGGTCATAAGAATCATAATGAGTGGTAGGTACGTATTACTCATACGTCACTGCTTTTATACTCTATAGGAGTAGAAAAAGCTTAGTACACTCGGGTGGTAATGCTTATTACGTACGAGCGTATTATTAGGGTCACGAGCGAGCGAAGCGAGCGAGTGTTGTAATTTACAAGAGTACTACTTACCCCCCTTATTATGTAGTATAGTATTTTGTAATTTTCTAGCATTTTGATACCTTTATAGACACATTAAGAAACGCAACGTCATCATCTCCGATGTCATTATAGCCATTAATTAACAAAACATTTTACGAAAATTATTAGGTTGGCAAAGCTTGATCCGAAATTATATCATGCATGTCACTACACAGAACGCATCGAGTGGAAAACTTTGATGTAAGCAAATTCGCGACCGTGTTTTTGGCAATTGCACGTATTTCATAAACATAAAACAAAATGTGACTAGATCAAATTTTCAATTTTAATATTAAACCCTGTCTTAAGAAACTTGTTTTTTAATATACTATTTGGATGTTTAGTGTTTTATATTATGTAACTAATAAACTCTTGTAGTCAAGTACTGAATTATTTAGGTAACAAGATAGAGTAGCTACTTTTACAGTTTGCGTGTAAAGAGACGGTCTACCCAATAAAATTATTTTATCTATTAAATTTTATTACACAGCGGTAATTATCTGTTTCTCTTTTGCGATTATGAAACCCAAACGGTGTTTATAATGTTTCACTTTATGAAACTGAACATTCCTTTTTTTGATGTTGGTAAGGTATGATTATATTTGTTATGATTGATGGATACTTACTGCTACCAGTGACAATGGCAATGTTGTCAACATTGTAACTACCCAAACAAAAATTTCCTAAATCCAATTAAAATTCTAATTGTAATTGTTTTCCGTATCTTGAATTAAAATATGCAAAATAAAAAGAATATTATAAAAAACGCGTTTCATATGACTTTTGTCACACTCTACCTTTAGAAAACTCACCACTTGCTTATTTTAATGTTCTCTGCAAACTGAATGGTGGTGATAACGTTGCTGTTTCTTTAAAAGGAGTCAAAAATCGTCCACGTACCAACCTGATAAGGAATAATTCTGACTTTACGTTGTAATTTGACGTTAAACTAGGTGGCTAACCCCTCGGGGTGCGCCGTGGCGCCAAAATTAGAGATCCTGGGATTGTGGAATCAAGAGTGCAAACTTCGAGCCCACCAACGGTGATATGGGAATTAATGAATTACGGCGTTTATACAGGAGAAATCCTCAATGCCTTTGGACCCTTACTGGCACCACACTGCCAACACGTTTAAATTTTGCTTGATTTGCTCGCAAATGTATCTCAGCCAGTTTTCGCTTTAACAGTTTTAGTACTGACTTAAGTGATTTGGTACTAGTCTTTATCAACTGCAGTCTTCTTTCATCAAGTTTAGGTTTAATTTGGCCCGAGAACAAAATTATTTGATCCCAAGTAGACGTAATTTATAAATTTGAGATCACCTTTCCTCAGATCCAGGTTAAGAGTATCCATTGCTTCCATAAGCTGGTCAGTCGCGTGGGGGATAGTATGATACCCCTAGATATGTCAAACATATGTGTGTGTTCCGGTCCAACTTGAATCTGAGTATGCGCTCTTTTATAACCTGTCATCACGAATTCTATTTACGTCTTCCACACGAAAATTAGTGGAGTATTATTTTCACGGATGAATGAGGAACCGTGTTGAAAGCTTTTAATTAATTAAGAGCTATGCGGTGGTAAGGTTTTCCCGCTTTTCTTGTAGATCTGACGAGCGGAATCTACGTTGGTACAGAAAATTATATAGTCGCCTGGTGAGGATTTTTTAACATAACCTCACAACTCTGAGCCTATGGTAATTGGTCGCTGGTTATTTACGTTCGAAAGATCAAGTTCTTTAGAAATCAGCACCAACCTGCTATCCGCAATAGAAAATACCGCTCTCATACCAACAGAATACTGTGCAATAACCCTGTTCTAGGCGTCGGTATCTTACAGAGTATTAAATTGAAAATCCCATTAGGACCAGAGATTGATGAGCCGGGTATATTATTTTTCTTGTATTATATAGGAGCTTTATCGGTAGAGAGTACTACGGAAAGTAGCTCCGTGTAACTTGCTTTGACTGCTTCCACAGACGGTTTGTCGATCGGACCAGATAGCTGTTTGTCTAACACTACATATTCGACAAGATTTTTGAGATCGGCGACCTCGTGTGTGAAGGATCACACTAACGTTGTTGCTAAGCGGAAAAGACTATACAGACAGAAACGAGTTTAATTTATTTTTAAACAGGTAACACATCAGATATCACGGATATGGTAGTGAAGCGCTAGTATTTCGTTGTGATGATAGCTTTATTTGGTCACTAAAATAATCATAATATGACACAATTATTTTAAGTTTTGGCAGAATTAACTAGTCACTTAGCCGTAGGAATAGTCACAGCGTTGGTACGATACCCTCAGATAGACTAAAAGCACCAATTCACCATGTAAAAATTTGATTTATAGTAACATGCGCAGCTCCGTAGGAGAGTAAATCATAAATTACCTCTATAAGGGTATGCTTTAATGTAAGAAATATTTCTTCTATATTCTCCTTATTTAACGCTTCAGTCTTACTTTCCTCACTACTGTACAGCTTTCCGAAATATTCTTGCCAGCATTTCCTCACTTCACAATCGTTCCATACCATTTCGTTTCTAGCATTCATAAACTCCTGCAGCGTTCTGTTTTGGGCCACGTTTTGTATTTTTGACCCATTTCCAGAAGAGTTTTTTGTTTCCCTCAAAATCATTCTGCATTTGCTCTCCTTTCACAGCCATCACTTCCTCTTTACTTATTCTCACTGCCTCCTTCGCTTCTTTATTTCTTAATCTGTACTCCTCATACAATCGCTTCTTCTCAGTCTCATTTTTTGCAGCAATTGTTGCCATGTACGCATCTTTTTTCTTACTTACTGCCTTTTTTACCGACTCATTCCACCAAGCACATTTTTTCTGTCTACCTACAATCACTCTTCCACATATTCGTGCGGCACGATTGACAACAGAGTTTTTCAAGCTTATCCAAGCACTTTCAACGTCAGTGTCTTTTATTTGTTCGTTCCACACTGTTTCATTTACATTTAACTCTTTACTCACAGCATATTTCATTCTCGCACCATTATCCACTAATTTGTCAACCCTAATTCTGGACGTTCGCACTACGTCTGCTTTCCTTCTCCAGACCCACTTTTGCCCTAAACACACTCTCGATACAACCAAAAAGTGGTCCGATCTTCACTCCGCTCCGCGCATTACTTTTGTGTCTTTCACCAGATTTCTAAGCCGTTCATCATACACTATCAAGTCTGTCATACTTTTAGATTCACCTCTTTGCCATGTATACATATGCACATTTTTATATTTAAACCACGTATTGGATACAAACAGGCTTCTCTCCACACAGATGTTCAGCAAGTGTTCACCGTTCTCATTGACTCTTTGGTCTCTGAACTTTCCTAGAACGCGTTCACTATGTTCTCTCTGTACACCCACCCATTCGTTTGTATCCCCCACTATAATCACTCTTTCGTTTGGCTTACATACGTTCAACACGTTCTCTACTTCATTCCAGAAGTTCTCACGCTCCTGGTCTCTTTCTCCATTCACCGGTGCATACCATGCAATAAGAAAAACGCTTCGAAACTCCACTTTCATTCTAACCCATATTACTCGAGGAGATACCAGTTCGTACTGTTTAACACATCTTTTCGCTCTTTCACTTATGATCATCCCAACTTCTTTTGCGCCATGCACTTCCGTCTCAACTCCTGACTATAGTGCCAGGCTGCCATCCTCCATCTCCACAGCATCCTTTCCTTTGCGCTTTGTCCCCGATACACACAGAATATCAAGGTGTCTTTCGTACATTACATTCGCAATTTCAAATTCTTTACTATGCATAACTCTAACATTCCACGTACCGACTCGCCATTCATTCATTGCACAGTCGTCAGCAACGGGACCTGTCTGTTTCGACCTTGACCGCCCCTTGTAGCCAGGCCGATCCGAGGCAATTGGATTGTTTTCTTGAGTAATACCATAGCGAGCAGACCGGTGCAGAAGTAATCGAAACATAACAATAAGCATGCATTCTCCAAACATTAAAGGATAATTAAACTACTGAAGGGATATTTGCCTAAGGGACTTTATCACATCATATAAAATGATTAATGTAATTCAGTAGGTAAAAATCCTCTCACTGCTGTAACACGTTATGCGAAATCGTCACGTCGCTGGATGAATGTTCTCGACGTATCTTACTTTGACTTTGTCACGATTCTTCATGAGTAAAGGATAATGAAATGCATATTTCAATTTTTTTTCAAAAAACGCTTTCCAATAATACTTATATTGCCATATGGTGTGAATTAAAAATTTGGTTGATCATGAAATTTGACCTAATGGTGATGATCTGATTGGCGTCAAAATAGGAGGTGAACATCTTTAATTTATATATCAGTTAGTGAAAACAGATTTTTAAAATGTTAAATGGTCTGTCCTATAATTGTGAACATTGACTCTGACTGTGACAGTGCGGTGTACATCATGTGTTGAGGTCACTAGAATACGTATTAGAAATCCCTACAAAAAAATGCTATTAAATGACGTTACTATGCGACATGCACACCTTTAATCAGTGTGCTATCGTTTATCCAAAATGCTTGAAAAATAAAAAAGGACATATCGGATCAGACATACCTGACGTTATTATAATGGTATGCTACGCATAACCTAATAGTCAGGTATAGTATTTCGTAACGATCTGTGGTTTTTAATTAATTGTGAAACAACTTATAACTTTATTCTACCATTTTAGAAATGCTACAGATTAATTTGTGTTTTAAAGTTGTGTATACTGGATGGTAGGCAACACACACTACGCACGGTTATAGCACATTAGAATTTTTTATTTGAAAAATGACTGCTTTGGAAAACTTGATGTTTCACTAGTTTGTTTTTCAATCAACCGAATGTGTTCGGGTGCTTTGGTCTTAATTAGACTGAGTAAACGAAGTTTTCCATTTAACGTACATACTTATTTTTATAAAAATTGTACGTGACAACGTCACGTACAGGATTACTCTGGGATATGCAGTAATTTAAAATTTGCTCATAAATGAAGAATTTTGTTTTGACGCCATTTTGCCTAGTTGGCATATATTACAAATTTACTGATTGAGGAAACGAGATGTGCTAGAAATTTTCCTGTTTATTTACAAAATGACCTCGCTACTAAGATTTTTAATTATTTAGGTTTTTCCTTGCTGCATTTGTGTTCACATCTTTGTCCTATAATCACCTTCCGAAATCTGGATACATGAATATGTCAAGAGTATACTCCTTCATTAACAATCATCAGATAGGTAAAGTGTAGGTCGACTACTATTTAAAAGAATGCAAGTAAGAGGTTTGCCGTCTTTGGTTCGATCTCTACCCATTACACAAGAATTTAAACCGCATGAAACTTTTGAGTTCCCCATACACAACCAAGCTAATGGTGAATTATCGTTTTCTTTATTACGTGACGGAGCCGAAAGCAATTAGCGATAACAGTAATCGATTATTTGTAACTCACTTCTATGCACTAAACCTACGAACTGTTTAGGAGTGTGGAAATATTCCTACAGCTGTTGAAGGGTGCTTTAAGCAACTATAAAGTAATACGTTCTTCCGTTTGTGCATGGCTTTTTCCTGTAATGCAGCATCTGTACGCAACTGAAGATTTTACTAGTGAGGTGCTTTACCTACAATACAAGAGGATAAAACTCAGTATAGGCGTACAAACTATACATTTTTTTACTTACTCAATGTGCTTGGATATAAATTCAACAACTGTCTTCGATTGAGCACTATATAATTTACCATTATTGCTCATTATTAACTCAACAACCCTATGGAGGGTAGATAATTGTCAAAGTTAAAGTTTAATATATGACGTTGAAGTTATTATGTTAGAATTACCGCTTCAGTAGCTTAGTACATTTATACAGGGTGATCCACATTATTTTGCTTGTGCTTCCTGTTTTAAGTGTCAAATAAGTCAATTTATCAAATTTTTGTTTTGAGCATTCAATATTTCTTTTTCTTTGTTTTATGTTTGAACCGCAACAAACACATGACTGTTAATGTTCATTTACAAACGTTTAAGGAGAGCTGTTCCTGAAACCACGTGCGGCTCGGTTTTAAACGATTTATTCTTTACTTGTTGTTTTTGCTTATGTCACGTTTTTTGTTTGGTTTTATTATAGCAAACACACTACCACGCCGCCCATGTTGGTTATCTGATAATGCTAGTTGATATAATTTATGTTGAGTATTACATTTTCTATTATAAATTAAGTCTACTTTACTGAAAAGGTGAGTGGATTACTATTATTATTAAGTAAATATAGTCATTATCGCAAGCTACCTCTGACGGTAATTAATCTTTTTGTAGAGGATTTACGTTCTGGAATCTGATAAGTGCGCAATAGTTTCATATAGAGTTGTACGGTATTATACTTCTGATTTATTTTATTTGTGAAGCTTTATTGTTCTTTTGCGTTGATGCCTCTAGAGAATAAAGAGTTGTGTTGAACGACTATTATTTCTTTATCCTATGTGTGTTACTGTCTTGTATGCTTAACCTGTACTCTGTTAGGTTTAGCCTTTGCCTTTTTACTTTAACTGTGACTACCGTTATAACTGTTACTTTGTCCTTTTCTTAGCTTGAAGGTCATAAAAGAGCAAACCAGGTAGTGCTCCTTTTAATTTTCCTTGTGCTTCCAACTTAAACACACGCTTACACCTCCAAGTGCTTTCCTCAGAGCTACCGGCTACCTTAAAAGGAATTACGTCACACCTCATTTGAGCATCGGTACCTTTGTGTACGTGATTTTTATATGTAAATAAATGAGAACCAGTTTGGAAACACGTGTGGGGGGATAATGTCTATCTGGAGCAAATAACATAAAGTGTGATCGTCGACGATAGTAATTCCCTGCGAAGCTCCCCAAAGCAAATAAATCAAAATCAAGAAATTCAAATCGAAATCGAAGCGGAACTCGAAGGCGAAGTTGAAACCGAAATCGGAGTTGGAATAGGAGTAAGAGTCGGAGTCGGAGTCGCAGTCGAGAACGAGAACGATAACGAAAATGAGAACGAGAACGAGAACGAGAACGAGAACGAGAACGAGAACGAGAACGAGAACGAGAACGAGAACGAGAACGAGAACGAGAACGAGAACGAGAACGAGAACGAGAACGAGAACTGGAACGGGAACCAGAACGAGAACGGGAACGGGGACGGGGTCGGGGACTGGGACGAGGACGAGGGCGCAGAACTTAATGTAAAGTTTCTATTTGTGAATGCTTTTATTAACTTCAAATTAAAGTGTTTCACAACATTATGCTTACATCATAATTTGATTAAATTTTGTTAAATTTGATCTTTGATTACGATATTTTTTATTGTTAGACTTCGTCCGTCAGAGGGTGTTCTGATTTGTCATCTTCAAGGCAGTTTAACAATATGTAAATTATTAAGGATCTAGTTATTCTTTACTAAAATTGTATTCCATAGTTGACTTTACACGTTTATTAAACTGTTATATTAATAGCAGTCCTATGTATTAGTTTTCCCTTTTTCAATTTTCATAAACTTGTTTCAACATTTTAAACAACTCTCGAAGATTTTACTAGTACCGAGGGCGAAACGTTTAGATTGTATAACTTAAACATACAAATACACCATTGAAACCTCTAAAATCTAAGTATCCAAAATATGTGTAATAGTGGTGAAAGTTTTCATTTTCATATATCGCAGTTTCAGCTTGTTTATCAAACTAAAAATGAACAAAAATTGTAGAAATAAAAAATCTGTAATAACTTAATAATGTGCTAACAACATACATTAAATATAAACTAGTAAGCATACTGTCAAGTGGTCGGACTGTTGAGGGTTCTAACCCCCGAAAGAGAATTTGCTTCTTGTTAGGTTTTATTTTATTTTACTTTAAAATGGTGTACTTATCCAAAATTTTGTACAAGCCTTAAACATTAGAAACTACTTGTAGGTATACTTTGACTTTTGCCTTAAATACAAGGATTATACATTACCAACCTTAACATTAGAAAGTGCGTCTTAAAACACGAATAAAATATTCATTAAGTAAAAATCTTTAAAAAAGTTATTGTAATTTTTGTTTTTGATTGGAATTAAAGTGTTGAAAGTCATGTAAAACATGAAAACAACAAATTTTAGTTTCATTGTTGCATTGTATATAGAGTATTATTATGTAATTAGATAAACCCAGTAGTAAATTTACGGTTTTTTATTTAATAATTTTTTTACAAAAAAAAGATTTACCTATGAGGAGTTCAATTTGGTCAATTTTAGATATCTTCATGGATAAATTAGGTCAAATTTTTTAATTAAATGTTTATGGTAGGATTGTATTTTGGTTTCGTTATGTTGGTATTTAATGATGTTTTGATAGTTCATCCGATTTTATTGATGAGTTTTTAATTAATATTAACAATTTACATCCTAGCATAAAATTTACACTAGAGAAAGAACAAACTAGAACCTCTGATTTTCTAGACTTTTAAATATTATAATTAATCCACAGAACAAATTTTAATTAGTGCACATTCCGAAAACCTACACATACGAAAATTACGTTCCAAATGTCATCATAAAACACATAAGTTAGCCGTATATGGATCATTAGTACATAGAGCAATGTAATTACCATTAAACCAAACAAATTTTACTAAAGAAATGTTCACTATAAAACTAATACCACAAGCAAATGTTACGTTTTAAATATAATCGGCACTTTTGTTACCTATCAATTTATTTGTCAAAAACGTTTACCCCTTTAAAACAGAACCAACAGAAAATAAATACATGTCAATTTCAAATTTTGAAAAAATAAACGAAAAAGTAGCTCACGTATTACAAAAGAACAAGAAATTCAAAGCCGCTTTCCAAACTATTACCAATATTCTTAAATGTTTTATGCTAAAGATTCAATCACGACATTCTGAAGCGTGGTATTTATAAATTGAACTGCACATCCTGTAACTTTGTTTATATTGGACCAACACTGAGGAACTTAGATAATTATAAAGAACACTTTAGATGTCACAAATATAAACAGAGAAATCAAATTTAATAATCACCTTATGATTTCACAAAACAGTTTCAAATATTTACTTTTTCTAATAAAAAAGACAACTTAAATGTTTTTGAAGCATTAGAAATTTATAAACATGCACAGAAAATACCTTTAATGAATTAACATGTTGACCTTATAGACTCATCCACGCTTAATAGAATTATAATTTAAATCAAGTTTACTGTTTTCCCTTAATGATTTGTTACCACAACTACTTATTATTTCATTTATATATTTTCTCTTGATACTGATACATGTATTTGAAACAAGTTGAGAAATAAACATTGTGGAATTATATTTAAAACATTAGTGCTGTTGTAAATTACTCTTTTTTTCGCAAGAACCGTAAGAAAAGAGCTTCAACTTGTATTTCACAATATAATAAAGGGCCAATACTTAATTCCTAAAATTTTTTTGGTACAATGACAAAACGATCACTAAATTTTCAATAAATAATAGATGAACGATAACATTTTTTATATCATTGAATGCCTTCTAGTTACTTGTCACTGATAATAAATCATGGAAATATTCCCGTATTTTACTTTGTACCAGTCAGCTCGAAAATTTCATTCCCAGTTTTTTCATTTCGTTTTTTGTCTACAGGAAGCGGAACGAAATGTTTCAATGTTATCTTTATTTGCATTAGTCTCTTCCTAGATCGATTAGCATTAATTAAAAATTTTCTAATTTATTCTAACAAGTTAATTATACGACAAGAGTTAAAAAAACGTGATTTGAATTTGAATTACTTAATAACCATAGCGGTCGATTTTGCATAAAAAATTTAATTATAAGTAAATATGTTTGTTTTAAAACTAAACTAAGATTTTGTTTTCATGATTAAAGTGTAAGTAATTGTGAGGTAAAAAGGAAATAGAATGAAACAAAGTTGCTAGACTGAGTGCGTTAATAACAATAACAATCAATCTTATTGGATTATTTAGTTCATTAGCTGTGGTAACGTAATAATTGTCCCCAATAAAACACGTGTGTATGTGCTTGTGGGCGGAAATGATTGATGGAGGAAAATAAGAGGGTAACTTCGCGTGCCAAGTTTCATAATGGGGTAGGAGGAAGTGAGCAGTTAGCATGTGGGTAGGAAATAGCTGCTTACGCGATCTTATCAAAATACATATTTTCGTTTTCCCTATTTTCAATGCACTTAGAAGAAATTGCAATTGCATTCATGCAATTTGACTAATGAGCGCATGTTTACTGTAAGAGCGCGTGTTTTCAGACATGATTGAATTGCAGTGCTACCTTTTTATCAGAAATGTAATTAAGCAACTGCTGTGATCACTAATTGCATATACTTGTTACATTAATGAAAACTGTCATAAATCTTAAAGTGTAATTGTATTTCAGATGTTAAAATCCTGTCGAAAACTGAGTATGACGGTGAAATCGCCTGCAATACCAACAGCTGCATTGGAAGCACGTTGTGGGGGGCTTTATCCTAGACAAACTTGTTCTTGGATGGATAGACAAGGAAGGCCAGTTTCTCCACCTGTGGAATATTCCAGAATGTCTTGTGGGCCTCCACAACGTTATGGTTATAATAGATCGTCAAGTAAAGATCGAAGTGTGAGAAGGGTGAGTGGATTTTGTTTTTAAAGTATTTTAAGAAAGTGTTCCACCTAACATTGCTATACAATGTACAATGAAAGACTGTGAAATATCTCTTTATTTTTAATAATTTTAACACGGACTGGCGTTTAGAAATATTTGTTATAGGACTACATTAGTTTCTTAAACTGACATTTTTTAATTCAGGGTTCTGCAATAGTGCGTCAGGCATCCATAGCTGGCTGCTATACTAAGTTAGGAATTTCGTTCGAACGCAGACCCGTACTGTACAGTGTGTCCCATTTTCGATTATATTTCGGGATATCTCACTTACGAGTAAAGATACAGAGTTACTTTTTTGTGAGAAGAACGCTGGTATAAACAAAACTTTCATGGCCCGCTACATTTCTGAGATACAGGGCGTAGTCACATTTTGCTGTAAGCTGTCCATTTTAGTCTACAAATAAAACTTATGGTTTTTAACGGAACACGCTGTATATTTTTCCTGCGTTTGATTGGAAATTTTGTAAGCTTTACAAAAATATAATACACGAATTGTATTTTAAATAATAAACCTAAAATTTATGATTTCACAAAATCTGCGTAATAACATAGTGTGTATTATACAGGGTGTGGCGCGAAGAGTTTGATTAAAAGTAATGGCGGATACGAAGCTGTAGGTTTTGGATGACGCTGAGTTCAAATATAATATTGTCCTGAATGTGGTACTTCCGGTTATACCGGAAGTAGACGTCAACTTTGTTATTTTAAATGGAACCTAATATTTTTATTTTATTTTCGAATTTACATGAAATTCTACATAAAATTTGTACACAATGTCCTATACCAAAAATGAAGTATTTTCGAGATTTATATCAATTTTTTTTAATTTTGAAAAAATCCTAGTCCACATTGAATAATGACACCTATATCCATTCATAACGAAACTAGTGACGTGAAATTGTAACCAATAAACAACAAGCGCTTGCCCGTTAACTCCATATATCCATCTCATTGATATTTCATACAGGGTGTTTTAAACTTAGCCGCCAACATGCACAATTTAAATCATTTATAAGTTGCTTACTTTAAATAGAACACCCTGTATTTTATTACATTTTCCGTTGTATTTTTTAAGCCAATTCATTTGGTATCAGTATTCCCTATACCTAAATCCAACCACTTTTGAGATATTTCATTATCTTGGTTAAAACATAACAACACTTAATTATTTCAACATTAGTAAAGGGTAGGCCATGATTTCCATTATTTAAGGTGATATTTTGTTATTTTTTATAAGTTATTAATTCTGAAAAGTAACCAATAGCCTGAAAGGATTATTAATTGTGGATATCATTAAAAACGTTGACCAGGTATTTTGTATTAATTTAATTAGATAACTTACAAACAAAAAAACTAAATGTAATATTAAACAAATAAAGTTTTATAATAAGTGTTCAAAATTAGCACCATCTACTTCTAAACATTTATGAATCCTTTTCATTAAGTTATGTCTTGTAATTCTGGAAATATGGTCGGGTGTTAGAGAATTAAAACAAGTAAGACTCTGCATCATATCTTCCTTTGTCGTAACAGGTTTGGAAAATACCTGATTTTTAATGTCACCCCAAATATCAAAATCTAGAGGAGCCAAATCAGGAAAGCGAGCTGGCCAACGAAACGGACCCTGATTGGCACTCCATCTATCATCAATCATGTCGTAAAGATGCTGAGCAACAGGCCCAAAGTTATGGAGGTGCTCCATCTTGCTGATACCAAGCTGTAGCCGCCTCTATTTCTTAAAGTATGTAACGCCGGTCGTATGGCTTCTTCTAAAATGTGGCAATATCTTGTTTTCATCATAAAATCTTAATGCTAAAATTTTATCGTCTTTTATTGCACAAAGAACATTAAAACTCAACTATCTTGGAAATAACGTTCTCTACTAACATGTGGATTTTCATTATACAAAAATGGGAATTATGTCGATCAAATAATCCATTTTTGCTAAACTTTGCTTCATCACACCACATAATTTTTTTATGAAGTTTTTATCCTCTTGGGTCTTCATTAAAAACCATTCACAGAATTCTACCCTTCAAGGAAGATCACCTAATTGTAAGTGTTGCACCAAATGATATGAAAATGGTTTCCATTTGTGTTTTTTTTTTAATGCGATTAATTGTTCTCGTCGACAAAGTAAGATCTCTCTCACAATCTCTAATGGAGGCATTTGGAGAGGCCGTAAAATAACTCAAAACATTAATTTCATTTATGACTGTCCACTAGTGGTTTATTTTTATTAATTTTGTCTTAAATTGACCAAAACGACGGCAGTTTTTAATTACAATATCACCAGTTGCATTTGATCGATTTGGATATCTTTCTGCAAAAATCACAGCAAATCCGTTCAACAATTCTATTACACTCGCCGTAAATAATAATAAGATTTAAAAATCATCATTAATAAATCCTACATTTGCCATTATTTACTATGAAATACAAACTGGTAAAGAAAACTGTCAAAATAGCATAAACAATTAATGTTCTAACTATCAAATCTTTGACAGCCATGGCCTACCCTTTACTAATGTTGAAATAATTAAGTGTTGTTATATTTTAACTAAGATAATGAAATACCTCAAAAGTGCTTGGATTTAGGTATAGGGAATACTGATTCCAAAACGAATTGGCTTAAAAAAATACAGCGGAAAATGTAATAAAATACAGGTGTTCTATTTAAAGTAACCAACTTATAAATGATTTAAATTGTGCATGTTGGCGGCTAAGTTTAAAACACCCTGTATGAAATATCAATGAGATGGATATATGGAGTTAACGAGCAAGCGCTTGTTGTTTATTGGTTACAATTTCACGTCACTAGTTTCGTTATTAATGGAGATATCGTTATTCAATGTGGACTAGGATTTTTCAAAATTAAAAAAAATCGAAATATCTCGAAAATACTTCATTTTGGTATAGGACATGTGTACAAATTTTATCTAGAATTTCATGTAAATTCGAAAATAAAATAAAAATATTAGGTTCCATTTAAAATACAAAGTTGACGTCTACTTCCGGTATAATCGGAAGTGCCACATTAGGACAATATTATATTTAAACTCAGCGTCATCCAAAACCTACAGCTTCGTAATTTCAGATTTTAACATAACTGTATCCGTCATTACTTTTAATCAAAACTCTTCGTGCCACACCCTGTATAGCATTAGCATTAGCAGGCCCTGATTATTGGAACAATTAAATGATCATTTGCTAAGCGCTTGTCAAGACCTGTCAGTTGTAAAATTTATATTCTTTGCGTAGTATTGTACAATGGCTGAAAATATAGAGAACAATGAAAACTCCTGTGAGGCTTCCCAACTGTTTGTTTGAATACTTAATTATCTTTTAACGTATGTGGATCTATTTTTTATTTAAATATCATTTGCATTTATAAATATCCAGAAAGAAGGCAATCTTGTCCTTTAATGTTTTTCGAATAAAAAAAGTTGGTAGAACATGGATCATTTATCAACCCCGACCAAAAAAGTATAATAAGGAAAATCGCGTTACGGATGAAGTCAACGTTTTAGCATGTATATAGGCAACGCCTTCACAATCATGCAGAGTTCTAAAGCAGTAGATTGGTGTTTCCAAGACTCGGGTTCAAAGAATATTGACCAAATATAAATTTAAGCCATACAAGATTAAAATTGTTCACTATTTGCATCCTGGGGATGCAGAACGTCGTTACTGTTTTGCAACTGGTATTTGGAACAAATTCCTATTGGTAATAACTTTACTAGATTTATAATATAGTCCGACGAGGCTTACTTTTCGAGTGCAGGTATTTTCAATAGGCATAATACTAGGCATTGGTCCGAAGAAAATCATCATGTGCTATTCGAAAGAGCAACAGGGACGATTTGGATTTAGCGTAGCTTCTTTTATTATGGCGCTACAAATAGAATACAGAATTTATGAAGGCGGGAAACAGATAGCTTGAAATTTTGCAAGATGTTATCCCTATGTTACTAGACAATGTTCCTTTAGTTCATCTTAACAGGATACATTTCCAACAGGATGGCGCGCCCACATAATGCAGTAATTGTTCGACCTTTTTAGACAATTATTTCCCGCAAAAGTGGATCGCTACTCATGGACCAATTAGATGGTCTCCACGGTCACCTGACCTATCCATGCTAGACTTTTTCTTATGGGGCTACTTGCAGAATAAGGTTTATAGTACCGTCATCGAAAAATAGATGAACTACTTAATGCCACCAATACGGCATTTCAAAACTTGAGAATGAGGGCATGGAATGGATTTTTTAATCGTACACCGTACTTCTTGGATATTTTAGTTCTTTTTGTATTCTTTCTTATTTCGCATAATTCTACTTTATTTGCTTTAGTAGTTTACGAGCAATAATTTAAAAACAATAAAAATTGTTTTGCCGCCTGAAAAAAATGTTAAAATAACGGTCTTAGATCTGTTTTGTCCGAGCTATATAGTGCGAACTTTAATACAAGAAGTCTAACGATACTTTGACATTAAATAGTTTTTCTTGTTTTACGCAAGGTGTCCAAAGTTTGGTTCCAAAAATGACAACCTTTAAACCAGTTTTTCATAAGATTTTAAATTAATCACCCTGTATATTATTTCACTATCGAATGCTGAATTTAAATACAAATATTTTTGTATTAAAATTCTGGTCCGTTGTCAAGGTATTTATCAAAAACCACAAATATGTCCATTACATTAGCAAAATAAAAAAATTAGTCAGCCATAGAAGAACAACGTTTTGTACCTTCGTTCTATAATAGGGCATGTGCAGACCGCAAATGCGTCCGAAAACTATGCGTTTTTCGGCCTAGGACGGCAAAAGTAATACTAAATTACAGTGTATGTGTACGCATCCGTCTGTATTAGTTCCTTATAAACTACTAATTACATCTATAAATTATTATAATCAACAACAAACTGGTAAGGTGCTTACAAAATTCGAGGCATGAATAATTTTGCAATTGTATTTTTAGATTATATTGGCTACTGTCAATATTGCCAACTTAATTACAACAGATCTGAAATTTTAAAAGGTGCAATAATTTTGTTTATTGATCTTAAGAACAATAATTGTTGACGTTGGCACAAAAATCTTGTGTATCACTCTGATATTTTTGGTCATTTTCTGGCCTTGTAATAGAAATAACTATTATTTAATTATTAAATTATTAAAATCAATTAGCAGTTGTTAACAGTTACAGAAAATCTAAACATTAGCCAGGCACGTGTAGGAGAAGAAGTTGGAATAAAGGTGAGTCCAGAGAATTTTAAAAATACATAATTTTCATGCATATCAACCGCACCAGTCTTTGGTGAAAATGACTGTCAGTGTAGAGTTAAGCTCTGTTAGTGGTCTCTATTCCACGTTCAAGAAAATCCATTATTTTTATGAACGTTTTGTATTCTGATGAGGCCACATTTCACAACAATGCATGCGTCAAGAAGAATAATTTTCACTATTACGCTACGGAAAATCGAACAATCATACGACAAATCGACTACCAACATCGTTGATCATTAATGTTTAGGAGGAATTGTTGGAGAACATGTGGTAGCCCTTACTTTTTAACGGTCACCTTACCGATCAATTATATTTGGAATGTTTAACAAACGATTTACCTATGTGGCTTTTAAATTTACCACCAAATATGCAGACACAAAATATGTGATTACAAAAGATGGAACTCAGTACATTTTTCGCGACAGGTCAGAACACTTACGAAAATCGTGGGATTGGTTTAACGGAACGGAACTGAGCAGAACATGCGAGAAATAATAATCAACGCGTTTGCAACAATTACACCCGCAATGCTCCGGAAAGTTGAAAGATCCTTTAAAGTAAGTAATACAGATACCTTGAACAAAATGGAAAACATTTTGAACGTCTTTTAAGATACGTTAACTACTGTCAAAATTATTTGTTAAATAAACATTGTTGTTTTCCATGGCTGACTACATTTTTTATTACTTTACGAATAAAATGGGCATATTTGTAGTTTTGTTAAATATCTTGATAACGGTCCAGAATTGTAATAAACTTGTAATACAAAATATATGTATTTAAATTCTGCATTAGATACTGAAATAATATACAGTGGTTCATTTGAAATCTTAAGAAAAACCGGTTTGAAGGTTGTCATTTTGAGCCAAATCTTGGACATCCTGTATAAAATAAGAAAAACTATTTAGAAATAAAATCCATTTCTTAAATTTGGGATGAATTACGATTGTCAAGTAGCTCAAAACCAATTTCTCAAAATAAGTTTAATAATCAACAAGCTACTGTATGCTGGGTGTCCCAATAGTGAGTAAACTTCTTTTATAACGTTATTATAATAGATATGAAAAAAAGGATAATTGTTAAGCATCTCAAGGTGCATAATCCAAAATTATTTTTAATATACAGGGTACTCTATAACTTCAAACCTATTTTTATTATACCGAGGATTTTAAAAGTTATGGTCACGTTAAGGTTAAAATCGTCATGAATTCAGGACCCTGTATCTTTTCTAATGTAATCAATTTTCTTTATTTTATGACAAATATTATTTTTGTAAGTAACTGAAGTTTAACTATGTTTCCAATTATTATACTTTGTATACAGGGCGAGACAAAATGCAAATCTGTACTTTTCTCACTTAACTTAAATAGAACACCCTACATTTTTGTGCTCTCTGAAGCCACTAAATAACCATTTCATTTTTATTAACATTTCTATACCTAACTTCGACGGTTTCTGAGATATTTTCCTTTTATTAACAAAATCCAGTTTCTTTATTTTATTTGTGATCTTATCAAGTTAGCTATGAATTAGACGAACTCTTTTACGATCTGTTTTGGTAAAAATCAATATCGTCGACCATCGCCCACTAGGATACCATCCATTCATTGTTATGGGTGAAACGGCAGTAAAATTTGGTGTAACGTATAAGGGTAGTTACCGATAACTCAGAGGAAGTGGGCGGATGATGTTCTGCACGTATAGTGAATAGAATGTCATAAATTCAATCAGGAAAAGTTATAAATCATGGGGCGCCAGTTAGTCTAAAATCGAAAATATTGCTATAATTACCACACAAATAAACCCTAGTACTTCACAGCAATTTTCAAAACAAACAAAAGCTTGCTTACATTCCGTAGTATTAACCAGATTAATCAGCAAAAGTACTCCTGGGCTGGTGCTATCTATAAAATCTTCAAAATATTCGGACGCAATTAGAAAAAAATGACATAAGCGTGCTGCTTTGAGGTCAATTACTCAAATCAAAATTTTGTATTCAAAAATATTAATCTTAATAAAAAATAGCGTATAATATAATCAAACGAGCAACGCTAAACGCGTCTGTCAAAACCCTAAACAACAATTTAAAATATCTATGTGGAACAACACACTACCTTCCAACCTACAAAGTAGAAATGCGCCTGACAAAAGCTTCAAAATAATCGTATGCAATAATAAGATAAACGCAAATGTGTAAGACCAATTGTGAAGGTCATCAATCTCAATTGCTCAAATTTTACTTATCATTGAATTTCTGTATTCAAACATCTTAATTTTAATTCCAATAATAGTAGCGTAAAATTTAATAAAACACCTAATACTTAAAGCTTTATCAAAACCATAAGCAAATCAAAATTTCGTCGTGGCTGAGTAATCGTGAAATATTTGCACGTAAAACGATAAAGTATACAAGAGGAAAGCGCTTCTGTAACTAAATATCTTAACAATGAAAGTATATTGCATCTGAAAGACGCACAAGTGCTGTACACCTGTTTCGAAATATACATACGCACCAAAAAAAAAATAGAAATAGAACAAAAACACAGTTTTATTAATTACCTCAAGTTCTCAGTTTTAACAAACTTTCTTCTTTTACTCTCAAGTCACAATACAGGGCACGGAAGGAACTAACCCTATTGAAAAAGGGTCCTCTTAATGGATTGAGAACAATAGACAATCAGAATCTTCAATTATTTCTTTATAAATGGTCCCCAGGCAGGAAACAAAACTCTTTTAATGTACATTCACAAATGAGCCGTGAAAATTTAAGTATAATGCAGTCGTCCTTTTAATAACTGTCCACCTGGTTGTATTATTATTATTTATTGTCTATTTTTCAACAGCAATGGGTACACTATATGTAGCGATTAACAAGAATTCAGCGCAAGATCTTCCACAAACAATATACCAAACACGACAACGTAAAACTAAACAAAAACATAGGAAAGCACTAAAAATCAACACCTCTCCTTCTTAACGGAAACGAGAATCTTACTAATAATCGACAAAACACCAACACAAGTATCTCCTCGAGGTGATTGAAATCTTTTTATAATTCACAAATAGTGAAAGTGGCTAAATCCTTCACGATATCCTCAGATAACCAATAGGTGATTCGTATGTATAATGCACACACTGTCTACATCATCAGCTCCAAACTCTTACAACCAACTCTGACATGCCTCTTACTGACTGACTAAACATAAAAAACGCTCATTGCTGCACTGCATCACATCATCTCTAACAATCACTATTAAAAATATTCCATCCTAAAAATGCACACTGGACCTTTCTCACGAGAAAAATATACTTCAAGCTACACGTGTGTCAATTAATCCCCTATAACTAGAATCGAGATAACGAACAACCTTTTTTTCCCAATAATACGAACAACATCACCAAAATAACCCTTCTAAAGCTTCCCCATTAACAACTTTATCTATAAACATATTTGTAGACTACGAAGTAAGCAGAACCACTTAACCGTGTTACGAGATTCAAACATTAAGCTTCGATAACGGCAACTCTTTCAATGCAATTGTCAGATAAAAACATGTTTCTTAAAACTCTTCAGAGATGAAATAATTTAATTCTCAAAACATATCCAATACCTTTTAACTAAACTACAATAACAAAACAATATAATACAGTTTTTCAAAATCCCATTCACGATGCCAAAATATAACAGTTTAAAAAAAAGTCAAATTAGACCACACGTGACATTACCAAACGTTTGACATTTACATCTAGACGCTAACTTAAAAGAAAGAAGTCATTTTAATTTCAATTTTTACCTTCCAACCCACATAAAAATATGTAGGTATAGAAGGTTATGCATATGTGCGTGTGTTTGTGTGTGCGTGTGTGCGTGTGTGCATGTGTGCGTATGTACGTGTATGCGTGTGTGCGTGTGTGCGAGTACGTGTACATGTGTGTGTGTGCGTATGCATGTGCGTGTGCGTGTGCGTGTGCGAGAGCGTGAGTGTGCGTGTGTGTGCGTGTGCGTGGGCGTGACCGTGTACGTGTGTGGTGTGCGTATGTGCGTCGTGTGTGGTGTGTGGTAAGGTGTGTGGTGTGTGGTGTGTAGTGTGTGGTGTGTGGTGTGTGGTGTGTGGTGTGTGATATGTGGTGTGTGCGTGTGTGTGTGTGTGTGGTACGTGTGTGTTGTGTGCGTGTGTGGTAGTGCGTGTGTCGTGTGTGTTTGTGTGTGTGTGTGTGTGTGCTGTGTGGTGCTGTGCGTCTGCGTGTGTGCGTGTGTGTGCGTGTGCGTGTGCGTGTGACTGTGCGTGTGCGTGGGCGTGGCTGTGTGTGTGGTGTGCGTATATCGTGGTGTTGTGCTATGTGTACGTGTTGTGGTATGGTGTAATGTGTGTGTGTGTGTGTGTGTGTGTTTGTGGTCGTGTGCGTGTCGTCTGTGTGATGTGTGCGTGTGTGCGTGTGTGCGTGTGTGGTGTGTGCGTGTGTACGTAGTGTGCGTGTGTGCGTGTTGCGTGTGCGTGTTGTGCTGTGTGTGTGTGCATGTGCGTGTGCGTGTGTGTGTGTCGTGTGTGTGTGTGCGTGTTGTGCGTATGTACGTGTGCGTATGCGTGTGCGTGTGTGCGTGTGTGCTGTGTGCGTGTGTGCGTGTGCGTGTCGTGTGCGTGTGCGTGTGCGTGTGTGTGTCGTGTGCGTGTGGTGCGTGTGCGTGAGCGTGTGGGTGTGCGTGTGATGTGCGTACTATCAGTGAAAATACCTACGGACTTAAATATTTTTATTTAAGCTTTTTTGCATTTGACTTAGAACTGATTAGATATTGGGAGAAATGGAGCGGCTGAGGGGGGGGGGGGTTATTAGTGGCAGTTTTTGGTTTTTATAAAATATTTCTAAAACAGCTGCATATTTCAAAGATATTAAAATATCTATATATATATATATATATATATTGTGTGTGTATGTGAGCGTGTGCGTGTGTGCATAAGCGCGTGTGCGTGTAAGTGTGTGTGCATGTGCGTGTGAGGGTGCGAGTGCGTGTGCGTGTGCTGTGCGTGTGTGTGTGGGCGTGGGCGTGTACGTATGTGGTGTACGGTGTGGTGTGGGTTGTGGTGTGTGGTGTGTGGTGTGTGGTTTGTGGTGCGCGTGTGCGTGTGCGTTCCTGCGTGTGAGTGAGTGTGCGTGTGTGCGTGTGTGCGTGTGTACGTGTGCGTATGTGTGTGCGTGTGTGCATGTGCGTGTGCGTGTGCGTGTGCGTGTGCGTGTGCGTGTGCGTGTGCGTGTGCGTGTGTGTGTACGTGTGTGTGTGTACGTGTGCGTGTGCGTGTGCGTGTGCGTGTGCCTGTGGGTGTGCGTGTGCGTGTGCGTGTTTGTGTGCGTGTGCGTGTGCGTGTGCGTGCGAGCGTACGTGCGCGCTCGTATGTGTCTGTGTATTCACGATAACTGCAGTACGAAAACACCTACGGACTTAAATCTTTTTATTTAAGCTTTTTTGCATTTGGATTAGAACTGATTAGATACTGGGAGAAATCGAGCGGCTGAGGGGGGGGGGTTATTAGTGGCAGTTTTTGGGTTTTTATAAAATATTTCTAAAACAGCTGCATATTTCAAAGATATTAAAATATCTATATATATATATATATATATATATATATATATAGACCTTACAAGTATCGATTTATTGTGTTTTATGCAATTTTTTGATACGACACGTTATTTAGCGGCAAAAAATTCTTAACGTACAATTTAAATGTTCTAATTTAAGACGTATTGTTTAAAGAAAATTAAATTTCACATAGCTTTTCTTTGTAACGTTTTTTAATATAACGCAAGGTAAGCCGAAAAATTAATTAAATATGAATGAAAATGGTTATACTGCATTATTGATATTTTAAACTAGCGGGCGGTTTTGGAATTTTCTTTAAATTGACAAGTATACATATATTAATGCCCATCTGACCTGAAGTCTTAAACTTCATTCTGACGTATTTTTTTTGTTGCCCTTGCCAGTTTTGTTTATGAACGTATAAAAAAGGGGTTGCATAGTAATAATTCTAATTATTTCATTTCCTTTAAGTCTTTAAGTTAGCATCTAGATGTCTATTAGCCTCTGTCAGACATGAAGTTTTAAACGTCTGTTTGACAGAGATTATTGTTCCTGTTTTTACAATGTTACA
Organism: Vesta saturnalis; assembly: GCA_036346205.1. Taxonomy (NCBI): domain Eukaryota; kingdom Metazoa; phylum Arthropoda; class Insecta; order Coleoptera; family Lampyridae; genus Vesta; species Vesta saturnalis. Next base: position 4,364,224 of record JARFJB010002320.1, read on the forward strand.
TATTTTCGAAAACAGGCAACATTGTAAAAACAAAAACAATAATCTACGTCAGTATGACATGTCAGATAGAGATTATTAAAAAATTCCAAAGGCGCCCGCGTCTATACAAATATCGATAAATACAGCTTCAACATTTTCAATCATATTTATTTAATTTGCACATTTATTACGCTTTACTTTAAAAAAAAATTTGTAAAGAAAATTTATGTAAAATTAAATTTTCTTTAAAGAATACGTCTGCACTTTTTCATGTAAAATTAATCGTCATTCAGGTAATGAAACACACGCACAACGCACACACGCACCCACGCACAAACGCACACGCGCGCACGCGGACACGCACACTCGAACGCGCACACGCACACACGCGCACACCTTCCATTCGCCCCCGAATACACATTGTTTTCACTGCATTTTAACGATTACAATCTTTAAATATTAACAGAAAATTATATTTAATTCGTTCGTTAAGTTTTTGGCTGTGAAGACAACTACCACTGTGAAATTTTTCACAACTTTGGACATTATAATTTGATTAAGTTTTGTTAAATTTGTTTTTTTTTTTATTGTAACATTTTTCATCGTTGCCCTTCGTTTGTTAGAGAGTGTTCTGATTTGAAATTTTCAAGGCGGTTTGATAATATTTAACTTATTAAAGATGCAGCTAATTTTTACAAAAATAAAACTAAATTCCGTAGTTGGTTCTTTCATATATATTTACGTTTTCAGATTCCATAGATTTATTTAACATCTTAATTACTTTTCAATAACTATTATCGTTTACTACAGACGATAATTGTAATCGTTATCATAACGTTTAAACCTGTAAGAAAGTTAATAAATTACTCTTCTTAATTTTAACTCTTGTTTTATTTTACCATGCATAGTGAGGAAATATTATATTAAATTATTTATAGAGGTGTAAATGTGTACCACGTTTACACGTTCGATCTTCGTTTGAAAGTTTTAATGAACGGTACAACTTAGCATAAGGTGCTCTTTATTCTGCTTTGTATTTTGTATTTTGTTTCACAGAGAAAAATAATTTGGCTTTGGATCCTTGAATGGATTCTTTGACACTTTTTATGAAACATGATCTAAGATCTTAGTTTGCATAAATATGCAATATTTATGCAATCAAACAGCTGTATGAAATGGTTGAACTTAGTGAGCACTAGTTTCCAAATTGTAGAGTAAATCTTATATATTATAGGGGTAGGAATACAACAGTAACCTAAGACCACAATGTTTTGTCGAAAGTAAACTTAATATTATACAAGTGGGGGCGGGGAAAGGTAGGGCCCGGGAATAACATTTGTTTGTAACTTCATAAAAAGCTTTCTAGAAATTGGCAGGGGGGGTAGTAAGTAATTTTCAGAATCGAGTATTAAATTTTTGTTACGAACGTAATTCAAAATTTTATGCCACATAAGTGCAATCCAACAACATAAAAACGTTCAATTAATTAAAAATGGGGGAGGACTAGTTAATAATGATCGAAATCAAATATCGGACCTTTTGTTGTAAGTGCAATCTAAACATTTAGTGGTGCATAATTGTGCAATACAAGTGCACGCTATACGTAAAAAAAAATAATTTTTGTTAAAGTAAAGAGGGGGGCTAGCGTCTGTAAACGTTTGTTCCAAGCTTAGCAGCCATAACCACTCAAAAAATGTGGTGCATAAGAGCACAGAACGAATGCAATCCAACAACACAAAAACTTCGATAAATTAAAAAAGGGGGGGCCAATTAGTATAGTTCGAAATCGATTATCGGACATTTGTTAGGAAGTGCAATCTAATGGGGTGCATAATGGTACAATAAAAGTGTAAAGGTACAACAAAAACTTAATTTTACTAAATTTGGGGATGGTTAAGGTCGGAAAACGAAGTATGTTCATATCTTTCTAACCTGGCTGGTGCAAAAGAAAAGATATATGGTGCAAGGGAGTGCAAAGGAGGTACAATCAAAAAAGGCAAACAATCTGGAGTAAATATAAAGAGTTGTTTATAAACAAATTGCTAAATTCAACACGTATCGCGATTTCATCTGGTTGTAGGAGTTGAATTGCTTGCATCCGAAAACGTTTTTTGTGGTTCTTAAGTACGAAACACCTTAATTGTTTATCATTAATTGTTAATCATTTTCAAAATAAAGAAAATTTTTTAAAAACCTGGGCTGGGGATACGTAATTTGGTTAAAATTAAACCAACTTGAAAATAATTAGTCATAACTGTTGTTCAAAGTGAATTTCTCTTACTTCAACACGTCTAGTAATAGTCAAGTAACTTAACACAAAGCACGTGTGCAAATAATGCAAAATATTTAAAAAACCGAGCACTAAATAAAAACATTCCGACAAACGTGCAAGTTCACACATTAAATTTGGATGGGGGTGGAAAGGTGCCAGATCGGATTCTAGAATTCTAAATAATATTTTTCCACGATTTTTTTCCAAAAACACGGCATAAAGCAAAAATATTTGGGTAAATTTCTAATTTTTATCTTTACAGTAAACGTCATTAATTAAAAAAATTACAATTCGGGCCACTCTGTATATATTTGGGTACTAATATATTCAAAACGTCTGGTTGTCACAATAGTTTTATTACACAATTATATCTTTATCATTTAGTTATTTCAAAAATGGTATCGAATGTTAGAAAAATTATTCGAAACGCCTTTTTGATTTAAAATGGAACCTTGTTGTGGGATTACATCTTTACCGTTAATTCCTGCTAAAGCTGCATTAATGACAGACTCAATGATAGGAGCTACAAGTGAGCTAATGCGAGGGCTATAATTTTTAATAAATATTGGGAAACATTCTGTAGTTGCTGTGCTCACAATCTGACTGAATGCTATATTATTTAATAATCCAGTTATTTGCAACTAAAACAAACGTTTAAGCACGCAAATACTTAAAAATATCAAACAATACTTACAACCGATTTGCTAATATCAAAAAGTAATGACAAATCAGAAATCCCTGTAAGTCCATTAACTCCTAAGTTTGCTTTTCCAGAACCACCTACACGAAGGTTTTCGACCAATAATCTAAAAAAATGTATTAGAAATACCCAAAAATAAAACACATCCACCTACGATAGGCTTCCTTTACCATAAAAAGGTATAATTAAGAGGTTAACGTCAAGGTTATATGCCGGACTTATTACTTGTAGTTTTGGAAAGTGTACCTCAATTAATATAGATGGTGGCAAAGGATTAATTTTTAGGTCCGTTACTATAAAGTTGGAGAAACCACTTATAATTATATCTTCAATGTGAATATTTCCACTAAAAATTTATCAAAATTAAAAAGGAAAATATGAATATTAAAATTTAGCTACCTGGCAAGAGGATTGTCTAGATCCAAATTGAATGATGGTATTGTCAGTGGATCATGTTCCGACAAATTTTTAGCTATCTCGATTAAGGTTTGGTTTAATTGATCTTCAAATATTCTTGTTTCTAAAAGCAAAGATTTTATACTTGCAATTTTTGTTTATGGCGGTGAGTTACCTGGAGGTAAGTCGATAGTGAGTCGCAACGACTGTACCGCAACACCCAAAAAAACTACCGAAAGAATTAAGCGTAACATTTTTTTGCGACGAAGGCTGAAAAGGTATGGTATTAATTCAATTATACTTTAGTTTTAATATGTTACTTTAGAGTAGTGATGAGATTTAGCAAATTTTGATGATAAGATACCCGAAAGTGGTTGATAAATCAGTTTTCGTTGATAATATTGACAAAAATAGATTGCATTAAGCGTTTTAACAATAGTAGGGATTAAAGGTGAAATCAAAGTTGAAGTACGATCTGATATAAATTTTTACATAACACATTGTTCATGTCAAAGTATAAATTCAAGCAGTTATCAAATTGATAAGATGATGCACTTTAAAAAATTTCTTTTTTTGTTACATTTCTAGTTATTAAAGCTTAAACATTTTCTTTAGAGTCGAATTTGGTTAGTAATAACTAATAACGAACAAATATTATATTTGTGAAAGCTTACCGAGATAAGCGGGTTGCCAAGCTACCTACAATGAAGGTGGGTGGGTTCGATACAAGACGTAAAATTGCTGAAATTCATATTCAAGCGCCTTACACTTACCATAAAACAACAAATAACAACATTCATTCCAGGCGCCACCATAATCTTAAATTTCCCTGAAATAGAGTTATTAAATTAATCCTATTTGACTTGTATTGTACCCTACTCGAAACATATGTATGTATGTATATATATATATATATATATATATATATATATATATATATATATATATATATATATATATATATATTGTAGCGTCCCCCAGGTACCCTATGTCGAAAAGCGTAATATGAACTTATTTGCAATAATGAAAATTCAAGAACAAAACAATCGGTAAGTGATTTATCTTGACTTGACTGACAATAAGGTCACTATTACTCAAATTAATTGCCTGCCTTACTTTGGGTTTCCAAAAAATAATTAAAACATTAGAATTTATTTACAAGTCTGATATTTAACTACTCGCAAACCTCAAATATGATCAAACGAAGTAGCCGTCTAGTGGTAGGTACGTTGTGCTATCTAAATTAGATAGGCTGGATGAGGTAAGTGTTGCATCATGAGGGGCAGGTAAAAAAAATGAAACTACACAAATTAAAATCAACGATCGTTGCGCAGCGGTTTTTCAGCTCGTTAATATACTATTGTGGGAAAGAACCACCGATAAAACCCACTTTATTAACAAATAAGTAATTGCACAAGTTCATTATTAAATCAAATAATACAAAAAGCAATGAAAGGGTTAAATATATAACAGAACACCATTAAATCAGGTTAAACTGCGTACCAAATTATAACATTAAGAATATGAAATATGAAAATGAATAAAAAACAGTTTAGTTACACAGAAACACAGTAATAAAAAAACACACTCTCAATTGGGTCATAAATAATAAAAATAAAAATCATAATAAAAATCGTAATACCAAACATGTGACCCTTTAAAGCCAACCATGCCGGTCTTTATGTAAATAAGCACATAAAACAATAACGCAAATTACGGTACAAATAAAATACATCAACAGAGTAAAATTGTACAGGTGATAATAAGGTAAAGGCAAGGACAAAGAAAACAGACAAGGAATTTACCCGTACCCAATTGTTTAGTGACCACCAAAGCACAAAATACCTAAATCAAATTACAATAAAGCACATACAAAGAGAAATCAGCTCGCAGGCAAATAATTCTACTTAAACAAACTGACAAAAAAACTCATTAAAACAAGGTCTTACAAGGGTAAGTTATAAATAGATTACAACTTCGTGACCGCTGTATAAGTTTGAGGGCGTTACAGAAATACATTGCTCTATTCTCCGGGTACACATTCATCTATACAACAATAAAAACAATAAAAATTAAAATTCGAGGTGTTGAATAGTTATCTGATCTCGGGAGTGTGTACACGCTTGGTAATTGCATTTTACAATTAGTAACAAAAGCGGTACCATGTACCCGGTCATCAGCCCACCTCTACACAAATATAAATATAAACGACGACCAACAATGCTAATTCGCACAAATAAGAGGGCATGTACTGTCTTTTATTTTAGCACATTTCATCGTAATGAGTTCTCATACTAATAATATACCTTTGCAAGGCAATGTTTGATTCTTTTAATATATTACATAGGCTGGTAGAATGATTGTCTACGAGCTTTCATTTATATAAAAATACATACTTACACTAGAATAAGTATTCGCTTAATTCATCACAGACACAAATCGTTAACATACGCGGTTTAACCCCGAAAGAAAAACAACTTAATGTTGGCGAATTCAAAAAAAAATGTACACGCAAGAATTATTTTAAAGATAAATTGTTTGCACTGAAGGTATTTAATTAACCCAAAAATCGATCTGGCTCGATTGACACTCTAACTGTAACTAACTTTACTCCTGAAATCAACCCCCATTTTTCAAAGGTAATATAAAAACAAGAAACATTAATTTCCGTTGGAACAGTTTCATATTTATTATTGCACGACATCTTTATATTAAAAATATGCATCAGTTCGTAACAAACCTTACATTTACGTCTCGAGTTTCAACGTATCAAACAATGATCCCTTTGGATTTGCGCTCTGTTCAGCCGTAATTAATCATTAGATCAATTTATGTGGAACATGTGTAATGATTCATTTTTCTTTTTTATCACTTTTCTTCTAGTTATGTTCAAATAATTGTTTTATGTTTTTCATTTGTTATTATGCTCTCAATTTTGTTATCTTCTTGTTTTATTTCATTGTTTTAATAAAATAGAATTTGTGTAGTTTGAATTAAGTTCATTTTATTTTTGAAAAACATTTCAGTTTCTGTCAAAAATCACATTAAAGTAGAAAATATTAATTAACAAGAAAATTGTCGATACTAGGTATAAGTAATGTTATAGCCAAACGATGCATAACTAAATGCTGTATCTATTCATCCAATAATATACAGGGTGTCACATTTGAATTAACAAAGTTTTTCAACTTTGAAAATTGTTTAATAGTTCATCAAATTTTGAACACCATGTATGCAATAAATCAATTATCAATGAGTATTTCAAAGGTATAGTTCTTGCTTCTGTCTACTCCAGAAGCACTTTCCATCAGTCAAAAATAAGTAAGACAAGCAGTGTTGAAAATAGGGTTACATCTTTCAAAATTTTTGAAAAAATCAAGATATCTAAGAAACAGTTGAAAAAAGGTATAGGAAACCCTTATAAGACATCCTAAAATTTTGTCAAGAATTCAAAAATAAAATAATATACAGGGTGTTCCGTTTAAAATAAGGAGTTAGTGGCGACTTCCGGTATAACCGGAAGTAACATGACCTTGAAAATATTTTAGAATGAAAGAGAATCTTAAATAACCCTTAAGTCCAAAAATTCAGATTTCTAAATTGTTTCTAACCACATAAACTTCTAACGCACGCCAACCGTGGAAAACCCTGTATAATGTTGTTGAAAACTCATATATATTCTCAATCTATTTTAGTTAATAGTTTTTGAGCAATCAGTTTGACGTCTGTTTCATATTATCCAGGTGAGGTATTGTACATAAAAGCACTATCGATACATTTTTTTTAATTTACTTTATTTTAGCCTCACAAACCTCAAAAAACTGTAAGGATCATTAAATCTAGTAATTTTCCTGTTATATACCATCACGATAGCAGATAGAGAGATGCATGCACAAAGTGGTGCTTCGCGGACCCAATTCGTAGCCTTTTCGCGTTAGAAAGAGATAAAGTATACACAGAGTCAACTTTATACAATATTTACAGCGCGCGCTGTTTTACTTTTGCAGTTTTAATATTCATTCAACAAACACTAATTTTTATTGAATAGCAATGTGTTTTATTTATCGTCCGAGAAAATATGGAACAATGGTTTCTACTGGCATTTCTGCGGTGTTGTTGAAATGAGTACTTATAAGTAAGAGGTACGATGTTTAACACATCTTAAAAAGATTTGCCCTATTTTAATTTTACAAATCCTAATTTTATCATAGTAAATAAAACAAGAGACGGTTAAAATAAGTAACAAATAAATTCGGCCACGATTGTGGGTTGGATTCACTAAGTGTAAGTTCAAAAAAACGAACTCTATTGTACTACATTTTGTTTTATCATCATTTCTTTTATACCGTTTCAGCAAATACATGAAACAAAGTGTACACAGTGAATTAAGGTTTATTAACAAATTTCGCACAAAAAACACACAGTTAATATTTCAAAACACAAAATGGCACTTATTGGAAAAAAATTGTGCAACATCCAAACAAATTCTAGAGCACAGTCATAAAATCAAAGTTTTCATATATTCGGATATTATTTATAGGCACAAAAACATACAAATTAGGAAGATTGCGGTCTAAATTCCTTCTTCTTTTTTGCATTTGACCTATTGCCTCATTTTGTTATAGTATTATGTGATTATGATAGTACATAATAATAAACAGATCTTGATATTATACCTGCCTCATGTTCTTTGCATGGGAAAGAAATGCGTAATAGATTCGAAAACAATTCTAACACATTATCAAAATCATCAATACCAAATATATAAGATAAAACACATTACGCATACGCATAATGTTGGAGAGATCTCGAGATCTGACTCCCTCCATATTCCATTCCTCACTGCGCGTCTTTCACACACTGACTACGGAATGTTCCCGCAGCAGCATACCGTTACTATACGTTGTGCGCTCTATTATTTTCTATCGTGTATAGCATTAACAGGGACGGGTTTTGGTGCATTACACTATTATCAAAGGTTACACTCGTACAGAACAGATCTCATTTTCGAAGGGATACTTTTATTAAATTTGTCCAACATTTTCATAAACCCATATAAATTGTGCTTTTGTTAACAATTATCAACAATTAATATGATGCATTGTTCTTCGTAAATTGTTTTGAAGTGCATGCGTGAGTGCGTGTGTGCGTGTGTGCGTGTGTCCGTGTGTGCGTGTGTGCGTGTGTGCGTGTGTGCGTGTGTGCGTGTGTGCGTGTGTGCGTGTGTGCGTGTGTGCGTGTGTGCGTGTGTGCGTGTGTGCGTGTGTGCGTGTGTGCGTATGCGCGTGTGTGCGCGTGTGCGCGTGTGCGTGCGCGTGTGTGTGTGTGTGTGTCTTGTTTTCATTTGGTTTAAAGGGGGGTTTATTAGGGTCACTTTTTGGTTTTTATCAAATATTTCTAAAACAGCTACATATTTCAAAGATATAAAAATATCCAGACATAGACCTTAAACATATCGATTAATTATGCGGCAAAAAAATTCCTAAGGTACAATTCTTTCAATATCTGAATAACAATTCATTTTATTACAAATAATACACATATTTTTTAAGAAAATTTAATTTTACATAACTTTCCTTTATAAATTTTCTTAATATAATACAAGGTAAGTTTAAAAAATAATTAAAATGAATGAACATGGTTAAAATGTATCATTGATATTTTATAGAAGCGGGTGGCTTTGAAATTTTTTTTTAAGTTAGCAAGATTATTTTTTATGTTTTAAACGTAATTCTGACATAGATTACTGTTTTTGTCTTTACAATGTTGCCTGTTTTCGTTATGAACGTAAGGAGAAGACGGACACCTCACCTTTCACTTTTTTACGTCACAAGCCCCGCTCACTGGGACCTTCCCCTCCACATTTTATATGCCCACGTGGGGATAGTATTTTTTTCACCTGAGGATAAAAAAGATGTGTTAATTAGGATTCGTTTTTATCAAAGAAGATTGCACAATTATTATTATATTTCTTTTAATCCTATCTACAGATTGTGATCTAATTTATTTATGCATTGGGGGTTGTATTCTAATAAGGTACCGTAGTCTTGTAAGACGGGAATCTATTCGCGGGTTTCTTAATATGTGTTTATTATTATTAAACAGTTATACAACTTCATTTATATTAATTGGAAAGTCAACATCGCGTTAATTAATGTGTTTACAAATATTTTAAAAATTTGCTGCTTCAACAAAAACATTAAGTTCTAAATATTAGATGAAATAATAATCATTTCTGCCCTGATGCAATAGCACTTTTCTCATATGCCCACGTGGGGATCGTATTATGGTCTATTTTGTAAAGCTAATAAACAACTGGATTATTTTTTGATATTAAAGAAGTTAATCAAGATAAAGATAACGTATATAATTGATCTTTAAATACGCTGTTAAATTCTATATAATGATAATAAAACAGTTAATGGGTGTTGCGTAATCAGTTAATTAACTTAATAATCCTCTTCATTAAGCTAGATTTCGCCTCTGTATTATTTTACAACATAAAAGTTTTGTCTCATCAGGAATACCTCTGTCAAAAAAACGGCTTTAGATTTTATAATTAGGTTAAGCATGCATGCTGGCCGCTTATTAGAGTGCTATTTTGAAATTTTCGGGTTTTACCGGTAATGTGCTTGTCATACCATCACATAAGCCTACTTTACATACAACCTCTGCCTTAGCAGAAATACCCCTGTCAAAAAGGGACTTAGATTTATAAACAGGCCCCTAGGGAAGATATTGGAGCGCGGTTATAAAAAAGTATCGTACACTATACATAAACCTATAGTGAGAAATTTACTCGAAATAAATACATTGTGAGCAACATTTACGAGCTGTGACAAACTACATGTCCTACAATCGACGTATTTTCGGTTATTTTTCAAAGATGCGAAAAGATACCTCAAAGTATACAGACGGATAATGGCAAGGACTTTATTGCGAAAAGTGTCCAGCAATTCTTTAACAAACATCAAATCTAATCATATAGGCAAAATTTAGCCATGCGATGCTTTCATACAGGTAAGAATCGCACTAACGGATTACAGTTAATGCGAAAGTCAATAACCTTTACACATTATCTGTCTCAAGGCTTTATTTTCTGTAAAACCTAGGATGCATCGTTTAGGTAACTGACCCAGGAAGACATCCAATGATTTTCGCTGTATGCCCACAGGTATAGTTAACACTTTTACGTCGGCCCTTGTAACAGAGTATTTCGCTGCAGTTATTTCTAAGGCTCTAGCGCGTGCAATTAGAATGATGGGATTGATTCGCATACGTCCCACCAGTAAACTAGCGTCCATAATTCGCGTCTTGTAATTTGAACCGTGCGCCGCATTAGACTAAAGGTATCTCTTGATCGTACAAATTTAACCTTTAACTCAACTCCACTTATGAGAAACTTTTCCTGATTAAATAAAATCCTAGTGCACGTGACCAATTATCTCAACCTGTTTGCTGGTCGCTGCAAGTACTTGACGTTTCGAGAAACCGTTATTTGCATGTCTCATATAGGTAAAAATTTGCAACGCGAGGCTTTCGGCGATCCCACTCCAACCCTCCCCGAGCATAACCGAGATTGTAAGACAGGTGTAGGGTGTCGCAACTTGTTCTCGGGTCTTTGCCCCTTGTCGTGATCGCAACTAGTTTGTGGGCCTTCGTGTATTGTCGTGGTACCCTTGCCGGAAAATTTGAATTTGTATTATATTAATAAGGAGCCTAATGCTAACTTGTAAGACAGGTGTAGGGCTGCGCAACTTGCTCTTGGGGCTTTGTATTATATATTATATATTATTGTATTATATTTGAATTTGTATTTGTATTTAAGTCTCTGCAGGTTATGGCTGGAAATATGAATCTGTATTATAATAAAGGGTATAATGCTAACTTGTAAGACAGATGTAGGGCTTAGCAACTTACTTTCAGGCCCTCGCCCCTCGACCAAAAATTTGAATCTTTTTCTGACGCCATCTATCAGGGGAAATCTGAACTTGTATTATAATAATAAGGAGACCTAATGCTAACTTATAAGACATAGGGCTTCGCAACTTGCTTTCGGGTCTAAGCCCCTGGCCCCTTGGCGGGAAATTTGAATTTGGATTTGTATTTAAGTGTTTACATTCTGATTACTTATTGCGAGAAATTTGAACTTGTATTCTAATAAGGGATCTATTGCTAGCTTATAAGACAAAACATAGGAAACTGTGTTAGGGCCTGCGTCCTCCTGTCGTGGCGCTTGTTGCGAAATTTGGATTTATCTCGTCATCTAGTTGTGTATCGCCTAATGAATATTTTCTGTAATAAAGGTGACACCATCTAGCGTTATATTTCTAGGTCTAATCAGGGTTTTGTTTGTGGCACCATCTTGCGGTATATTTTTAAACTAGCGAATGTTTCCTGTAATAGAGGCGGAAATAATTAGGGTTGTTTGTGGTGCAATATAGTGGTGTAAAGGCTAATGAATGTTTGCTGTAATATAGGTTGATCGTGTTGGTTTCTCCCCCGTCTCTTTCTCAAACATACAAATCAATTAATCAAATCAATTAAATATCAAACTGATTCAACTTAATCATACAAAATCAGCTCTCAATTCAAAAAATAACAGTATGATTGAACGCACAGAGTTCAAGAGAAAGCGAATCTCACAGATATTACAGTGTGGTTAGGTCAATACTCGCGCGCGCGCGAGTATTGACCTAACCACACTCTAGTATCTTCCCTAGGTGTATGTTTATAAATCTAAACTCCTTTTTTGGCTGAGGTATTTTCTCCTAAGGTGGCTGCGAAGGCTGTTTCGACGACACCTACTGCAAACTTCCCCCGAAGATAATCGATTCTACCCGAACATAGACGAGTGCGCCAGCGTACAATACCCAAGGGCAGCAGCATTCTCGTTTACCTTGTAACCGTAGTTGAGTGAGCATTATTATAATGTATTCTCCTGTTTATGAGCCAACATCAGCGACATTAGGGATTTTACTGACTTGTTAATAAACTATTACAACATAACTATTCAAGATGATGGAAACGATGACGTGAATGAGCTGAATGTATCTCACATCCAAGGTGATGGTGATTATTCACAGAAGAGGAGGAAGAGCGATGAGGTAGAAGAGAAGGACGAGTCCCAAAACTATGATCTATGTATAGTGTACGATATTTGTTTTTGTAACCGCGCTCTAATTTATTCCCTAGGAGCCTGTTTATAAATCTAAGTCCCTTTTTGACAGGGGTATTTCTGCTAAGGCAGAGCTTGTATGTAAAGTAGGTTTATGTGATGGTATGACAACGTCTTTATCGGTAAAACCCGAAAATTTTAAAATAGCACTCTAATAAGCGGTCAGTATGCATGCTTAACCTGATTATAAAATCTAAAGCCGTTTTCTTTGACAGAGGTATTGCTGATGAGACAAAACTGTTATGTATGTAAAATAATATAGAGGCGAAATCTAGCTTAATGAAGAGGATTATTAGTTTAATTAACTGATTACGCAATACCCATTAACTGTTATATTATCATTATATAGAATTTAACAGCGTATTTAAAAATCAATTATATATGTTATCTTTATCTTGATTAACTTCTTTAATATCAAAAAATAATCCAGTTGTTTATTAGCTTTACAAAATAGACCATAATACGATCCCCACGTGGGCATATAAAAAAAGCGCTATGGCAGCAGGGTAGAAATGATTATTATTTCATCTAATATTTAGAACTTAATGTTTTGTTGAAGCAGCAAATTTTTAAAATGTTTGTAAACACATTAATTAACGCCATGTCGACTTTCCAATTGACATAAATTAAGTTGTATAACTGTTTAATAATAATAAACACGTATTAAGAAGCCCACGAACAGATTCCCGTCTTACAAGACTACGGCACCTTATTAGTATACAACCGCCAATGCATAAATAAATTAAATCACAATCTGTAGATGGGATTAAAAGAAATGTAATAATAATTATTTGATAAAAACGGATCCTAATTAACACATCTTTTTTATTCTCGGGTGAAAAAATACTACCACAACGTGGGCATATAAAATGTGGAGGGGAAGGTGCCCCAGTGAGCGGGGCTTGTGACGTAAAAAGGTGAAAGATGAGGTGTCCATCTTCTACTAACGTATCAAAGAGGTTGCATAGTTATGCTAAAATAAATTATAATTAAAATTATTTCATTTCTTTAATTTAACCCATTAACGCCTGTGATACCATTTGGTATCGGTTAATTTGACTTTCAAGACAGCTTCTCATTTGCTGTAGATCTATTTCAATATTTGTAATACCGGCAACAGTGCCTTCCACGCTGTCTAGTTGTAGCATGTGTTTACGCATTTAGTTCTATTTTAAGAATTGTGTCGTCTACAACGTTTTATTTATGAGCGTGTTATTGTGAATGCCCAAAATATGGACCTAAAATTTGCGTAAGTATTTGTTTACTAATTACAGTTTATATACTTTAGTTTTAAATGGTTAGAATTATTTCATATACCTGAAATATATATGTGATATAATAATATCTTTACAAAAACATACCATTTTTAACAGGGTGGGACTCAAACCTCGTTGATACCATATGGTATCACCGGGCGTTTAAAAGAGAACATTTTGTTCATTTACATTTTCTTATAATACATATTCTTATTTTTTTGTAGGCCTGGTTTTTCTCTATCGGAGGCATTAGATATGATTATTGATGACAGTGAGCTAGCAGAGCAAGTAGATGAGATATACGTTGAGCCCCCTGAAGTAAATGTGGACAGCGATGAAGACTCCGGAGATGAAGATGCGAGCCCCAATAAAACTTATAAATTCACAACGTTTGGGTGTTGATGTTGACATAGTTGTCATAGAAAACTTATCGGATTTGCCAAGTAGCTTTACCAGACACTCTTCAGTACCAAATAAATAATGAGATACTCGAAACTGATCCATGGATAAACGAAGCACTAAGATTGTGCAAGGAAAAAAAGAAAAATAAAGTTAAATCTACATGGATAGAGGGAGATTTAGAGGCTAGACTACAACCATTTCCTGCTGCAAATTATTGCCAATATATGAATCTTTGTCATATGTCGATATGTTTGAATTATTTTTAGATTCTGAAATTATTGAGTACTTAGTGCAAGAAACACAAAAATTTGCTCAATTTAAAAATAACCGCAGATGAAATCAAATGTTTCCTGGGAATTTTAATAGTAAGTGGTTATAATCCTTTGCCATCTAAAAGGATGTACTGGGACATAAATGATGATGTTAAAAATTACCTGATCATTAAATCCATGAGACGTAACCGGTTTTTGCAAATTCAAAGATTTATACATTTTTGTGACAATACCAAAATCGACAATTCTGACAAAGCGTGGAAAATAAGACCGCTAATGGATAAAATTAATGAAAATTCCCGTTCAACATTTGTCATACGACGAATCTATGTTGAAATATTTTGGTCGCCACGGATGTAAACAATTGATTCGTGGCAAACCAATTAGATTTGGTTTCAAAATGTGGTGCCTCAATTCCAGCGATGGATACGTAATCAAATTTGACTTATATCAAGGTTCCAATCCCAGAGTCAATCGAGGCTGTGAAACATTGTTTGGTACATGTGCATCTCCACTTGTTCTAATATTAAAAGAACTACCGGTTACAAATTTGAGAAACAACATATATTTAGATAATCTCTTTTGTGGTCCAAACTTATTTTCTTACTTACGCACACTTGGCTATGGCGCTGTTGAAACAATTAGAGAGAATCGTATTCCTCAACCATTTCCCCATGAAGACAAAAAAAACATTTGCTAAACATGATCAGGGTCACTATCAACGCGTAATTGAAAAAGATACAGGAATACTCGATGTCAGATGGTTAAACAACGCCGTCGTGACTATGATTTCAACATCAAGTGGAGTTTCACCTGTTGGAACCGTCAAAAGATACAGCCAAAAAGAAAAACGTCGTATCGTGGTCAATCGTCCTAAATGTGTTGCTATGTGTAACAAACATATGGGGGGAGTGGACTTAATGGATGAATGTATCTCAAACTACAGAATACCAATTCGTTCCAAAAAATGGTATTGGCCAATTGTAGATGGCTAATTGATGTGGCGATAAATAATGCATGAATGTTATATAGAAAAGACCATCCAAATTGTAGTAATCTACAATTTCGAAGAGAAATTGCTCAAGTGTATTTAACCCGTTACGGAACCAGGCCAAAAACAGCAAGTACAAATCAAAGGGATGTTCTTGTGTCTAATGACATCCGTTTTGATAGGACCGATCATTTCATAGGAACATGCCAGAGAAGACGTTGTCAAGGTGAAGGCTGCAGGTCATTCGGACGGACCATGTGCAAGAAATGTGACGTGGGACTGTGTGTCCAGTGTTTCGAGCTATATCATACAAGATAATACTACATTTTTAGCCTGTAATTGTACATTTTGTTCCGTCTGTAGCATTTTATTTATATTACAAAAGCTCCCATGAACGCCCCCTGATACCATATGGTATCACCTCATTGTTGCTAACTGCGATTATTTAAATAAAAAAAGAGGCATGCACAGTGTTTATTACTTATAATAAATTACTTTTTATGTGTCAAAATTAAAATGAAACGAAACAAAAATCCTGGGCGCTAATGGGTTAAGTTAGCATTTAGATGTCTACTAATCTCTGTCTGTCCAGAAGTTTTAAACGTCTATGTGACATAGATTATTGTTTTTGCTTTTAAAATGTTGCATATTTACGTGATGAGCTTATTATAAAAGTATATAAAAATACAATTATCCTTTTAATTTCCATTTTGTAGGTTGGAGGGTCGTGTGGTGTTTCACACCAGATATTCTATTAATCGAATCACATTTTATAACTTATTTATTATTCTACTTTCATAAAGGAAACGTATCTGAAATATTTTCACTTAAGCTGACAGTTTTCGATATATTTGCTAAAAAACTTTTTAATGAGTGTTTATTACTCCAACAAAAATTGTTATAAACTAAACTATGCAAAATAGAGTAAATTTTAAGAAAGCTCTCTTTGTCAGGTTGCGTTGACGCACCCTGTATGTAGGATGTTATAATGACGTGTATTATATGTTTTGAGTACGGCTGTATTGAGTTTGAACGAAAAAAAAAAATTTTTTTTGTGTGTATATAATGTATGTGGGTGTATGATACGCCACTGGAAATTTAGGAGAAATATAATTCAGTATGTAGAGACGTGTATTTGAATGTTATAGAGACTTTAGTATTGGAACTATAAAATTTTGAATGAATATTATTGGAGAATATAACGCGGAAGGAAGACATGTTTAAAGATGGATGACTGAAGTTATAAATAGGGAAGTCGGAGATTGACGAGTGAGTTGTAGTTGGTAGTTGAAGTTAGAGTTAAGAAGTTAGCTTTTGGCTTGTGATGAGAGCTCGGTGAGACGCGCACGCGAGTTAGTGTGGGATAGAATGTGATGATGTTGGAGTATGTTTGTGAATTTTAATGAGGCAGTAATTGTTTAAACAACTGCGTAACCCGAACCGGGGATAAATCGAAAAAGACATTCATAAACAAAACAATAATTAAATTGAAGTTGAAGATAAAAATTAGTTTGTTTATTTTCAAGAAAATAATAGTGCGTAAGCAGATTTGAATAAAGCTAACAGATGTTATGTTAAAGTATTAAGTGCAGCGCGTGTTCTTGTAACGAGATTCAGCTAAAAGTATTTATGAGACCACCTGTTAAGTGAACGAAGCGTTCGTTGTATATTAAACCAATGTTTAAATAACGTTATATGACATTGAAAGTTTTATTTGTATAAGGGTCTAAATTGGTGTAAAGGTTGCTAGAAATTTAAAAGAGGCAACCAAACGTATACAGTTTATTACGTGTTATTGGACTATTTGTGAGTGCACAGAGGAATAAGTTTTGTTGAGCCTTTTGTAATGTGCTTCAGGCAATTTTAAGCAGTACCAATGGACTACAAATATTTGGTTTACGGAAGAAAGAAAATCCAAGGATTAATGGACGATTTTAAGTAAGGTTTATATTTAAGTATTTTAAAAATTTAGTAAAGCACGATTATCTCTTTGGTTTATTTCATTTGTGTAATGTGATTAAATATTGATTAGCTTAGAAACGAAAAGATAATCGTTCTCGAATTATGTTGTGTTGGATTGTATAGTATTAAGAATTTTTGCAGAAATTGGTAGTGACGTGTGGTTTTGATTTTCAACCACCTGATGTAAATTTATGTAGATATTTGTGTTTTTGTTTTATTTTATGCAGGTCAATATATATATATATCTATCGTTAAATTTTTATTTTGTTGTTTATTTAACCAGGTATGAAACACAGATGTAACATTTACTTAATTGGTGATCTTGTTTTGACAATTTTAAAAGTAAGCTTTGCATATTTTAATTTTTCAGATTTAAGGAACAACCTGAAAGTTCATATTTGCCAGGTTGATTGCAAAATTTTCCTGTTTGTTTTAATAGAGCAATGCACTATTAACAGATCAGTTGTTAGTTTAAATTTCATTAAGTATAATAAAAGTTTGAGTTTTGAAACCTTAAATGTTTACGAATGTCAAATACGATTCAGAAGTAAAGTAAATTTAAAAGATATCGTTCATGTTAAGAATTTTAAAAATTGATTACCGTTCATTGAATGAATTTGAGTGATAAATTTTATTTTAGAAGTTTTGGTATACGAGGTGTATTCAAAAAGTTTTTAATAACCTGGGTAGTACTAAATTTATTTGAGTTTGAGTTGAATTGTTTGGGACGAGTGTTTGTGTTAGAACCTTCGTATATGAGTTTACCGAGTAAGCACAATCCTACTTTCCACAATCAAGTAGTGTTAATTAACATCCAGCTTAAGACAATTATATTAACAAAGTTTCGATTGTGGTGGCGCCTAGAGACATATTTTCCCGAATTGAGCTATTTGAGTATAAGTGTAAGGTGTTTGAGCATATTAATCATTCATTTTACTTATTATTTCGACCACGCCCATCTCCCTGTTAGCTGGCTTGGCAACCCGCTTACATTAGTAAGCATGCACGACGCCTAGTGCGGTTTGGACGTGTAACATCTTCACTTCTTATATTAAAATGAATAATTTTGGAGTTATTCATACACAAGGCACTTGAGCGTTCTCTATAAAGTATCGTTGACTATGAACCGATTTTAACAAAACTTAATAGAAGAGAGATATTTCACCAATAACTGTAAATAAAAATTGTCATTAAAATCCGTTGCGTAAAACGGCTTGTAACTATTCACAATCAGATTATTCCAATAGAAAAATTATCACTATACGTTAATAATATAACTGGTTTTTAAACGGTACTAATTTCACGTGGTACCCTAAAACAAAAAATGAATGTAATAAACGACAATCTTGATTAATAAACGTAACCAGTTACTATATAGTTAAAAATTAAGACACTTGTTTCTTAATCCACAGTGCGTTAGGATTACTAACCGAAATCCAAGGGCGAATATACCTACTTCGGGGTAAAACTTTCGGTTGAATTGTCTACCTCTAAGAATTGAAAGAAATAATAACTCAAAATGAAATCTATGAAGTGTTGATTAAAACTATCAGTTTGGTGTACAAAGTTAATCAATTTTTAAATAGTCCAGTCACGTTGGACCTAAATAAATCGAAACTGTGGAATTTGGAGTACTGAGCTGAATTGCACAGACCTTTATTTTGTCATTATAAAGTTGGGTAGGAACCCTACCAAAAAATCACTGGAGCATTTTGAGTTATCAAAGGTCACGATTTTGAGTTTTTTTGAGTATTACTCGCTTATTATGCATCGTACGCCATTAAAAGTTCTTATAAAACTTGTAGCTAATAAAATTCACTACAAGATTAATAGCTTGAATTTTTTCGTGCGATTAGCCGTTTCTGATATATAGCGCGCTCAATTTACATAATAATCCGGCGCAAAGCGGTTAATTCACTTTTGCCGATATAGTCATGATTTAAATAAACCAGGTGTAGCAATCCCAAAGATGCGGAAGTAGTTCGACCAATCAGAAATTTATCCAAAATACAAAAAGCAACATGGCAACAAGTCTAAATGATAACGTGAGCATACCAAAATTGGAAAAGGGAATATAGAAACTCGACTGTATTATTCCAAGAGTTTGGACAAGTTTGGTGGTTGGAAAGAACACATTCTCTTGTTGCACGCTTTTAGTGGGTGCGATATCACATCTGCAATGTTTTGGCCAGATCACACTAGACAAGTCTTCTGTGATCTGCTTCTCAAACTCGCATTTAACCTCCTCTGTTTTCTTACTCTCCTCATATATACTTTGTTTATTTTCTAAAGCGTTACACGTCATCGACTGGATAAAATGCCATGCCAATTTAAAAAGTATTTGGTTACTTTGACTTCTTTAGTGGAAAAAGTTGGCAAAACCGTATACCGTACCTTACATCGTTGCCAAAGGTTTTTTAACAGCTACTCACAGTTTATTTTGCACTTATAATCGCCAATTTTTCGTTTATATACATTGTCCCTCTTAGCATTAAAATCAGTTCTTTTCAGAACAAAATTACCATTGTTAATTGTATCGTGCTGTTGCAGTGTTTTATTACATATATACGTTTTCACGTAAGTTCAGCTGCACTTCATTAATTCATGTAAGTAATCCCAGCGTTCTAGATTGTTTCTCTATCTTTTTAAGTCATGGAGACGTATGACATAGTAGCATGAATAATTTGTTGGAACTGGCTAAATAAATTTATGACGTGCATCGGTTTTTTTCGTGGTATTGCCTATAGACTCTCAATACCTTCACAAGGTTTGGCTGTTTTTTGTGGTATCATTGGTCTACCTGTTGTTACTTCACTCATGTTTACTTTTTCTGTTTTGTTAATTTTGTATACCTTTCACTGTTTTTGTTCTTGTCACTATTTTAACCTTTAATACAAGTTTTCATGTATTCGACAATATCTGTGCGTCGTCCCTATTTTCCATTCGTTACGTTTTGTGCTCTATGTTGACAATTATTTTAGCATGTTTCCAGTCGGTGGTATGTGATGTCTCCTGTGCATTTTGAGCAATAAAAACTGAGAGAATTATACCACTTCCTTAAAATGGTGACAAGGACGATATGAATTATTATAGCGCTATTTTCATCTCGCCTATATTCTCTAAAGCTTTGAAATAGTCTTGTATAATCAGATGATGTCATATTTCGAGACCAACACACCCTTTTACGACAAGCAATACGGTTTTCGTAAAGGATGAAATACCTCTAACGCTATTATGGAATTCACTAGCAGCATATGAACTGGGTTTGACAAAAAGATACTATCTGTAGCGACCTATCTTGATCTGTCAAAAGCATTTGAATGCGTCAATCATTAAATCTTCATCAAGAAACTCAAATGTATGTATAATTTTTATCCTTTAACTTGCTCATTAATTTCAGCATATTTCAAAAATAGAACCCATTGTGTTTTCTTTAAACAAGTATTTTCTAAAAAACTGCCTGATGGAATTCCCCAAGGATCTATTTTATGTTCACTACTATTTCTTATTTATATTAATGACATTCCTTTTCCATTTGGCATCTCCTGTATCCTTTACGCGGATAATGTGACTCTTCTTTCTACTCACAGTGATTTAATTTCAGTTCTCAATATATCGAGTGATAGCGTAAACTTGATTAACAGTTGGTGTGCATCTGAACTTAAAATCAATGCAACTAAAACGTCAGAAATGTACACTTCTGCAAATAGCTCAATCGTTGATGGTGGTTCCAAACGCTAGGTTCCAGGGTTGCGCCATCGACACGCGTTTAAATTATAAATCGCAATGCGAGGTAATGGCCAAAAGTATGAAGAAAGCAATTTTCCTACTCCGGGAACTTGGCAACATTGTGCCAAAAAAGGTTACTATAACTGCTTACTACACTTTAATCTAGTCCACCTTACATTACGCAATCTTAGTTAGGGGTCAGAGTTATTCGTGTGTAACCATTTTTAAACTGTAACGTAAAGCCATACGCATACTAGCTGGGACAGCTATCGTGACAATTGCAACAAAGCTTTCAAGATATTGACATTCCCATCTCTCTCTCTCTCTCTCTCTCTCTCTCTATATATATATATATATATATATATATATATATATATATATATATATATATATATATATATGGAAAGCGGTGTGCTATATTAAAAACAATGAATCCATATTTCTACAGTGAAGCACTCTTACAATACTACTAAATGTGACATTCAATTACATTACTGCACTCTGACAACCACCCCGAAAATGTACTAAATCGAATTATTAGCTCATTTTACAAGTTTCGTCAAGATCGGCCATGATGTCTGGACGTGTGTGTGTGTGTGTGTGTGTGTGTGTGTGTGTGTGTGTGTGCGAGCGCGTGTGCGTGTGCGAGTGCGTGTGCGTGTGCGGGTGCCTGTACGTGTGCGTGTTCGTATGCGTCTGCGTGTATGTGTGCGTGTGGATGTGCGTGTGCGTGTGCGTGTATGGGTGCGGGTGCGGATGTGGGTGTGAGTGCGACTACGGATGTGGATGCGGGTTCGGTGGGGTGCGAGACGTGTGTGCCTTAAAATTGTTATTAGTTATTTCATTTTCAATCTCCGTTTATATTGAAGTCGTGTGGTGTTCCATACCATATATTTAATTTCCTAAAGCAAATTTTAAATCATTTACCGATGCCGTAATGCACTATAATAATAATGGATAACCTATCAATTTGATACTGCAGCTACTAATCGTCCTATTTACTTTTATATTTTAAATTTGTGTAAATATTCGTATATAATATGTTGCTCAATTTAATATTAACTATTAATTATTTAAAAATTATGATTAATTTTATTAAAACATAAATAAAAGTTTACTCGATAGGTTGAATGATGTATTTAATACGTCATAATTAACGTCAACTTAGTGTTGCAAGTTCTAATCGATTAAAATTTTATCATTTATATATAAACTGATGTAAATTCTAATATTAATTAATAACTTATATTTTAAATTATTATAACTTTTATTATGAACAATAAGTTAAAGTAAATATTAATTAAAATTATTAGTTCATTTTATTAACATGTATTAATATTAATTAATAAATTAATAATGATTAATCTAATTACCTTTAGAATTATCGTTCTATATACAAAATATAATAATATTACATCAATTGGATTTGAACCCTATGCTGTATACAGCCTCACATTCCATTAATATAAGTAATTTGATTGTAATCTCATTACATTTAGAATTTACATCAGTTCTATATACATAAAGATAAAATTTACATCGATTGGGGTTTGACCCTTGATGGCACAGTTGGTTAGCGCGGTACTCTAGCAAAGTACAGGTCGTATTTTCAAATCCTACTCGAGGTAAACTTTTTATTTATGTACTTAATAAAATTAATATTAATTTTTAAATAATTAATAGTTAATATTAAATTTAGCAACATATTATATACGAATATTTACACAAAGTTAGAATGTAAAAATAAATATAACGATTAGTAGCTGCAGTAGCAAATTGATAGGTTATTTATTATTATTATAGTGCATTACGGCATCGGTAAATGATTTAAAATTTGCTTTAGAAAAGTAAATATTTGGTATGGAACACCACACGACCTTCCAAGGTATAAAACGGAGATTGAAGGAAATGAAATAACTTTAATAACAATTTTTAAGGCACACACGCACACGCACCCGCTCACGCACCCACACCGGCACCCACACCCGTAGTCGCACTCACACCCGCACCCGTACCCGCACCCATACACACACACGCACACGCACACACATACACGCAGACGCACACGAACACGCACAGGCACCCGCACACGCACACGCACGCGCACGCACACACGCACACGTACACGCACTGCACACGCACGCGCACGCACACGCACACGCACACCCACACACACAAACACGCGCGCACGCGCTCACGCGCTCACGCGCGCTCACTCACTCACTCACTCACTCACTCACTCACTCACCCACTCACCCACTCACCCACTCACCCACTCACCCACTCACCCACTCACCCACTCTACCACCCACTCTACCACCCACTCTACCACCCACTCTACCACCCACTCTACCACCCACTCTACCACCCACTCTACCACCCACTCTACCACCCACTCTACCACCCACTCTACCACCCACCCACCCACCCACCCACCCACTCAACCACCCACCCGCCCACCCACCCACCCACGTAAAACACACGCACGCACGCGCGCACTCGCGCACGCACGCACGAACGCACTCACGCACGCACGCACGCACGCACCCACACACACACAAACACACACACGCACACGCACACGCACACGCACACGCACACACACACGCACACGCACACGCACACGCACACGCACACGCACACGCACACGCACACGCACACGCACACGCGCACGCGCACGCGCACGCGCACACACACACACACACCTTTGAACTTATTCGTTCATAACAAAAACTTATAATAATATTAATTATTTGTTTACGATTATGATAAACTAATCCTAAAGAATATAACGATTAGCATTGAGGTGCAAATGGGCAATAATTTTGAAACGTATTATCAATTAGTATGTATTTTTCACGGGGAATCGAAATGCAAAAAAATATTTAGGGTGTTGGGTTTGAAAAAATTGAGAAAAATTACATTTCGCGTAAGTTAATCATTCTGTATAGCTTTACATGTTTTCGAAAAATTTCCCAGTTTGTTGGGTAGTAGACTATTATTAACAGTCGGTGGTATAAACAGGTTTACAAAATCGTGGTCTCAACGCTCACATCGTGGTTCCAAAGTAACCCTATTTTGGTGCTAAAGTGACGATATCTGCAGAACGGTTAGTGATACAGATACAAATTTCTATACTTTTATTCTAAATGTAACAGTGTTCCATTAACAAAAAGCACAGCTTTGGGTTGGCATGTTTTTATCAATCACCCTGTATATACCTAAATAATTTTAGAATGTAGGTCCAATGATCGTGTATTACCACACCAAAATGGCTTTGGTATCTTTAATAGTTAACGAGAAATCTTCCGTCCACGCAGTGTACACCCGCCCTGTATATTGTAAAGTCATACCACTCACGTATCCAGTGCAATACCGCGATAGGGATATCCTCAAAGATCAGCTGAGCTAGACGATCATATTTTTATTCTATTTGTAGCGTGTATCGGACTATGTTCAACTATCAAGTGAACACATTATATGCTACACTTTCTCCACCCGGCACTCTATTTTCTAACGTTTACAAAAACACTGTACAAAAATGAAAAATTCAGTACGTAACATCAAGCAATACTTACATTTCAAGACAAAAATGACAATCTATAAGTAAACTCCTCTTTGTTACTAAAATAGGAAAATAAAATGGGAATAATCTAATGTTAGAAATCCCACTTTATATTCTAATTTAAATAAAACTAAAACTATAACTTACTCTGAATGTTGAAGAACTAATCCTTACATAGATCTGTACATTTTGGCAACTGTCTTGTTTTAATTATTATATAACCTTCTTAAGATCACTAATCCTAATCGCTGATATATTAAATTACGCAAATTTTACTCTTAGTAAACCGTTGGGTAACTGACACTAAATTTATTTGCTTAATGTCTAATACACATTTTATTACGAAAAATATCTACATTTAAGGGAACTTCAAAGTACTTAACTCACTTAATTCCATCTACCGCAATTCTTAGATTTTGTACCTTTCATGCTTCTATATCAAGCAAATATCGAACATTTTTAACGTATAAGCGAGTCAACACAATATTACACTAGGCTAAATAATTAATTGTGCAGAATCTTAGTCTAAATCAGACTCGCGGTAGAATTATTTATTTGGGCATTAAACTAATGGTTAGAGATCGAATAATACATTTATTTTTGTACAGTACAGTACACATTGACCTTTTGATGAATCCATTCGGTTACCTGTTTGTGGCATTGCATCTTTTACAGATTTCCATTTATAGGACCGTTAATAACGCTTTCAATAGTGGGACCTACAGTATCCGAAATTGCTTCTTTGAAATTATAAATCAATGTGGGAAAACACTCAGTGGGTGGTGTGTTAACAATTTGACTCATTGTTCATTATTTAGAATAACAGAAAAAATTTTGACGTGATAAAGGACTAATTTGTTTAAGACTACCCTTTTTTTTAGTCGTTTTTTGTTTCTCGAGATTTTTTTAATTTTAGTTTTCTGATCCTCGGTCAGTTTCTCCCTCTCTTCGGCCCTGGGATTTAGGAATTTGCGTATTTTTTAAATGATAATAGGTTAGAGTGCAACAGGTTGCTATATAGGGTACGTAGAGTTGTCTTTGTTTCGCTGTGGTGGTCGTTACCGTCTACACCTTGGGTATGGAGGTTATCTTAGTATATATGGAGCGCGGTAATCGAATATAGGTCGGATACGAGTTTTGTACGTGTGTTGTAGAGTTTTAGAGTGACAACCTCTAACCTTTCCACGCAGCACTTTCAATAATGATACGCGGTTGTGCATCTTATGGAGACCGTTACTAGCGTCGGGTTGCCAGTGTAGAGTAATTGTAGCCTTTGTCCATATAGAGTCAAGTTGACGTTGTCGGAGGTTTGTCTAATGTAGTTGGATAGTTTAGGGTGCCTAAAGAGTATTGTCTAAATTTTTTTGGAATTGTTAATCTCAACCGGTTGGCTCAGTTACAGAAATGGAAAAGTTATTTTGTTATTAGTTTATTTGCCCCGTTACTGCTACTATTGGTTGGATGAAATGTCGGGGAAGTAGAAGGACCTACTTGTACCTTCACATATCTGCCTGTCAGATATGAGAGAAACAGTCTGACTAATGCCGTCGGAAAACGTAACTGTCGTAGTTTGTGTATTAGTCCTGCATGCCTTATTGTGTCGAAGGCTTGTTTCATGTCTAGGAAGGCTGTGAGGCAACAGTCATGGTAGTTTAATGCTTTGGAGGATTTAGCATAAAGTTTCACGAGGGCATAAACGGTTTGGCCTGAAGCCGAACTGATTGTCAGGTATGATGTCGTTGGCTTCGAGATGGTCTCTTAGCTTTCGGGACAGGATGGCTTCTAGACATTTACCCATACAACTTAAAAGGGAGATCAGTCTATAGGACAAAGGTTCGGAAGGGTCGGATTTAGGTTTAATTATTATGATGGTTGAAGAGGTCTTTCATTCCGTCGAGAAATATGGTAGGGCTAGATAACTGTTGTATATTTGGATTAACTGTCTAATGGCGTTTGGTGGTAGACTCTTAAGTATTTTTCAGTTAAGCCCGTCTTGTGCTGGAGCGGACTTTCTCCTTTGTCTATAAGTTTGTAATATTTGGTTGGGTGAAATGGGACAATGTCGGATAGTTCCTGTGGTCTATGGTTTTCGTTTTGAAACACCTCTAGGTTTTGTTCGAGCTGAGCTTTGGTATCGTTGTTAAACGATGGATCGTCTGTGGTCGCACGGACTACAGGTGAAGACCAAACAGGTCGACCTTCTCCTGTTCTGAAACTGCAAAGTTACCTTGGGGGTTGATGAGATGAAATTTTTGTCTGGTTGTTTAGTTAGGACTCTTAATTTTTGCCAAAATTGTTGGCCTTCCCGGTAGTCAAGTTGGGCTGACTGTTTGATCAAATTTTCTTTAGCGAACCGGTTGGTTTCTAATCGGATGATTCCTCTGAGTCTGTACTCCGTTTTGAGAACTGGGTCTCTGATTTCAGAACGATATATCCGTCGTTTTTCCTTAATTTAGAAAACGATGCGTTGGAGAAGTGGTTTCCAGGAGATATCAATTATTTTTGTGAGGATTTCAGGATTGGCTGATTCGGAGATACAATGAGTTAAGTCATGTACAGCTCGGTCAGGGAGTTTATTGGAGATGTGTTCTTTGAACGCATTCCAATCGGCAGTATGAAACTTTTTGCGTGTAATGGTAATTTGGGTTGTAGGAATTGAAGGACATAGAGAGTAGACGAAGGAGGTCAGATGTTATTGTTGTGCCGGGGTGGCAGTTGTTATCGAAGTACTGTATTGTTTATTCAAAGCTAATTATATGGTCTGGTATGTTGCAAACGCTATATCCAATGAATGCAGGGTAGATACTTCTTGTTCTCAACTGAGCTGAGTAGTTTGTCAGTAAGTGTTCGTCAGTTAGTATTGGCTCCGAATAAAACTGCGTTGGGGATGTTGGATGTGTAGTCTAGTAATGCAGAGGAGAGGCCGTCAAACGCCACCCGCATTAACTGTCCCGATCGATAGATCCATTGTTGCAGGGAAGGAAGGTAGGGAACTTAGGGAGAGTAGATAGGATTTTTGCTCGGGTCGGCAGTATGGAGTGTTAGAACTGGCTTTTATTCCGCTCCAAGTGCAGTACAATCGCCTGTCTTATAATTTCTCGCAACGTTTTTCATCCCCTTTGTCATAAGCTCGCATCTATCAGATGCGAAAATGGTGAACAGAGTAAGCATTAGAGCTCTTAGAAATGTGTTGATTGGGAGGAAGTGTTCGTGGCTCTCGTCTTCAGAATCGTAGGGGCTGGTGGAAGTTGTTTCCAGCTTGGATAGGGGGCTACCTGGGTAGGAGGGTATGAGATCTCCCGCCGTTTCTGGTAATCAAAGCTGTAAGTAGTGTGGGAGCCACCGCAGTTGTTACACTTCGGCGAGGATGTCGAAGGACGCGTTTGGGATGTGTGGCTTCCGCCACAGGATGGGCACTTTAGATACTGGGTAAGACACTCAACTTCTAGGTGTCATCTAGGATGCTAACAAAGCAGGTATAAAGGTTTGTGGGTCTAGAGATAATACGAATGGGCTTGGTAACGTATTATCTCTTCGGGGGTGATATCATCACGATCAACCTCGCGGATGACACATGATAAGAAAATATGTTTGGGTGCGGGACGGGTGTGAACAGTTTCATTATAGGCAAAATCCGACGGTACATTTTTAATTCCCCACTATTCCGGATTGTCCCATATTTGCCGTTAATATAGCACGAAGGAAAAAAGAAAAGGCCACGTATTTTATTCCCTCTCCAAGGGGGAGGGCGGGCTGCTCGAGCTTTCCGAGCTCCTTCGGCCATAATCATGGATTCCCAGCATACATACATACATTACATATATATGCATGGTGGGATTAAGGATGGGTGTGGTCAGGATAGGATCGGAAGGAACGGAGTTAGGTTTCTGAGCCTAAGCAGCCGCACATGGTGTGCATATACGCAGTGACCATGCAGCTACATGTGTATGAGGAAAACCCCCTGAAAAAACCTCATACAAGGTAGACGGTAACAGGAATCGAACCCATTACCTCCCGAATGCTAAGCAGGTTGTGTCACCACTACGCTACCAGCTCGGTACAATAGCACGAAATTCTACGTTAATAGGAACTAAAAATGAATTGAGAATATGTTCATGCAATGTACTTTCTCTACCATAAATAGATATGAATAGCAAAGTTAAGAAATGAGGAGCTACTAGCTGAAACTTGGAAAAAAAGAAGTACAATTCTCATTTTTGCAGGAATCATGGTGATTTTAAGTTCTGTTGAATTCATGCCAAGAGTATAACTAAAAGTATAAATTACCAAAACAATACCGTACATTGAAACTATCGATATTAACATCAATTGAATATGTCATTAATGGATCCCATGCTGACTCTCAGTGGACTCTACTAAGCTTTCATAATTAAAATACTTATCTTTGGGGTTTTCTAAATAGTATATTTTTCTATTAATAATAATTACGATTATCGTCTTCAGTCAATGGCAATATCTTTAAGAATTACTTAAAATATTTCTGTTTTCGTATTTTTCATATTTCTTGTTATAACATTTCAAATAATTCTTAACTATTCTTACTATTTACAGATGACGATAATTGTAATTATTCTCGAAACGTTTAAATTTATATAAAATATAAATATAAAAATAGACCGTTTGAAAACCCAAAAGATAAGTATTTTAATTATGTGTAATAATCGTTAGTTTACATTTTACTAAGCTCTCGTTAATTTTGTCTTCATATATTCTTGTTCCTGAAAATTGTGTTTTTTAATAATTGTTATTTTATAGTTTTGGGTTACCTTTCGGGAAATCCAATTCATGTTTCAGCGATTGCACTGCAATGGCTAAAAGCAGCGTAGAAAGAACTACACGTAACATTTTGTAAACACGAGTTTGAAAATGCGATGGTGATTAGAAATCTCTTGGTTTTGTCACTTTAATAAATCATTGGTATTGTTAACATAAGTCATTGATTAATCTTACTGACTGCACACAATGACTGCCAAATTTTAAAACTCGAGTAAGATAAGTATCCATTATTTAGTTTTATTAAACGATCATGTGCTACGTTATCGTCGCTGCTGGTGGCGAACTAAGACGGGCACTATACGTTTAAAACATCTGTATTTGTGTCAGGTGTGTTAGAAGGAGATAGTAATATTTGTTTTGTAAAGAATGTGGGTCATTAATATATCATTATTTTACACAATGTAGCAAAGTCTACAAACATGTATGCAAATAATTTAATTTTTTCAAACCATTTATAGTTTTAAATTTCAGTATTTTTGTAATAAATAAAAACTACAAGTAATAACTGCAAATAAGCATGTAGTTTAATATGTAGTTTTAATTAGAAGAATGTAATTTACATAAAAAAGCGTTTTTACAATTAGAGCAGGAGAAATTAACAAAAAGGATGTAATTTACAACTTAATTTGTAACACTGTGTTATTAATAATAACAAGATTTTAGTGAGAATTAAAAAAAGGTGTACGTAAAATTTGAATTGAAACATCAAATATCACTGTCATCTGAAGTATCGCCATTAATACAAATTACCAATGGTTCTACTGTTATATCTAACACCTTTTCACGTGACCACCATTGAGATATAATTTTTTCTGTATGTGTAATAGTTTTTTTCCACACTTCTCCATCACATTGTTTCAAAGCCTCCTCCCACATTTGTAATACAGCGGCATCAGAGTAACCTTGTCTACCCATGTGCTTATCATAATATGATTTGCAGATACCCCAAATATTCTCAATAGCATTAAATTGGCAATGATACGGAGGTAGTCTAAGCACGAAATGACCAGATTCATTAATAATGTCATCTACAACGTACCGCTTCAGCAAGGTTCAACAAACCGTGTCAGCAAAAGAAATTTTTTGTTGTTAACCAGTTTTGCAACTCTTCTTTTCCATGTACTCGAAGGCGTTTTATCTATAAACCGATGATGATATGATGCATTGTCCAAAATACTTAATGACGGTCCCTGCTGATGCTTCAACCACTTCTCAAAAGTTGCAGCGTCCATATTGTCGTGGTCATCACTGATTTTAATTTTGCCGCAAAAACTAAACTACAGTTTTAATAAAACCATATTCATTACCTGCGTGTAACATGATAAATCTTTTCCCTACTTGAACACTCCCATTTTTTACACTTTTGGTGTGTCGTCTTGCCCAGATCTCTTCTGTGATCCCCTAGAAAAGATCCACGTTTCGTCTATAAATACCATCTGAAGTGGTAAAGCCGATTGCATATTTTCATGGTATACGTTAGGAACTGCACCCGTGCTGACGCCACATTTGATTTTTCACAAAGTGCACTTGCGATTGCAATCTTGTTTATATTTAAATCCTATACTATGTAAAATATTACTTATAGTTGGTCTGAACGCTGTCAGTAACCCTTTTTCTTGTAATATATTACTAATTGACTCTAATGTAACCACTTTCTTTTGGGAACACATGTCATAAATTATGTCTCTTATGGTATGTTTTAGCCCTTCTTGTATATCATCACTTTTACACTTAGTTGGTGTTTTCTGATAGTATTTGGCAATGAAATGTTCCGCTTTTTACTCTGGACGATTTAGCGTAACGTATTGAGGCTAATTTTTAAAGCTTCTGCGGTTCTTTTGTTCACTGAGTCAACATTACACAGAGGACCAACATTATCCTTTTCGCAACAAAAATACTCATACACATGAAACACGAGTTCATGGCAACGTTCGTTTAAAAACTTTCCTGGTATTTTACGGTTGTTGCAACAATAGTATATAAACAGTACTAACGGAAATTTGAAATCTGTAGGCATTACTCCATTGTGTAAAGTAATGATATATTAATGACCCTACATTCTTTAATGTACTTATTTAGAAAGTAGTTTTGTGGTAGTTATTTTGTAGTTGAAAAATGTCAGGAAAATTATTTACTATGTTGTATTTAATTTAATAACATAATTGAATTCCAATTATGTTTATAAAAATGAATTACATTATTATATTTTCAATTACGTTTTAATTTTTTTTTATAAATTGAAGGAATATAACATATTTCCTTAGTTAAAATTAAATTTTGCGCCCCTATAAAAAACAAGTTACTGTAAAAATTATATCCACACGGCTAACTTTACCGAGACGTAAACTTCTACGTAAATCACTTTTTTGTTATACTCTAATTTATTTGTTTAATGTGCTTTTTTTTCTTATTTTTATTGTATTATCGTTGAATCCACTTCTTTTATTATAGATGTATTTAATATATTAATTGCATTTAATCCATTTTCTTACATTCTGACTGTACTAATGTTTCCTTAATAAAATACTGAAGGTGGTTAGTCGTATTGTCGAAAGTCGCAAATAAGGGCGCGTCGTAATTAAAATAAAATTAAGTAAAAGACGCCAGACTGTTATTAAGACGATAACGGTAAGGATACACCTGGATACAAGTAGATAAATCAGAATTCAACAGTCAAAAGATCTCACTTACCTTACGCTGGCTACCTTTAGGTGCACGTCGAAAATCTTCGAAACTTTAGCTCTAGAACAAATCATAAAATATCCACACGCTCAAATACTAAAGTAGCGTGTGCAAAAATCAGCTGTTGGGTTTCAATAACTTTTTTAACTTTATATTTCGTTACGTTACCCACAACGCTTGTGAACAAAATACACTCAAACACAATAAAAAAAAAATTAGCGTTAAATATTACGCTTAAATCTTATTAACTCAAATTTCAATACTACTCAACTCCAAAGCTCTGTAATTAATTGAACTCCAAACTAAAATAACTAGACATAAACTAAATAACCGTCATTTAAAATTCCTCTAATCGGTTACGTTAAACCATAAATATTTAATAAAACAAAAAAAAAACTGTGACACTAAATGCTTCAATTGTAGGAAATTACCACTGGTTACTTTTAAAATGAATCAATAAAATTGAAATCAAAATTTAGCACTCAATTAATTCTTTAGTTTGAATAATAAAATCACCACTTTTCGTAAATTATTGCTTTCACTGGTCGGGAGGAGATCACAAATTAAGAATATAAAATTCAATTAATTGTTCATCTATTATATATGAATATCAGTGAACCAGAAAACACCCAATAATGTACATCTATCAGTAATATAAAATAAGGTTAAGTTTCAATCTTAAATGCTAGAATAAGGGAACATAAGTAAGTCAAACTTGTAAGCTTACCAGATTTTAATTTTAAATTAGGGACATGGAATTACCTAAATATGATTAAAATTCAAAACATTAGGTAACCAAATGGTCACTCAAAATCAATTTTACCAAGCGAAATTTTCATATACATAAATTTGCAGTACATTTAATTAAGTAATAAAAAACAAAATACAAAAGATAGCTCAAATGAAAGCAGTTCGTCAACCTTTTAATTGAGATTAACGTGAGAGCACCAACTACCGCAAAAATAACACCAAACAAAACGACTGCGTTTATTCGCTCATCAACAAATAATATCACCAAGTTTATAGTCAAAGATATGATAAAGCAATTACAATAACGTACAATACTGAGTTACCTTCTACACAGAACTCTTCAATTCGTCTCCACCAGGTGTCAATGAAAGCAAAACGGGCGGGATCGGCTTCAGAACACCTGCTGAGTGTTTTCGATCGGCAAACCCATGCGGCAATTTCCCAGTTTTAAATTTCGATAGGGATACGCTTAAGTTAATTGGCCAGTACGTTATATAGTGTATCTGCACTAAACAATACCTTTTACGCAAGAGATATTCACACACTTCTGCTTAATATTCAATTAATTCGGTAGCTCTATTTATAAGTCTGTTTAATATTAAAACGAAAAAAAAATGTCCACAAATTATTTACAGTGAGACTTTCGTCTGCTGCAGCTGATTCTTGTACGGGGAAACACAACGTTGTGCCTTCACAATGGTTTTATTCGATAATATAAATCCGCATTTAGCGCATCTCAAAATTTCATCACCAAGATGCACTTATATAAACACATCCCTTTGTGAAATGTTCGTTAATTGAACCCACGGTCCGTAACTTCAACAGAAATAACCAAGAGGGATGAACGTCTACACAAATATCCACCAAATTGGTGCTTTAGTTGCAAATAACATCTCCGAAAGATTCGGTCCTCCAAGTATTTGAAAAATAGGCAGGCCCCAACTCCCAAATTAACATCCTTTACTCACGAAAGTCAGATCAAGAATACCCGCGCAATTAACCGCTCAAACCACCTCTTCATAATATTGCACCATATTTCTCAAGCACCTTTAAACCTAAACGAAAAACAGCTAACGATACGACGTGCGCGACTCAAGTGCAAATTGTCGTCCACAGATTTATCCTCTTAACGATAAAGGTAATTACTTAACACTAAAGGATTGAGATACTCTACCCTGACGGATAAACGGCGTCAATTACGAAAACGCAATAAGTAAAACTAACATTAACAATTTAAACAAGCAAACCAAGAAATGATCTCATCCTGCAATTTAAATGCGAACTTTTCTTATCTACAACTGCGTTTTAGTTTAACGAAACCTTTTATAACAATTCACAGGAAAACTAATTTAGATTCAACTTTAAAATTTCCTGTTTCAAATTATACAATTGCCAATTTCAGAGATCAAATCTTAATGGCCATACGAAAAGTTTACCTCGAAAACCACTACAACTTAGAGAAATCAAACAAACTATTGTTACTTTCACTTGTACCTTGATGAACACAAAAAATATCAACAAGTTTCGTTAGCGTAAATTGAGTCACTAGCAAGAAAAAGAGGAATAAAAAGAAAAAAGTACGTATCTATACACAGGGCGTTCAAATACACTGCGTACGTGCGTGTGTGTCGTGTGCGTGTGCGTGTGTGCATGTGTGCGCTGTGTGCGTGTGTGGTGTGTTACCTCATGTTTCTGCGGCTACTATGCGTTATTTTGTCCTTCCGGGTATTGATCCGCGCACTACCAATATTAGTCTCAATCGGTCTTTATTCACACAACGTTTCAGCAATGTCACATTTGCTATCCTCAGGACTACTGTGGACTCCTGCTTCTGGATACTCGTACTGAACTGCTTTCTCCTGGTGTTTGTTGCTCCTATGTATGTTCCGATTTCCCTATTTTGTAGTTGATAGTTTCACTTTCTGTTTATTTTGCACTTTCTTCTATTTGTTGAAGATTATTGGTTAGTATTGGTTTTTGTTCTAATACTGTTTTCCATATTGCTGGAAACCGCAATGGGCCATCTCTTGTGTTCATGTTCCTCGAATTCTTCTGGATTTCTATGGCTTCTCTTATTTTTACTGAGTGCTCGATCTGGTGTTGTCGAAAGTTATTGTCTATCCTATGCTTGTTACATGGATCACTTCATATTGCAAATTAAATAGAAATCATTGTACTTTAGCAGTACACTAGAATTATTTAAACCACAACATTTTTAGTTGTTTGATTTCAAAATTTGAAAAAATTTAGGGAAGTTTTATTTTGGATACTGCATTAAAAAGATTAGTAAGTTATTCAATATTCGCATACCACCTCCTGCATTTACGTCAGCGTTTAATTATGTTCACGTACTTATAATTTAAATTAAGATAAATCTCGTTTCATATTTACCATTTATAAACATACATGCACAAAAGTTTAAAGTGGAAGTCAATTTTAAGATTGTAAATACTGTTTTACATTTCAAATGAATAACATTAATGTCAGTTTAATGAGCTCTTACGTTTGCCTAAATTGGATTAATGAATTTGAAAAATCTGGAACACTCGACTCGTGGCAGGATCTGTAACAATCAAATTACACCTACGTACCAAATAAAATGAGAAAACACCTAACTCTTTTCAATAGCTAAGATATCATCATCAGCGGTCGACTAATGAATATTTGTTTAATATTTTCAATGTAGTTAAACTGATTGAGCGTACATATGCAAATTTATGAATATCGGTTAAATTTAAAGCTTACTTACATTATTGGGTTGGATATTAATTATTTTTATAACTTTGAGCATATATGACTAACATACAGCGTGTTATCAATATTTTTCTTTTAAGCTGTGGGATTGATTATTCTAATACTAATTAATCACATTAAGGTTAGTGACTGATACTATAACGTACTTTATAGACTTAAAGTAAATTTTCTGAAGTGTATACTGAAAACTGAGTTATTTATTCACCGAGTAAGCATTGTAAAGGTGTTTTCCGGGGCAAGTCAAACTTGCAGTTAGCTTCCACCAGTACACAAATTAACACTCGTTTGATTTTTTTTTATTTAGCTTAAATATAATTAACGTATCTATATATTTTTATGGTGCGTCACTCCCACTCCTGGAAGAATACGGATGGCGGTCTATCCGTTCCAGAGTTTGATATCAGTTAACAATGTCTCGGACGCCACCCAAAGATACTATAGTCTAGATTCTGTTTAGGCTAAACTCTTATAAGGTTTAAAACGGAAAGCTCTAGATCCTAGTGGAGGACAACTTCAGTGTTCAAATGGCGCGGCGGTTGAATATGTAGCTAAAAACAAAATTATTTTGGGTGAAAAGGTAGAGGGAGTTAGACAATAGTCTCCTTCTTTACGAACAAAGGTCCTTCACTATTGATTAGTGGCTATTGAATGATTTCTAATACACGCAAGTTTTTTTGTAGTTCAATTAAGCTTATGCGGTCGAAATCTAAACGGATGGTTGTTCAGTAGCGATCAATTTTTACCACAAGTATTAATTTAAATTACTTTCAAAATTAATTTTTGAGCAAGTATGTAGTAAAGTAAATTTAATTCAGCAATTTAAATCTACGATTTTACCTTATAAGTTACACAGTCAGTGGCTGTACGTTTTCACACAAGTATCAACACAACAAAAATGGCAGAATATTTGAGCAACCTTCGACTACAATGATAGTTAATTATATTTTAATTAAAATATAATTAATAGGCTAAAATTATTTCTCATCTCACAGCGGAGGGATTTGTAGAAAAAAATTACCACTTCATACACAAAAAATAATTAATTACTAATTACGTAGATTCTGTTAACCCAGAATCCAAAATTACAGAAGTTAGTTGCCGACTTTTCTACATCTATTAGCGTTTAAATATAATTTGTAGAGTACATTGTATTTTACACAATAGCGAGTAGGTTAACAGACAAATTTTATTTTGTACTATCTTGGAGTCTGTTTGTTATGCGTTATAGAGGTTATTCAACGTTTTAATTAAATTGTTAATATTAAAGTCATTGAATGAAACTTACTGTTTGTATAGGAAATATACAATAGTGATGAAAATTATTATATTTCTACGTAACGGTAGTCGTAGGTGTCTCGAACATGTGTTAGTATCTTTGAGATTTCCATGTGTTCGCTTTTAAGTAAAATTGAAATTATGTAACGTCTACGATATAAATTAATTAATTCACGAGTACGATGCAAGTCTTATTTATTTGTTAGTTGTGTATACACTAATTATATTCGTCGGGATCCAAATTGTACTTATATGAATGCTGGCGTTTACTTATTCCTTAATTAAATAAATATAGGATTGTTTGTATCTTTCCATTCCTGATGTACATTGTAATGCAATATACGTTATCTTGCACTAACATTCTTGATATTTTTAATCGAGAATTAATGAAACAAAATCGGTGTTCACATTTAACGGCATAATATTTTAAATTTTTTAGTTCGTTTTATCACGAAAACAGCTATATTTCAAACACAAAAGATGTTTGAATCTGTAACAAACCTTTTTATGTATGTTTAAAATTTACGTTCATATTGGCAACTTAAGTGCATTTCGTATAGCATTCCTTATTGGCGTAAAATCTCCTTTTAGCTCTTTTACTAACTTACTTCAAGTATTGTACGTCTGCACATCCTTTTCGCGCTTCGAGTCATTTTCGGTCATTACGCAGGGTTACTTTGAGCATCCTTTATTTATTGCTTCAACTACGTGTTTAAATAGAAGCCATTTTCGCTTTGTTTAAATTTTTTATTTAGAGTGCCACATTTATATGGTGAGTTATTAAAATTATTATACTGAAATTTGAGACCTTTACATTTCAGGCAACTAAACTAAAGTAAATTTTGTTTATACTGTTACCACTTATTTTACTTTGGGTTTAATTTTATTTTAACGATAACTTTGCTAATACGAAGTGGGATTTAAATTGCCAAATTTTACTTTGAATCCTGCAAAATCAATTCAGTTTGTAAGTTTATAAAGAAATTTCTATATATTTGGAATTACCAGCATATCAATCTGATGTTTACTTCAACTTCCATTAAAATTGCGCAATAAATTTAAAATGCTGAGTCGACAGCATTCCTTATCTGCTGAAGTTTCAGTGACACCCAAAATATAAAAGAAATTACTTCAGGTATTTCACATTGTTAATTAATTCACATTATAGTTTAAGGCATTTAATTAAGAATCACTAACATTAGTTTTTAAGAGATCATTCATTATAATCAAATTAGGTATCGTAATAAAACTCATTGTTGTGATTATTTTTTTACTTGTTATTTTTGTGACTTTTCTATGTTTAAGGTTTATTTGTTCCTTAAGAACAAATTGGCGTCCGAGATGACATTATTTATTTTCAGGTTTGAAGCAACACCTTTTTTTGTAAAGCGAAAATATCCAAGCAATTCTATTTTAGTTAATAAGCAAATAAAATATTATTGAATCTGGACCTATTAATCTACTGATGAGCAAAGTGGCATAAAATCTTCTGGTTGTCCATTATTTTCCATAGCTCTGGACTAGAAGTATTTAATCATAAGTGGTCGAATTATTTATACGACACCTGTTAAGATTACAAATCTACTCTTCTTTTGCCATCCATTACGTATGATTTTATTACTTGTATTCCCTTGTGCAATGCATTATCAGTATTTAACGGTTAATGTGTTAATTTAGGGGTTGATTTCGGGTTAATTCTTTTTAAGTGGATAATTTTATTTCTATATTTTGATTTTAATACTCAATACGAAACGTTTGTAAATTTTTCTGTACGGTGCGGTTAATCAACTCCAATTTATAGGGGACATACAATTAAAGCCAGCAATTTTATGCTTATTACTGGCTATTCTAGTAGCGAATAGTTTAGTTATCATAGAATTTGTCTATTCTGTGATCATACAAGAATTTCTATCAGCTATAGCTTGACATTCATCAAAATACATCGAGATCACAGTGGCCCCAGTGATGTTTATTACTGAATGTTGAAGGCTAGTTTTGGCAAGTGCACATTTTTTGAAGCATTCTTTTAAGTACTACACGACGCTGATTTTAATGTTACCTCATTCACTTCATTTTATCGACCACAACTCTGATCTTCCAAACTTGTGTTTTACGTAAACATAAAAAATAATAGACGAGTCTCAGTACGTTATTAATATAACTATGTATGTATATGAAAACGCAAACTTTCACGATCGCCACGATTACTAAGATTATCACTTCTGTTTTGAGTGTAATTTTATTAATTTTTGGGAATTTAAACGTTTCCATAATGATTTCAGTAAACTATAATAGTTTTATTTTTCTTTATTTGTAAGCAAATAATTAATCTTCCCTAACAAACTATCTAGGAAATTTAGTCTCTTACAGAGGCATCCCTGATGAAACGAAAATGGCGACCTTTATTTACGCCGGTATAAATAAACACTTGGGGTTGAAGATTGTGTTACTTTAATTACGTCTGTAGGTGATTTTATTTAAGTGCTGAAAGTTTTTTTTTTGTAATCGTTACTTTTAATACATAAAGAAAAAAGTGGTATATAACTAAATATATAAACTTTTCTGTTTATGTATTTAATTTGACATTTGTCGTCAAATATTTCAAAATTTAATTTTTTTCTAATTTTATGTAAACGATTACAAAAGATTTTGTTCGCAGCATGTGCGCCGTCACATTTTTGGTGCTCAGCCTTATATTTTATCCCTTGGCTACACCTCGGTTAAAAAAGAACGGTGTCACTCCAAGAAATGTGTAAACAGCGCACTAGCTACGAAAATAACTATTTTCGTGTAACTTATTGTATGAGAATCTGGGAATTAATTACGATCTTAAATTGATTTTTAAAGTAATTAATGAATTAAAGAAAAGATGGATTTTATGTATTCTATTAAACAGGTAAGGTTTTTTACGCATTAATACTTAATTAAACAATTTGACCTAATTTTGATTAGTTATCGAAGAAGTACTTATCAAAATTGATGTTCTTTTACTTTCAAAAGAAAACACACTTTCGTTTGCAAGATTACGATAGTATGAAAAGCTTCTATTTTTAGGATTCGCGTTTTGTTAGTGTGAACCGATTGATGAGATAAATACATTAATCTAATGAAATTAAACAAGTTTTAAAGCAAAATAATGCTTATCATTAAGTCACTTTGAAAGAAAAGTAATTTCTGGGAATTTTATTACTTTAGGTACAATGTAAATTATATATTCTAAAGAAAAACATTTTATGGTTTCCGGGAAAACAATTTTATATTAAAAGAAAATTAAAAGATTCTCTTGAAATAACTGGCAATTAAAATTTATTCTTATGAATAAAAATATAAGTGGGAAATAAAATACGTTTTATGTACACACAGGATAAGTCTCAAAATGTATCTTTGTCGGTGTTTTGTGTAAATGCGTGTAATTATTCGGGTAATAAGAAAATATTTGAGTGGCAAGTTTGATATTTTCGCTTAAGTTAGCAAGTCGTTGGAGACGTGTGGTTTTCACCTATAGTGCGGAAAATAAGAATGTTTTGAGTTATAACTCAAGAAAGGAATGGGCCTGTTAGTTGACTAACGCTTGCAGGGAAGGAACACTCGGGTCTGTTGAATCGAAAGACAGCGTCGAAAGAGGGGGTTTGAGATCTAGTCTCTGAATCGGAAGAGAGTTTGTAATTCTCTGCGGCAATTTTGATGAGTACGGGGATGTGTAGCCGGAGAATGTTTTGCGAATTGGATTAATAGTAGTTGGAAATAGAAGGACTGATGCGCAATTGACAGAAGTAGCAGTACAATTGCGGGGATTCATAGGAAATAATTAAGGAACGTTCATTAGGACTTTTGGGATATGGATCTGGACTATTACAACTTAAATAGTTGCAGAACAGAATTACAGGGATCATTAGGTCATAGGGACACTTGAACTTTTATGATTTTCGTTCCTTATAGCTAATTGTAGATCAGATACTGTGTTTTGAGTGATAATTAAATTGTTTTAGATTTGATTACGTTTTCTAAATATAATTATGCATTAAAATAATTAAATTAAAATATAGAGACTATAGGTATTATATTTGTTATTTTTGTACAATACAACTAAAAATAATAACGTATGGTATACGTGGTATCTCCATCGACTTTTTGGTGTATCAACTCAGAACCTTTTTGAGGCATTACATCTTTTATAGATTTTCCAGTTAAAATACCATTGATGACACTTTCAATAATGGGACCCAGAATATTCGAAATTGCCGCTTGGTAATTATGAATAAATGTGGGGAAACACTCACTGGTTGATGTGCTAACAATTTGACTCATTGGTTCATTATTCAGAATACCAGAAATATGTAACTAAATAATGTTTGGAGTAATACATGATTGATTTCTTAAAGAATACTTACAATCGATTTGCTAATGCCAAAAGTGACTTTTAAATCTTTAACACCTTCTAGACCGCCTATTCCTAAACTTATGTTTCCAGACACACCCAGTTCTACGTTTTCAGTAAGCAAACTAAAAAGAGTCTTTTAATGAGCAAAACATAAAAATATTTACATACGTCATGCTTCCACTACCATAAAGAGGTATAAATAGTAGAGTTAAGTCCAAATCGTAAACAGGGGCTACTAGTTGAAATTTAGGAAAGAGAATCTTAAGTTTTAGTGAAGGAGGAAGTATATTAATTTTTAGTTCTGTTGCTACGAACTTAGAGAAGCCAATGAGAACTGTATCTTCAGCGTGTAATGTGAAACTAAAAATGTATGTCTAGAATTAAGCTATGAAGATTATAAAAAAAAATTACTTTAAAATAGAATTGTTGATGTTAACATCGATTAATGGTATTACTAATGGATCGTGTTCTGACAAATTCTTAGATAACTGTACTAAAGTCTTATTAATTTGGTCTTCAAATATTCTTGTTCCTGAAAATTGTTTTTTTTTAATATTTATTACCTTATACGTTACAGTCTTGAGTAACCCTTTGGTAAATCCAATTCAACTTCTAGGGATTGCACTGCAATGGCTAAAAACAGCGTAGACAGAATTACGCGCAACATTTTATTAAGGAGAGTTTGAAAATGCAATTGCGATTTAGAAAACTCTTGGTTTCATATGACTTTAGTAAAGTGTTTGATAAGATAATGCATTGATTAATTTTGAAGTGTTTGAACAAAATGATTGTTAAAATTGTAAAAGTCTCGTAAGATAATTATCCATTATCCAGTTATAATGAAAACAAATAAAACACTTTACAATCTATTAGACGTTTTGTCATAATCGGTCATCATCAGGGAATAAACTTTTTAACACCTTTATCATAATAATTTCAATACGTCGTACTGATCAAGCTTTGTGACGTGCGTCGTTAGATTTCGCTGATTTTAGTTCCAAATCCACAATTTTTTTTGAAGATTTTGTGCAATGTACATAATAATTTTACCCTAGGTAAAAGCCCTACGTTACGCCATGGATTTTTGTATATCATTCCTATTAATTCTAATTAAATTGTAATTTTCCAGTTTATGGATATATGTATATATATATATATATAATACCAATTTCGTACAAATTTACATCTAGAGGCAGAATTAGAATCTAATTTAATGGGATAACCTTTTCATAAATATATTGATTGAAAAAAACGTGCATTAGAATTCTCTGTTTAATTTTTTATTATACGGCCCAAGTTAATTGGGATATAGGCCAACTATTTATGTGAAATAAGAGTTGGTATATTTTCTGTTCTTCAACGGGTTAGTTTCGGGAGTAATGTTTTTCATATTAACATATATATGCAATGTGGATTTTATTTTTCCTTTTCTGGAGTTTTCTGTACTACTGATATCAACATTCGGATCATACCAATATGATTACTTCGTAAAATAACTTCTACAATTCTTACTGGTCTTACATGGTCACCATCTGTTTACACTCAAGATTACTTATTGTAAATGTAAACTCTATCATGTACACACTACCAAAATGCATGTCTATGATCCATCTTTTTGAGGCTATCGAAACAGATTAGTCTACAATTACACTCATTTTACCTGGTTTTCGAATCAATCAATTT
The DNA here is from genome assembly GCA_036346205.1 of Vesta saturnalis. NCBI lineage: Eukaryota > Metazoa > Arthropoda > Insecta > Coleoptera > Lampyridae > Vesta > Vesta saturnalis. The sequence goes on from JARFJB010002320.1 coordinate 4,407,248, forward strand.
ATAATAACTAATTATGTACACCAATCTGCTGCCTGTTTACACAAGTGGTAATTGTGTAACTAGTATATTGAATGTAGTTATTCTAGTTGAACTATTTGATTATTCGTGTATCAGTGGTGCAGTTGGAAAAAATATTAACATTTTGTGAAATGAACAAATTCTTACAAGATTTACTTAGGTGTATTTTCACTATTCATATATGTGGGTAACTGTTAACCGTTGTTTACTTATTTGCTTTAACTGTCAGATTACATTGACAAACTTTATCAGTAATTTTTGTAGCGCTGAACTTGGAACTGTCGTCGGTGTCTCCACATCAGTTAGAATTATATTAAAGTACTTTAATGTAGATGCATTTAGGGTAGACATTTTGCATTACGGGCTTTTATTTTTCTATATTAGTAACTTTAAATACAGACAGTTCACAAAAAGATTTGTTCGTTTCAGGTTAAGTTACTAACATTTTAGTACATAGCACATACATCCTTGAGCTAAACGATGTACGTATTTTAGTTTTACTTACAATAGGGTTTACAGATAACAAATTACGTTGATGTGTTAGAGCTTTCTGCAAAATTAAAATTTCAGTAATCCAACTTTTGATGTCTCAATTTCTAAATTAATATTCGTGGTACAGTTAACAGTAATTTGTGTCTTATTGAATAAAAATTAATTGAGTAACTTAAAATCTGATCTCTTTTTCTTATATTTACGTAATAAACGAATTTTTAATTTACTAGATACTTAATTTCTTGTTTTGATATATATACAGGGTGTCCCAATAATGCGTATTCGGTTGATAGCTGCTTAGCCATTAAACTTAGAAGATAAGTTTAAATATGAAAGTTGTCTATTTTTATAAGTTGCATAATCTAAAAATAGTTTGGTTTCTACAGGGTGTAATGTAAAAGCGGTACAATATAGAACTTTTGATTTTTAAATAAAACACCGTATATATTATTTTATTTTTCGATTTTCCTTACAATTTTACATCTTTTTTATAAGAATTACTTACAAGCTAAATCTTACAGTTTTTGAAATATTTGCAAAGTTAGCTAAAAACTGACATTTTTATGTAGTAATTCAAGTAGGCGTATCTCTATTATTTTTAAAGATAAAAAATAATCTTTGGTATAGAATTTATTCATACATGAGCTTACTTTAATCTATTATCAAAATTGGATTTCAATATACACGGTGATCACAAACGTTAATTCAATAACATAAATTTGGAAAAGCTATATCTTCATTTTTTTAAATGGCACACCCTATATTTTTTTAATGCTTTGTCTTCGTCTATTAGTCCGCTTTCATTTCTGTTAAATATGTTCTATACCTATCTGTAAAAGTTTCGGAGATATTTAAGTTGGTTCAATTTTTTTCGTTGATAACACTGAAGAAGAGTAACATTAGTCGGTCAAAGCAAGCTATGAATACATAAGAAACTAAAAAACATATTAACTGAAATACAAACACTTAAGATTATAATAAATGTTCAATGTGACCACAATTTTGTTGCTGGCAAACATGAAGTGCATAAACAACAAATTTACTTTTCGTAACGTGGAAATGTTTATATTTTGAATGACGTCTCTAATTCTTACCTTCATACCATCTACAGTCGTTGAAGAAGTTTGATAGACTTTTTCTTTAATCCAACCCCAAAGAAAAAAGTCCAGCTTTGTCAAGTCAGACGATCTTGCAGGCCGGGAGATCGACCCTCCTCTTGTAATCCATTTGTTTTGAAACTGGATATTTAAATAAAATACTTATCTTTTTTGGGATTTTTTAATGGTGTACTTTAAATTTACAATCTAAACGTTTCGATAACACTTACAGTTATCTTCGTCAGTAGTAATGTTTGTTAAAAATTGTTAAAGATGTAGTAAACAATTTTGTCAAATTTGAAAAATTATTTAAATAATTTCTAACGTTCCTGCTAAAATGCGGAGGTTCGCCATCTGATTGCAGCCACATTTCTCTAAGGGTTTGTAAAGGTAAATCTTCAATAAAAGTTTCAAATTCATTGCCCAAGAAGTTTAAAAATGAATCTCCATTAACCGTGTTTTCAAAAAAATATGGTCCTATAATTCTTTCCTCAATAATTCCGACCCAAACATTAAGTGACCAGCGGTGTTGATGATCAACAGGAATTATAAATCTGGGATTTATCGCTTTCACCAAGAACGTAAATCATATTAACAAGTTCTTCTTTCGAAAAATTCATTTTATAATTTAGGAAGTAAGTATACAATACTACACAAATATTAGCACTGTTGACAAGTTTCATTTTTCTTCATTTGTTTTCGTTCATCCTTTGTTGTACGCTCTTCTAATTAAATTGTTTAATTTTACGATGAATCATTTAAAAACATCTCATATATTTCTTAAAAGGGTCTAGTACAACTGCCAATTCCACTATTGTGCGCGATGACAACTGGAAACTGGCTTATAAACCTACCTGGAACCAGTTCTGTTTTAAAAATTTAAAATTTAATTCTTTTGTTCCAGGGATTAGAATAGTTTAGAACGATTATTTTAACAATAGAAATATGGAATTTATCTAAATAAACAATTGAATGTCTTAATAGTAATATAAAAATATTTATTTGTAGTTACTATTAAGATTAACACAGTGTTATAACTAATTTAGGTAATTAAGAAATTTTCGTCGCCTACTATTTTAATAGAATTAAATATTTGTTGTATTATTAAAACATTAAAGTATTGTTTATTTAAATAAATTAATTGCAAAAATTGAAATATATATACATTGTTGAATTCAGAAAATGTTCTCTTTTGAAAATATAAAAAATTGATGTCGCTATTTAAAAAATAATTTTTTGTTCACCAAAAATGCTCAAAATTTACTATAATATAGAATACGTAATTCAATAACTTTCAATTTAATTGTTCTTCCTAATGTTATTAGTTTAGAAATATCGTCTACATTGCAAGCCAACCTGTATAGGCTCGTCAGTTGATTAATAAAGTTTAATTTAGTGAATAATTTAATCCATATCTCATCCGTCTTAAAATGGTGGTTTTATACAATATTTATTATAATTATAATTTATGTATTTCAGTTAATATTTTCTAGTTTCTTATGTATCCCCAGCTTGGTTTGACCGATTAATGATACCCTTCATCAGTGTTATCAACGAAAAAAATTGAACAAACTTAAATATCTCCCGAAACTATTAGAGATAGGTATAGAACATATTTAATAAAAATTAAAGCCGACTAATAGACGAAAACAAGGCGTTAAAAAATATAGGGTGTGCTAATTAAAAAAAGGAAGATATAGCATTTTCAAATTTACGTTATTGAATTAATTTTTGTGATCACCGTGTATATTGAAATCCAATTTTGACAATAGATTAAAGTAAGCTCATGTATGAATAAATTCTATACCAAAGATAATTTTTATATCTTTAAAAATAACTGAGATACGCCTACTTAAATTACTACATAAAAATGTCAGTTTTTAGTTAACTTTGCAAATATCTCAAAAACTGTAAGATTTAGTTTGCAAGTAATTCTTATTAAAAGATGTAAAATTATAAGGAGAATCGAAAAATAAAATAATGTATAGGGTGTTCTATTTAAAAATCAAAAGTTCTATATTGTACCGCTTTTATATTACACCCTGTAGAAACCAAACTATTTTTAGATTATGCAACTTATAAAAAGAGACAACATTCGTATTTAAAGTTATCTTATAAGTTTAATGACTAAGGAGCTATCGACCGAATAGGCGCTATTGGGACACCCTGTATATATATATATATATATATATATATATATATATATATATATATATAGGGTGATATATGTAAACCCCGCATTACAGACTTTCAATTAGATTCTAAACTTGAAAATATGTATGCTGCCATAATCGTTCATATCCGTTTTACCTAAAATATGTTTATTCCTCCAGCTATACTTGGTGTGCCAAAAATCAGTACCAACTTTTTTATTTTAAATGAAATCCTACTTTTTTTCTCATTTTTTCGCCTTTTAATTCCGAGTTTAGACAGTCTAAGTTATGTTAACTTACCTACTATAGTTTTTATTTCTTCAAATGGCACCTACCTACTTTTTACATTTGAAATCAAATTGAATTTTAAAGCGAGTTACCTAAGATTCTGCGTTTTCGAGTATACCATGAAAGCAAAAGGCAATTGTAAATAAGTAGTTCATAATCAGCCAAAGTGAAACGAATTGTGCTAATTCTAAATAAAAGTGATTTGGAAATGCAAAATTATCCAAACGAAGTTGTGTTAGACGTGTTTGCAATCCAAAAAAATATTGAGCAGACTGTCCGGGAGTTTAATTTAAAATATACTAACTTACCAAGCATTACACAGGGAAAGTTCTGACGATTGAGAAATAATTTTATAATTTTGGGAAAGTTGCTAGACCCATTACGAGGGTGAACCGACTAACAGGTAATGGAGATAGTTCAATCTACTATTTGCAACATTTTCAAGCACGTTTTCAAACCTCAAGATGAACGGAGATTTTGGAATTAGGATTTTCATACTTTCCAATACAAACCATTTTACATCGTCATAAGCTACATCTTTCTTTTTTTATTTATAAGACTTGAAAAACTGTACCCTCGTGACTTTCTTCAGGGTAAGCGACATATTTGGGCTTCTGAAAATCCACAAGTTGAAGTCGAAGTTGAAACTCAAGTACAATTTTATATAAATGTGTTTTGTCTAGTAATAAACCAAGAGGTACGCCACGTAAGATAGACATTTGAATAACGTGGTAGAGAATTTTTTGAAAATTTGCCACTAGCTAAGGCTGCAGGTTCATTGTACCAGACGGATGGGGAGCACCTCAAAATACAAGAACTGTGGGTACTAAATTGAGATCCTTGTTCGATACACGTTGGTGGAGAAATCGAGGACCATTTCTTTTGCTTGTAAGATGTTCAGATCTTACACCTTTGGACTTTTATATCTGGGGTAGGGTAAAAGATTTAGTCTATTCTTCATCGGTTCACAGTATAGATGATTTGAGACTAGAATAATGCCAATTTTTGTCAGTCGCGATCCCAACGAAATCAGAAGTGCTACGCAATGTATTGAAAGTAGAATAATAGAATATTTCAACAATGGTAGTGGTATTGAGCATTTACGTTAGAGTTATGTCAACATTGTTCTTGTTCGTTATTAATAAGTTGCTTTACGTGATTAAATAAAAACCCATCTTTTTTATTAAATGGTTACAATTGTCTTTTGATTTTTATTGAGTAACTGGATAGAGATTGAAGTTAGGTCAAAAACTATAATAGATAAGTTAACATAACTTACGCTATCTCTACTCGGTATTAGAAGACGAGTCGAACTATGTGAGGAAAAATGTAGATTCTCATTTAAAATAACAAGTGTGTACTGACTTTTGGCACACCCAGTATAGCTGTATTAATAAAAATATTTTAGGTAGAACGGACTTAATCGATTATGACAGCATACCTAATTTCAACATTTTTCGACCATTTCACCTTATACTTATTTACCTGCTCTCGATACACATACCAGACCTGCCACCAACATTTACATACACATTCCCTTAGTCATTCTACCCGCACACTCAAATACATCACCAGCCCTGACAAGATACCCACCAGACACGTGAAATCCACACCAGTCCCTGTAAATATTCTTGTCGCGGGCACATTTATACCAAGCGTGCTTGGTTGCTTTTGCACCGAGTTCGGGGTATAAATTGGCCTGGTTATACGTGATTTGCCGAAAGTATTACCCCATATTATCACGTAGTGCGTTCTTTATAACACTCTGATATACTCATGCCCAAGAGGAAAATTTATTTGAAAACAGTTTATTATTTAGACCATCACTATTGCCTGCTTTGCATCGATTTGGGCTACTAAGTTGTCAACACTGTAATGATCCTGCAGATCCTTCCTATAACATTCCTACCCTATTAAATAATTTCCATCAAAACTTATTTCCTATTTCCTTCCACAACTGCTTAATCATCATTTATAAATGCTATCAGTTGTACATTCTTTCCCACAAATCCCATAAAATTATATATATATATATATATATATATATATATATTCGGGTGAGAAATCTGGAAATTGTTTGGAACCTGCTTGTATGTTAAAAAGGGAGTGATCAGCTGGATTCTGTTGGACTTGCTAGAGGAGGTTCTGATACCAGAGGTAGTCTTGGTTCTCCTAGGTTGTCCCTTCCAACGGAGCCAGAGCTGGTGTAGAGGGGGCGAACTCGTGTAGACGGGAAAGTGCGTCGGCAACTTTATTCAAAGTCCCCTTCCGGTAATTAATGGAAAAGTCGTTTTGCTGGAGTTCCATAATCCAGCGGACCAAACGTGACGTAGGCTTCTCCAAAGTACGTAACCATTGTAAACTTCGGTGATCGGTTTTCAATCGTAGAGTAATTGCGTTCCGTTGGTGTTAAAGCCCTACTTATGTACGCGATGACCCTTCCATCTGGTCCTTGTCTTTGGATTAGTACGGCTCCAATTCCCGTAGCACTGACGTCTGTTTGCAGGACGAACGTTTTGGAAAAATCTGGACAGACCAACACTGGAGGGGAGGTGAGTGCCTGTTTAATTTCGTCTAAGACCTGCTGTTGTTTCGAGATCCAGAGAAATTTGTGATCTTTACGTAATAATTTGGTTAAGGGTTGGCTGAGCTGCGCGAATTGGGGAATGTATTTCCTATACCACGAAGACATTCCTAGAAATTGTCGCAATTGCTTCGTGGTACGTGGTGATGTGAACTGGATGATGGATTCTACTTTTTCTGGATTAGGCTGGATTCTACATGCCCCAGGTACTTCAATTGTGTCCTATAAAATTGACACTTATCTACTTGTAGTTGTAATCCATTTGCGCGCAGCCTTTGGAACACTTCACGTAAGTTCTGCGTGTTCCCTAATACGATGATATCATCTAGGCAGACGAACGCTTTGCTTGTCAGGTCGGGTCCAATATCATTGTCAAGTAGGCGTTGGAAGGTGGCTGGTGCGGAATGCAAACCGAAGGAAAGTACTTTAAACTAAAAGAGTCCTCACCCCACGATGGTAAAAGCGGTGATAGGCTTGCTGGATTCTTCGAGAGGGACTTGCCAATATCCCTGCTTCAAGTCTAAGGTACTGATGTAGTGGGCCTTTCGTAACAGATCTAAAATTCCTTGTATAAAAGGTAAGGGATGGGCATCTTTTCTGGTCAACTGGTTGACTTTCCTGAAATCAATGCAGAAGCGAGATGTGACTCGGACAATATTTTTATATTTTCTAATTAATTGTTTTCTGTAAGAAATGTTTATTATTGTTATTCACCTGGTAGTGTGATCTGACCCTGCACGTTGGATGCTAACTCAGTCAATCTCAGAATGAGTTAATTAGACATTTCACTACCTTCGGGTTGGAGGTGTTTCCTACCTGTAAATAAATAAACGGACATTATAACTGATTCTAATATCCAATAAACTAAGGAATATGACAATTCTGTTAACTAAACAGGTCTGGTTGTAATAAATAATAAAATGAAATGGAAAAAAATGAAAATTAAAATATACTCTCTGGATACTAACTTCTGTATGGATGGACCGGCGTTATTTATTGGCCCTCTGTGAACAATAGTTATTAATAATAAGTAAAAGTAAAACAGGCGTTATGAGAACACGTGCAATAATTGTTAAATTAGTTTTTAATTAAAGTGTAAATGAACAAGCAAACTACTGGCGTGTGTGTTTTATGTGTGTAGCATTATAATGGGCTTGTTTATTGGTGAGTATTAACTTGATCTTTATAATTATGTAGAAAAATTAAGGAAGTATATTGAACAGCTGACAGGTAACAGGTGATTGTTTTGCAAAATGTAATTATACGGTAAATTAGTAAACGTTTTGTGTCTAAGGATGTTTGGTAAATATAAGCGGCTGATTGCAAGTCGGAGTTTCTATTCTAAGTGCAAGTGATAATAAATTTACTTGCACATTATACGAGGGAGGGTATAATTGATGATAAGATAATTGTACCTTGTTCGGGGCTTTCACCTGCCGGCTAAGGTGTGATAAATAATGTAATTAGATATTGGATTAAGGTTGATTTGTAGTGGTAATAGTTAATATTTCGGGGCCAAAATCACCGTCGATTAACCATCATCTATAACAGTCTCTACGTACCCTTACCGTGGCATCATCGTCAATAAGCTCGTGCTAGGGAGTGTTGGTACTACAGGGAAAAGGGGTGGTTCGAAATGCTGCGGTTTTTCTGGGCATAAACCACCATCAACCTAAATATTTCTCCCTTGTTAGTTTGGTATACTCGGATCGGGGCCTGCACCTCCAATACGTTTGTACAACTGACGAAGGTGTATAAATAAGGTTAATGATATAGGATTATGTGGGTCAGGTAAAATAGATGATTGAATAATGAAAGAGTTAAGGATGGTAAATGGTGAAAATAATTGTTTTAAAGGAGTTTATTCGGGTCAGGTAAATTAAGGAAAGGTATTCTGGTCGGGCAAATAAGTTTTGCTAGGTGGGTATTAAATGTAAAATTGTAATAACTCTCTTTGAAAGGAACGTCGTCTGGTATATGTATATATATATATATCGCAATGCACACATACAACCCGAAACTCCACGTACTATTCAACCAGAAGCTATATCCAGCTATAAACGGGAAAATGTGTGTTGAAATTGTGGAGAGAAAGGTCCGAAGCAGATGCAGAGGAACCTTCTAACAAACCTTTTTATGTGTGTTTAAAATTTACGTTCATATTGGCAACTTAAGTGCATTTCGTGTAGCGTTAGTTGCATAAATAAATTATTGCAAGTATGATACGTCTGCACATCCTTTCCGCCCTTTGAGTCATTTTCGGTCATTGCGCAGGGTTCCTTTGAACGTCCTTCATTCATTGCTTGAACTACGTGTTTAAGTAGAAGCCATTCTCGCTTTGTTTAATTTTTTTTTTAGAGGAAATTTGAGACATTTACATTTCAGGCAATTCAATTTTATTTATACTGTTACCACTTATTTTATATTGGGTTTAATTTTATTTTAAGGTTAACTTTACATGATGCAATAGCTTTACTAATACGAAATGAGATTTCAATTACCAAATTGTACTTTGAACCATACAAAATAAATTCAATTTGGATATTTATAAAGAAATTTATATATATTTGGAATAACCAGCATATCAATCTGATGTTTACTTCAACTTTCATTAAAATTGCGCAATAAAATTTATAGTGATGAGTCGACAGCATCTCCTCATCTGCTGAAGTTCCAGTGTCACCCAAAATGTAAAAGAAATTACTCCAGGTATTTCATGTTGTTAATTAATTCACATTATAGTATAAGGCAGTTAATTAAGAATTACTAACATTAGTTTTTAAGAGATCATCCCTATAATCCAAATTAAATATCGTAATAAAACTCATTTGACTTTTCTACTTTTAAGGTTTATTTGTTCCTTAAAAACAAATGGGCGTCCGAGGTTACACTATTTATTTTCAGGTTTGAAGCAACACCTGTTTTTTTGTAAAGCGAAAATATCTAAGCAATTCTATTTTTGTTAATAAGAAAATCAAATGTTATTGAAGCTGGAACTATTAATCTACTGATGAGCAAAGAGAAATCTTCTAGCTATCCATTATTCTCCTTAGCTAATTATAGCTCTGGGCTAGAGGTATTTAATCATAAGTGGGTGAATTATTTATACGACCCCGGTAAAGATTACAACCCTTCAGCCATTTTGCTCCAGGTGTGGACAAGCAGGTATTTTATTGAAAAATTGCTCCTGTCCTAAACAGGGAAACTTCTATCGCCAGTGAAGGCAGTAAGGGAACCATCACTCTTGCAGGCTACTTTCCTCATTTCCATGACTAAAGCAACTATTTCCCGAGAGGAATCGCAAGCATGACTACAACAAGTAAGAGTTCATTAGTCAACCTCCAACAATACCAGCACTATTACCTATTGCGGCCGATGATCGATTATTTGTGATTCTTCAAATTTTCAATTAACCAATGCAAGCATTACTAGACACCGGCGCATCTAGAACTTACTTCGGCAGCAAGATGAAGAATCTCCTAGTACGAAATTCCGTTTTTCCAGACTGACTGACAACACAATCACCCATTCTCTAGGCATCTACCGATTTCCTCTTCGATCAGGCAAACATCAGTATTTATTGCTAGGCCAATTCCTACCTACGCTGTCCACCGATGTCGTTTTGTGACTCGATTTCCTGAGGCAAACCGAAGCCACCATAAGGCTCACCCCTCACCAAGTGGAAATAGCTGACGAGACTATACCACTGCAGATTGAATCCTCTGTAGGACTGGGAGGCACTCACGCACCAGATACAAATGAACTCCAACAACTCAACTATTTCCTAGACCTAGAGTTATCAAAATTTCAACCGTTACCGGCAAGAACACAAAGTGTAACTCACTACATCACTCTGCTCCCTGGGGTGAAACCACTGAAACTACGATATTATCCCCGAAATCCAGCCATAAGAAATTATCAACCAGCAAGTTGATGACATGCTGACCAACAACATAATTGAGCCTTCACACAGACCCTGAAGTTCACCTATTGTAGTCGTTAGAAAGCCTTCAGGTACATATCGCATATATCTGCATTGATTTCAGGAAAGTCAACCAGCTGACCAGAAAAGATGCCCATCCCTTACCTTTTATACAAGGAATTTTAGATCAGTTACAAAAGGCCCACTACATCAGTACCTTAGACTTCAAGCTGGGCTATTGGCAAGTCCCTCTCGAAGAATCAAGCAAGCCCATCACTGCTTTTACCGTCCCGGGGCGAGGATTCTTTTAATTTAAAGTACTTCCCTTCGGTTTGCATTCCGCACCAGCCACCTTCCAACGCCTACTTGACAATGTTATTGGACCTGGCCTGACAGGCAAAGCGGTCGTCTACCTAGATGATACCATCGTATTAGGGAACACATTTAAGGAGCATTTGCAGAACTTACGTGAAGTGTTCCAAAGGCTGCGCGCAAATGGATTACAACTACAAGTAGATAAGTGTCAATTTTGTAGGACATAATTGAAGTACCTTGGGCATGTAGTTACTTCCAAGGGAATCCAGCCTAATGCAGCAAAGGAAGAATCCATCGTCCAGTTCCCAACACCACGTACTACGAAGCAATTGCGACAATTTCTTGGAATGTCTTCGTGGTATAGGAAATACATTCCCCCATTCGAGCAGCTCAGCCAACCCTTAACCAAATTATTACGTAAATATCACAAATCCCTCTGGACCTCGGAACAACAAGAGGCCTTCGACGAAATTAAACAGGCACTCACCTCCCCTCCAGTGTTGGTCTGTCCAGATTTTTCCAAAACGTTCGTCCTGCAAACAGACGTCAGTGCGACGGGAATCGGAACCGTACTAATCCAAAGACAAGGACCGGATGAAAGGGTCATCGCGTACATAAGTAGGGCTTTAACACCAATGGAACGCAATTACTCTACCATTGAAAACCGATCACCGAAGTTTACAATGGTTACGTACTCTGGAGAAACCCACGTCACGTTTGGTTTGCTGGATTATGGAACTCCAGCAATACGACTTTTCCGTTAATTAACGGAAGGGGACTTTGAATAAAGTTGCCGACGCACTTTCCCGTCTACACGAGTTCGCCTCCTCTACACCAGCTCTTGCCCCGTTGGAAGGGACAACCCAGGAGAACCAAGACTACCTCTGGTATCAGAACCTCCTCTATCAAATCCAACAGAATCCAGCTGATCACGCCCTGTTTAAAATACAAGAAGGTTATTTGTACAAACAATTTCCAGATTCCTCACCCGAAATTGAAGCTGGAGTCCATAGCAGTTGGAAAATGTGCATTCCTATGTACCAAAGACCGTCCATCCTAAGAGAGTGCCACGACGCTACCGCTGCTGGCCATTTAGGAATCGCAAAAACGTTATCCCGTACATATAGACACAATTACTGGCCTGGAATAAGAGGATGTAATAAAGCACATCAAGAGATGTCCTACTTGTCTCAAGTTTAAATCCTCCACCCAGAAACCAGCTGGTAAGATGCATTTCTCAAAAACAGGACATCCATGGCAAGTAGTTAGTACTGACTTGATCGACCCCTTATGCCGTACCAAGAAATGCCCACTTTCCTATTGGTGTTTCAAGACTGCATGACCAATTGGGTGAAATTGAAACCTCTCCGCCAGGCAACTAGTCCCTCGATTCTTCAGGCTTTTTGATATGGCTGGCCACATAAACTCTTCACAGACAATGGTCCCCAGTATACCTGTCGACTGTTTAAAGATGCCCTAGAAGAATTCGGTATTAAACATCGCCTAACACCACCTTACACTCCTGGGCTAACCCAGTGGAACAAGCCAATAAGGTAATAGTTACCATGATCGCCCAATTCACTGGAGAAGACAAAAAAGTATGGGATTTGCACTTACCAGAAATTGCTTTTGCAATTAACTCCGTGGCTCACTCCTCCACGGGATTCTCACCGGCTCTGATCAATTTGGGCCGGGAACTCGATCCCCCAGGCGCGACACACCTGCACCGACGTGCCACGTCCCTTATTCCCCAGGTAACCACCCAGAAACATGCCCGCCACATGAAAAGGGTCGAGGACTTACGACAACTCTCCAGGGACACTATCTCTCGCCTTTGATACCCAGAAACGGGCTACGATCTCCGACGTCCACAAATTGGTGAGTTAGTTTACAAACGAACTCATTTTTTAGAAAAATCAAAGACTTTAATGCAAAATTAGCACCCAAGTTTACCGGACCATATGTGATAAAGAAAATTATCTCACCAGTAATCGTCGAACTTCGGGATCTAGACACGAAGAAAGTGATAGGACCAGTCCATGTGAAGGACATCAAGAGCGTCGACGCAGAACTCCCCCTCCGGAAACGATCAACATCTTCAACACTCACAGACTTCAGAGAGATAATAAAGATGATAAGGCCTATAAAAATGAAATTTCCAACGATGAACAGTCAGTCAGTTACGATGACACCCACTCGCCACACCAGAAACAAGCGTCGATGTCCTACTATCCGGCCCTGGCAGCTACACGCCTACCAACCTCCAGGTACAAAGAAGTTGCCTCCTGTGTACGTATCCTATAACCCAATTGTATTAAGTCCTTATCGTCACCCTAAATCACACTCACCTGTACAAACACCAATTCCTGACATTCCAGTCTCTGAAATTCCCTTTCCAGTGAGTCCTCCAATTCTCCCACCATTATTACCCCCGGTACTCTTCCCTTACGGCAAATGATACACAATCTAGATGCCAGTAATGCACCAGAAGACTTGAGGATAACACTTCTAAGCATCCCAGATCCACCGTTATCTGGACCTCCTCCAAATATTATTCACACTGGACGAGGCAAGACGAGAAATCGGCCTAGCCAATGGTCAATTCTTGCGAGTCAAACGAACGGTTGTCGTAGAATATGGACTCATGCTTGGACCAGTCAACGAACTTCCTTCGCTGCTCCCGGGTAAGGGTGGTGTGTAATGATCCTGCAGATCCTTCCTATAACATTCCTATCCTAGTAAATAATTTCCATCAAAACTTATTTCCTATTTCCTTCCACAACGGTTTAACCATCATTTATAAATGCTATCAGTTGTTCACTCTTTCCCATTCCATACAAAAATCCCTATATATATATATATATATATATATATATATATATATATATATATATATATATATATATATATATATATATATATATAACACACACACCAGACCACGTTCCTTTCAAAGAGAGAATTATTACAATTTTACATTTAACACCGCCTAGCAACACTCATTTGCCTGCCCAGAGTACCTTCCCTTAATTAACCTGACCAGAACAAACCCCCTTAAAACAATTCTTTAAACAATTTACCATCATTAACCCTTTCATTATTCAATCATTTATTTTTACCTGACCCACATAATCCTATATCATTAACCCTATTTATACACCTTCGTTAGCTGGGTGTACAAACGTATTGGAGGTCCAGGCCCCGATCCGAGTATACCAAACTAACAAAGGAGAAATATTTAGGTTCACGGTGGTTTATGCCCCGAAAAACCTCAGTATTTCGAATCACCCCTTTTCCCTGTAGTACCAACACACCCTAGCAAGAGCTTATTGACGGTGATGCTACGGTAAGGGTACGTAGGTGATGGTTAATCGACGGTGATTTTGGCCCCGAAATATTAACTACTACCACTACAAATCAACCTTAATCCAATACCTACTTACATTATTTATCATACATTAGCCGGTAGGTGAAAGCCCCGAACAAGGTACAATTTAAGAACGAGATCCACCACCCGAATATCCTATCATCAGTTATACCCTCCCTCATATAATATCCAAGTAAATTTATTATCACTTGCACCCAGAATACAAACTCCGACTTCCAATCACCAGCTTATATTTACCAAACATCCTCAAACACAAAACTTCTACTCATGTACCGTATAATTACATTTTGCAAATCAATCACCTGTTACCTGTCAGCTGTTCAATATACTTCCTTAATTTTTCTACATAATTATAAAGATCAAGTTAATACTCACCAATAAGTAAGCCCATCATAATCCTACACACATAAAACACACACGCCAGTAGTTCGCTTGTTCATTTACACTTTAATTAATAACTAATTTATCAATTATTGCATGTGTTCCTCTAACTCCTGTTTTACTTTTACTTTTACGTATTAATAAATATTGTTCACAGAGGGCCAATAAATAACGCCGGTCCTTCCATACAGAAGTTACTATCCAGAGAGTATATTTTAATTTCCATTTTTTTACATTTCATTTTATTATTTATTACAACCAGACCGGTTTAGTTTATTGTATATTAGAATCAATTATAATGTCCGTGTATTGTTTACAGTTATAATGTGTTAGAAAATCTACAACCTTATTTACAGGTAGGCAACACATCATACCCGATGGTAGTGAAAAGTCTAATTAACCCCTTCTAAGATTAAATGAGTTAGCAAGAAGGGCACATAAAATTAAAATTATATAGGGTAACCTGTAGGCTTATAACACAGACGTTACTTTTTCACCGGCGGTTTCACCCCGAACAGATAGTTACCTCTCTGTCAATTAATCAACCCCAAAGCATACGATTACCCCTGTAGAAAGTAACCGGAGGTTGAGGCCCCGAGTACATATTCTAGTGTACAAATTCTACTATAATCATCTATCACTCCCATAAACATACTTACACCCTTAACGAGCGACCCCGTGTGTACATCCCCATTTGTATAAGTTACAAATTTTGCACCACATGGTCCCCATTATAATTTTAATTTGTATCTAACTAAAACAATACACAATTCGCTCACCCTATCTATGCACCGACTAATCCTTTTGCGCACGACCACAAAAACAATACACCGAAGAAATAACTACTGGTTTAATTAACATTGTTAATTTCATTTGTAATCAAATTGCACCTATTTTACAGTTATACATAAAGAAGGCGCATCCAGCGAAGTCTGAACCAGACGGTCGTGTCTCGTTCCCGAGGAGTTACCAGAATTACAGTTTTATTTATATTTTTATTATTATTTATCTGGGATATTTGTTTTAGTTTATTGTTATTAATACTTATAGCATTCCTTTTATTTTATATTATATTATCTTTGCATAAATAAACTTGTATAATTTGAATGTGTCATAACAATTACTCTATCCACAAAATAATGAGCAGTTTGACAAACGTTACAAACTGTCGTCCAACGTGGGGCCCGAGCACTATCACTATCCGATTTATAATCCAGACATAATGATTAACCTGAGAAACATTTACACTCCAGATATGCCAATAATAATCATATTTTTACTTTCAGCCACTGGCCGAAATAATTGTGTAAACATTACTTTATTATTTTCAGAACTTATCCTGATTATTGTTGTTTAACATAAATAATTCTTTCTCACAGAAACAGCTATTGAAATAACTCTTCTTTTCAGAAAGGCAGGTATAAAACCGATTTTATTGCAATAACATATTAAAATCCAAATTAACCATTCTTCCACAGGAGCATTTAAAAATTAATCATATTTCATTCACAGGATCAAAATTAAAGTGAGCGCTACTTATTGAATAATAGCTCTTTTAAAGAAAAACCCAAAACGTGTAACAACCTTTTTTTGTGGTTGTATTAAAAAGTACATTAATTTAAGAATCGTTATTTATTTGTAATGTTAGAAAAGTTTAATTATTAATAGAATGAGATGGCAATTTAATTCAAATTAGAACAAATCTTTGTGGTGTAATATTTCATAGATTATAGTTCTTTCTTAAAAATTGATTTACCTGAAGAAAACTTTAATAATATGAATAATATCTGAATTTTTTAATTCATAATGCTGAATGTAAGGTAACATGATTTACCTAATTTTTATTTTTGCCATCAGATTTGTGGTAGTTATTTTTTTCATTATATTTAAAACTAAATTTGCTTTTTTACACTTAAGTACACTTTAAGATAACTTTACTTTTGCAATAGTTTGCAATTATTTTACTCATATTTTAATGCATACTTATATGGCATTTTATAATAATTATTTAATGGCAATTTACTTGATTACCTTACAGAGCATTCTAAATACTTTATAAATAAATTTCGAATTAAACTTCAAAGAAATTAAAGTTATGGCACTTATTAAGGAAAATAGCAAGACATTGACCCAACAAGTTAACAACCTTCTGCTTCATATTACAAAGTTACATTATTTAAGAACCGTTAAAAGGTAATGTTTTTATATAATTTAGAATAGTATGTGACTTCTGATTTTTTACGTTTTCAATCATATATTGAATAAACTTATGTATAGCATGTTATTTTATTTTCATTTTGATAAATTGTTTATTATTATTCCTTAACTAGGTTTTGTTGTTCCTATATATATATATATATATATATATATATATATATATATATATATATATATATATATATATATATATAAAAAGACAACATGGCGCTCGAGATTTTATCATTTTTTCATAATTTTTAGATAATTTTTTTATGAATTAAGTAAAAGTAAAAATAATTAAGCTTATGAGAAGCAGGTATGTTAATTAAACTCTAAATTAAAACTCTCCCCTATCTCAATCTACCGATGAGCCGACGGCAGTAGCGATTATTATTTGGTAATATTTTTTATATTAATTAAGACCATTTGAAGCTATTTAATGTTACAATTTGACGCCATTTAATAATTGTTTTTATAAACGATTAAAAGTGTTAACCAAAGTATCAACAATTCTGTTACAACAACTTAAAATTAAAAGCGTGTACAGAATTCAAAATATTTAGAGATTAACAAATTATTTTACAGAAAAGTAAAAGTGTATTAGATTTCAAATATTGAGTGATTAATCATTCTCTTACAAAAAATTAACTCAAATTACTTAAAATTAACAGTGCTTATAGAATCCATAACTTAAAAGTGCTCAGTCTTTCAACAATAAAACCAGAATAATATTAATTTTAGCATCTTCGACCAGCCAATAACCTGAAAACAAAAATAATGAGTACCAGTCAGTCAGAAGAAAAAATATTCGAGTGTAATAGATGTATACATTCAAGAAGGAGAATTTAATAGAGGAACCGGGAAAATATCGTCTCGATGCTACAGGGACTAGTGATACTCTCCGTGCTCGTATTATTAAATATCTAAGAACTGGAGAAGGGACAAATAGACAATGATCCAAGTAATACTGCACCTGGTCCATCCACCTCAAGCAATACCGAAGCTACAAATAGAACCGCTGACACTAGTCCCTATAAATATTCATGTCGCAGGCATATTTATACCAAGCGTGCTTGGTTGCTTTTGCACCCTGTTCGGGGTATAAATGGTCTAGGGCGCGTTGTACGTGATTTGCCGGAGATACTACCCCGTACTATCACGTAGTGCGTCCTTCATAACTCTCTAATTATACTCCTCATCCCCAAAAAGGAAAAAACAGTTTACAGTTTAGACGATCACTATTGGCTGCTTTGCACCGATTTGGGGTTCTAAATTGTCAACACAGACGTTAGTATTTCACCGGAGGTTTCGCCCGAACAAATAGTTACCTCTCTGTGAATTAATCAACCCCAAAACATCCAATTACCCCTTTAGAAAGTGACCGGAGGTTGAGGTCCCGAGCACCCATTCTAGTGTACAAATTCTATTATAATCATCATCTATCACTCTCATAAACATACCTATACAAATTTTGCACCACGTGGTCCCTGTTATAATTCTAATTTGTATATAACTAAAATAATACACAATTCACTCTTCTGATATATATACCGACTAATCTTTTTGCACACGACCACAAAAACAATACACCGAAAAAGCAACTACTGGTATAATTAATATTGTTAATTTCATTTGTAATCAAATTGCAACTGTTGTAAAAATCTATTTTACAGTTATACATAGAGTACCAGAATTATATTTTTGTTTATACTTTTATTATTATTTACCTGGGATATTTGTTTTAGTTTATTGCTATTAACAGTTATAACAATTACTCTATCCACAAAATAGTGAGCAGTTTGACCACGAACCTGCAGGTCTCATGTTCAAGAAGGGTTACCAAAAATTTCTTTTGTAGACGAACGTCACACACTGAACTCGCACATAGTTTTAAAAGGAATGCTCCAGGTCCTAGTGGAGGATAACTTCAGTGTTCACGAATAGGGGTCCTTCACTATGGATTAGTGGCTATTGCTCAACTTCTAATAAACGCAAGTTCTCTTTAGTTCAATTAAGCTTATGCGGTCAAAATCTAAACGGATGGTTGTTGGGTAGCGATCAATTTTTACCACAAATATTAATTCAAATTACTTTCAAAATTAATTTTTCAGCAAGTATCTACAAAAGTAAAAGACCACGCCATTTTTTTATGGAAAGTAGCCTTCGGTGAATATGTCTAATTTTTTTATATGTATTAGTTCTTGTCATACTCATCATTATTGTTCATAGGCACAAACTCATTCTATGGCTAGTTTTAGAAATACAGCGTGTTAAAATTTCATTATTTTTGGTTTGAAAGTACTGATGTTCATTTTATTTTCCAAATGCGATTTTTACATCTCTATAGAATATGTAGTTGTACACAGGGTACCATTCAATCTTATTTACAGGGTGATACACATTTTGACATTAAAGTTTTTTAAAAAATATATTTTGTTTTATTACAGCCACACAATTGCTACTCGGCAAACTCTTCATTGGATATGATATTGTGTTGGTTATATAAATAGTTATAAATATATATTATACAAGGTGATTCATAAGTTTTGTCCCAATCATCAATTCGTTTTAAAATCAATTAACGGAACCCTCTGTATGTGAGAATTGATTTTGACTTAATCTTATCCTTTAGTTAGACAGATTAGGTACTACTTAAGCTTATACATGGCGATTCAATAATTTTGGAAAATATTAAATATAACAATAGGTCGAAAGACGCTTCTTTTTTTCATCACCCTGTATCTAAAAATTGACTCGGTCGAGGTATATTGATTTTAAAATTTTCGAATACAGCATATTACAATGATTTCGTTCCTAAAGTTTGGTTTCAATCCTATGAGCAGATTTGTAGATAGTCTGGCAAGTTTCACCAAGACATGTCTAATGAAATTGCCAGCGTTTTTAAATCCTTATGGAAAGTGGCTTTTGGTAAAAATGTATAATTTTATAATATGTATTAGTTCTCGACGTACTCATCAATATTGTTCATGAGCACAAAATCATCCTCTGACTAGTTAAAGTGTTTAAGTTTCAAAATATCACGATTCGCATGTTTATTGTTCTTTATTTAAAATTACTACGTTAATTTGTTCTTCAAAATGCGATTTTTGCATCTTTATGGGATATGTAGATGTACACAAAGGGTATAACTGATTCTTAGTTACAGGGTGATACACAGTTTAACCGTATGGGTACTTTTTTAAAAGAATTATTTTGTTTTATAACAGCCACATAATTGCTACTGTAGAAGGCTCGTATTGTGTTAGTTAAGTCAATTGTTAAAAACATATATTATACAGGGTGATACAAAGGTTTATCTCAATCATCAAATCTTTTTGAAACCAAATAACGGAACCCTCTGTATGTGGGAATTGATTTTGACATCATTTTATCCTTTAGTTAGACAGATTAGGTACTACTTAAGAACATGCAAGGTGATTCAATAATTTTACAAAATACTAAATATAACAATCAGTCGAAAAACCTTTCTTGTTTTCATTACTCTGTATCTTAAAATTAGCTCTTTCAAATTATGTATATATGTATATAAATTTTAAAATCTTCGAATACAGCTTATTATACTGATTTGTTCCGAAATTTTCGTTGCAATCCTGAGATAGAGCCTGGAAAGTTTCACCAAGACATATCAAATGAAACTGTTAGCGGTTTTAAAGGAGCCAATATGTTATCTTCTATGGTTTATCGTTTAGGCTGGATTAAATTTGTAACGTCCAGAGAGTAGTTTTAAATTATGATACGCAAGTCAGCATGTGACATGCTGTGCAGTTAAAACCAGAAATATATACCAGACACATTGTTTAACTCACGTATAATGTTATTAACAGTAAAACTGTTAATAACAGGGAAAGGATTACGTCTAGTATTTGTACTGTACCTATTATATTGATTATGATACGTTAAGGTATAAAATAATGTTTACACCAAAAACCAATACTAGAACTGTGAGTAGTAATAGTCAAACCGACCAGTCGTTTGGATTTAGAAATAGTTAGTTATAGTGTAAAAGGCAAACTAGATATAGATTGGAAGATGTATTATTTATACCTTAACGTATCATGATCAATATAGTAGGTACAGTACAAATACTAGACGTATTCCTTTTTCTTGTGAATAACCGTTTTACTGACTTTTGGTACATTATACGCGAGTTAAACAATGTGTGTGGTGTGTATTTCGGGGTTTCTCTTTGCACAGCATGTGCACATGCTGACTTGTGTATCATAATTTAAAACTACTCTCTGGACGTTACAAATTCAATCCAGCTTAAATAATAAACCATAAAAGATAACGCATTGGTTCCTTTAAAAACGCTAACAGTTTCATTTGATATGTCTTGGTGAAACTTGCCAGGCTCTATCTCATAGGATTGAAACGAAACTTTCGGAACAAAATCAGTATAATAAATTGTATTCGAAGATTTTAAAATCTATATACATACCTTGAAAGAGCTAATTTTAAGTTGCAGGGTAATGAAATCGAAAAAGGTTTTTCGGCTTATTGTCTTATTTAGTATTTTGTAATATTATTGAATCGCCTTGTATATTCTTACGTAGTGTATAATACGTCTAACTAAAAGATAAAATGTAGTCAAAATCAATTCCCGTATACAGAGGGTTCCGTTATTTGATTTTAAAAAGAGCTGACGATTGGGACCAAACTTATGTATCACCCTGTATAATATATATGTTTACCCTGTATAATATCTATTTTTAACTATTTACTCAACCAACACAATATGACACCCAATGAAAAGTCTTCCATGGTAGCAATTAATGGCTGTTATAAAACAAAATATATTTCTTTAAAAACTATAACGTTAAACTGTGTATTACCGTGTAACTAAGAATCAATTATACCCTTTGGGTATATCTACATATCCCATAAAAACGCAAAAATCGCATTCTGAAGAAAAAATTAACGTAGTGATTTAAAAATAAAAAATAATGAATCGTGGTATTTTGAAACTTTAACAATTTAACTAGTTACATGATGATTCTGTGCTCATGAACAATATTGATGAGTACGTCGAGAGCTAATACATATCAGAAAATTATACATTTTTACCAAAGGCCACTTTCCATAAGGATTTAAAAACGTTGATAATTTCATTTGACATGCAAGTCTACTCATAGGATTGAAACGAAATTTTAGGAACAACTTGATTACAACATACTATATTCGAAGATTTTAAAATTAATATACCTTGACCGAGTCAATTTTTAGATACAGGGCGGTGAAAAAAATAAAGGTTTTTCGACTTATTGTTGTATTTAATATTTTGCAAAATTATTGATTCGCCATGTATAATCTTAAGTAGCACCTAATCTTTCTAACTAAAGGATAAAATGTCAACATCAATTCCCACATACACAGAGTTCCGTTATTTGATTTTAAAAAGAGTTGATGATTGGGGCAAAACTTATGAAACACCTTGTATAATATATATTTATAACAATTTAGTTAACCAACACAGTATCATATCCAATGAAGAGTCTTTCACAGTAGCAATTATATGGCTGTAATAAAACAAAATAGTTTTTTTAAAAAACTATAGTGTCAAAATGTGTATCACCCTGCAAATAATATTGAATGGTAGCCTTTGTGTACAACTACATATCCCATAAATATGTAAAAATCGCATTTAGGAGATAAAATGAACATCAGTTCTTTCAATAAGATGACGTTGAGCCGATGAACAATATTGATGAGTACGACAAGAACTAATACATATAAAAAAATTAGACATTTTAACCGATGGCCACTTTCCATAAGAAAATGGCATGGTCCTTGAATTCAGCAATTTAAATCTATTTTACCTTATAATTTACACACGCAATAAAAATGGCAGAATATTTGAACAACCTACTATATACCTTCGACTGCAATGTAATGGGAAATCCCAATTCACCTTGTGTTCAGACGGCAGTGTCGACTTTTATTTCAATTAAAATGTAATTAATAGGCTAAAATTATTTGTCATCTCACAGCAGAGGGATTGGTAGAAAAAAATTACCACTTCATACACAAAAAATAATTAATTACTAATTACGTAGATTCTGTCAACTCAGAATTCAAAATAACAGAAGTTAGTTGCCTACTGTTTCACATCTATTAGCGTTTAAATATAATCTGTAGAGTACATTGTATTTTACAAAATGTACACACGAATAGATTAACAGACAAATTTTGTTTTTACTATCTTGGAGTCGGTTTGTAATGCGTTATAGAGGTTATTCAACATTTTAATTAAACTGTTAATATTAAAGTCATTAAATGAAAGTTACTTTGTATTGGCAATATACGTCGGCTACAATAGTTATGAAAATTATTACATTTCTACGTAATGATAGTCGTAGATGGCTTGAACATATGTTAGTGTCTTTGACATTTCCATGTGTTCGATTTTAGGTAAAATTGAAATCATAACGTCTACGATATAAATTAATTAATTCACGAGTACGATGCAAGTCTTAATTATTTGTTAATTGAGTATAGATTAATTATATTTGTCGGGATCCAAATTGTACTTACATGAATGCTGGCGTTTACCTATTTCTCAGTTAAATAAGTATAGATGGCTTGTTGGTATCTTTTCCATTCATGATGTACATTATAATACAAAATATGTTATCTTACACTAACATTCTTGATATTTTTAATCGAGAATTAATAAAACAAAATCCGTGTTCACATTTAACGGCATAATATTTTAAATTTTTTAGTTTGTTTTATCACGAAAAGAACTATTCTTCAAACACAAAAGACGTTTGAATCTACTCTTCTTTCGCCATTCATTACATATGATTTTATGGGTTAATTACTTGTATTCTTGTTCAATGCATTAACAGTACTTAAAGGTTAATGTGTAAATTAGGGGTTGATTTCGGGTTAATTCTTTTTAAGTGGATAATTTTATTTATATATTTTGATTTTGATACTAAATACGAAACGTTTGTAAATTTTTGTATACGGTGCGTTTAATCAAATACAATTTATTCGGAATGTTGGGACATACAATGAAAGCTAGCAATTTTATGCTTATTACTGGCTATTCTAGTAGCGAATAGTTTAGTTATCATCGAATTTGTCTATTCTGTGATCATACAAGAATTTCTGTCAGCTATAACTTGACATTCATCAAAATACATCGAGATCACAGTGGCCCCAGTGATGTTTATTACTGAATGTTGAAGGCTAGTTTTGGTAAGTGCACAGTATTGAAGCATTCTTTTAGGTACTGCACGACGCATACTACGGTTTTAACACAATATCTAACCTTCACGTGATTTTAATGATTACCTCATTCACTTGATTTTATCGAACACAACTCTGATCTTTCAAACTTGTGTATTACGTAAACATAAAAAATAATAGGCGAGTCTCAGTACGTTATTTCTATATTTATGTATGTATGTTTCACGATTGCCACGATTATCACTTCTGTTTTTAGTGTAATTTTATTAATTTTTTATGGAAATTTAAACGTTTCCATAACAATTACAGTAAATTATAATAGTTTTATTTTCCTTTATTTAACAACTTACTTTTACTTCCACATCCAACGGATGGGAAGCACCGTATCGCTAAAAAAATTTCAAAAATTTTTACTAGCTCAATGGCTTTAAAACGTTCGAAAACATCCAAAAACAAAATTTGAACAAAAAAATTCTTGGCTGTGCGCGCGTGCGCGTGCGCTTGCGCTTGCGCGTGCGTGTATGTGTACGCCATAACTTTCTAAGGACTTAACATATCAACTTGAAATTTGGTACACATATAGATATTAACTACCCAAAGCGACTGGTTGTTTTTGAGGTCAGTGGGGTATGGAGAAAGGGGGTAAAATTTGGGGGTAAGTACCCCTTTTGCAAATTTTTATTTTTTTAGATTTTTTCCTTTTAATGTGTGATTAGTAATATAATTGTGAATATTTTTGTGCCTATACTTTTTCTGTACAACAAACGGTTTACAAGTTATTACACTTTAAAAACCGGTTTTTTCTAAATATCTCCGGAACTACTTCATATATTCAAAAAGTGAAAATACCATTAGATAGGAAATAACATTTCTCACAAATACTGTTTCAGCAATTTTTTGGAAAATTTTGTCATTTTTGAAATATTTCCAAAAAACTCGATTTTGACACCCGTCCACACGATTTTTTTTAAATTTTGGTATTGATATTGTTTGACAGAAAATCAAATCTCTGATCGAAAAGCATTCTTATAATCATTTTCGAGTTATTTACAAAAAAAATGATTTTTTGATGTGGAAGTATAGATACAATTTGCACGGGGTTTTTTACTTCAATTTATACCCTTCTTGTATTAAGGAATGTTATAAAGTATTTTTACAATTTTTATTTTTGCTCGCGGCTTTGCTGAGTCGTAGTGGCCGTGAGAATTTGTATACAGTATTAATAAACTAAAACAGGCATTTATTCTCTTAACAAATTACAAAATAAAAGTTTTTATCTAAACAAACATTAATTTTCGAATTAATAAGTACTGGGACCCCTGGTGGGTAGGCAATCCTGCTGGCACCGGTGTATTCTTGTGACTGCATAAGCGTCCATCTTTTTGGATCTGGTTCAGGATCTTTAAGCAAATAATTAATCTTCCTAACAGCCTATCTAGGAAATTTAGTCTCTTTAGAAGTTCTTCCTTTTAATTATTAATTTATTATCAACAGGTGTTGATAAACTTTTATTATCTGAATTCTTGCGTGCTATAGGAAGCACCCCTGATGAAACGAAAATGGCGACCTTTATTTACACCGGTATAAATAAACACTTGGGGTTGATGACTCTGTTAATTTAATTCCGTTTGTAGTTGATTTTATTAAAGAATTTTATTTCGTGTAACTTATGGTATGAGAATCTGGGAATTAATTACTATTTTAAATTGATTTTTAAACTAATTACAGGAAGAAAGGATGTATTTTATGTATTCTATTCAACAGATAAAGATTTTTACGCATTAATACTTAATTAAACAAGTTTGACCTAATTTTGATTAGTTATGGAAGAAGTACGTATTAAAATTGATGTTCATTTACTTTCAAAAGAAAACACGTTTATCTATCTAATACAAATTCGTTTGCAAGATTACAATAATATGAAAAGCTTCTATTTTTAGGATTCTCGTTGTGTTAGTGTGAAACGGTCGATGTGATAAACACATTAATCTAATGAAATTAAACCAAAATAATTCTTATCATTAAGTCACTTTCAAAGAAACGTAATTTTGAGAATATTATTACTTTAGGTATTACGTAAATTATATACTCTAAAGAATAAAAATTTATGGTTTTCGGGAAAACAAGTTTATATTAAAAGAAAATTAAAAGATTGTCTTGAAGTAACTGGCAATTAAAATTGATTTTTATGAATAAAAAAATACGTTTTATGTACATACAGGATAAGTCTCAAAATGTATCTTTGTCGGTGTTTCGTGTAAATTCGTGTAATTATTCGGGTAATAAGGAAATGTTTGAGGGGCAAGTTTGATGTTTTCGCCTAAGTTAGCAAGTCGTTGGAGTCGTGTGGTTTTCACCTATAGTACGGAAAATAAGAATGTTTTGAGTTATAACTCAAGAGAGGAATGGGCCTGACCTACGTTAGATGACTAACGCTTGCAGGGAAGGAACACGATCGGGTCTGTTGAATTGAAAGACAGCGTCGGAAGAGAGGGTTTTGAGATCTAGTCTCTGAATCGGAAGAGAGTTTGTAGGTCTCTGCGGCAATTTTGATAGGTACGGGGACGTGTGGCGAGAGAATGTTTTGCGAATTGGATAAATATGAGTTGGAAATGGAAGGACTGATGCTCAGTTGACGGAAGTAGTAACACAATTGCGGGGATTAAGAAACGTTCATTAGGACTTTTGGGATATGGATCTGGATTATCACTTTCCCATCCAACGGATGGGAAGTACTGTATCGTTAAAAAAATTTTCAAAAATTATTATTCGCGCAATCGCTTTAAAATGTCCGAAAACGTCCAAAAACAAAATTTGAGCAAAAAAAATCTTGCCTGTGTGTCTGAGTATTTTTTGTCATTCTTTTTCTGTACAACAAACGGTTTAAAAAATAATACAACCGTCATTTTAAGAAACCGGTTTTTCCTAAATATCTCCGGAACTACGTAGTATATTCAAAACGTGAAAATACCATTAGATAGGAAATAACATTTTTCACAAAAAGTGTTGTTACAGTTTTTCCGAAAATTTTGTCATTTTCGAAATACCTCCAAAAAACTCGTTTTGGAACCCGTCCACACAATTTTTTTGATTTTTTTGGAATTAGATAAAAAATCAAATTTCTGATCGAAAAGCATTCTTATAATTTTTTTGTAAAGTTAATCGTTTTCGAGTTATTTACAAAAACCGACTTTTGATGTGGAAGTATTGATACAGTTTGCAACTTTAACTTAAATTATCAGAACAGAATTACATGGACCATTAGGTCATAGAGATACTTGGACTTTTATTATTTTCTTCCTTGTAGCTAATTGTAGATCAGATACTGTGTTTTGAGTGATAATTAAACTGTTTTAGATTTGATGATGTTTTCTATTATGCATTAAAGTAATTAAACTAAAATATAGAGACTGTAGGTATTATATTTATTATTTTTGTACAATGCAACTAAAAATAATAACGCGTGGTATACGTGGTATCTCCATCGACTTTTTGATGAATCAACTCAGAACCTTGTTGAGGCATTACATCTTTTATAGATTTTCCAGTTAAAATACCATTGACGACACTTTCAATAATGGGACCCAGAATATTCGAAATTGCCGCTTGGTAATTTTGAATAAATGTGGGGAAACACTCACTGGTTGATGTGCTAACAATTTGACTCATTGGTTCATTATTCAGAATACCAGAAATATGTAACTAAATAATGTTTGATGTAATACATGATTAATTTCTTAAAGAATACTTACAATCGATTTGCTAATGTCAAAATTGACTTTTACATCTTTAATACCTTGTAGACCTCCTCCTGTTATACTTACCTTTCCAGACACACCTAGTTCTACGTTTTCAGTAAGCAAACTAAAAAGAGTCTTTTAATGAATAAAACATAAGAATATTTACATACGTTATGCTTCCACTACCATAAAGAGGTATAAATAGCAGAGTTAAGTCCAAATCGTAAACAGGGGCTACTAGCTGAAACTTAGGAAGGAGAATCGTAAGTTTTAGTGATGGAGGAAGTACAGTAATTTTTAGTTCTGTTGCTACGAACTTAGAGAAGCCAATGAGAATTGTATCTTCAACGTGTAATGTGAAACTAAAAATATATGTCCAGAATTAAGCTAAAAATGAAGATTATCAAAAAAAATTACTTTAAAATAGAATTGTTGATGTTAACATCGATTAATGGTATTGTTAATGGATCGTGTTCTGACAAATTCTTAGATAACTGTACTAAAGTCTGATTAATTTGGTCTTCAAATATTCTTGTTCCTGAAAATTGAATTTTTTAATAATTATTACTTTATACGTTATAGTCTTGAGTTACCCTTTGGTAAATCCAATTCAACTTCTAGGGATTGCACTGCAATGGCTAAAAACAGCGTAGAAAGAATTATGCGCAACATTTTATTAACGAGAGTTTGAAAATAGAATTGTGATTTAGAAAACTCTTGGTTTTATGTGTCTTTGGTAAAGTGTTTGATAAGATAATTCATTGATTTATTTTGAAGTCACACAATGATTGTTAAAATTGTAAATCTTGTAAGATAATTATCCATTATCCAGTTATTTTAAGTGATCTATAAAAAAACAAATAAAACACTTTAGAATCTATTAGACGTATTGTCATAATCGTTTATCATCAGGGAATAAACTTTTTAACACTTATTATAATCATTTCAGTATGTCGTACTGAGCAAGCTTTGTGACGTGCGTCATTTGACTTCGCTGATTTTAGTCCAAATATACAATTCTTTTTGAAGCGTATATGCAATATACATAATAATTTTGCCCTAGGTACAAGCCCTATGTTACGCCATGAACTCTTGTATATCATTCCTATTAATTCTAATTAAATTATAATTTTTCATTTTATGGTATATATAATCATTTAACTCATCGTTGTGTATCTTTATTTTCTTATTTCTACATTGAAATTAATTTAATGACATAATTATATAAATTTCATACAAATTTACGACATCTAGTGGCAGAATTAGAATCTAATTTAATGAGATAACGTTTCCATAAACATATTGAATTGAAAAGCATGTGCATTAGAATTCTCTGTTTAATTTTTAATTATACCAACCAAGTTAGTTGGGATATAGGCCAACGCTCTATTTATGTAAAATAAGAGATGGTATATATCCTGTTATCAACGTGTTAGTTTCGGGAGTAAGGTATTTCATATTAACATATGCGTGCAGTGTGCATTTTATTTTTCCTTTTCTGGACTTTTCTATGCCATTTCTGTACTACTGATGATATCAACATTCGGATCATATCAATGAGATTACTTCGTAAAATAACTTCTACAAGTCTTACTGATATTACATGGTCACCATCTGTTTACACTCAATTTTACTTATTGTAAATATAAATTCCATCATATACACACTATCAAAATACATGTCTATCATCCGTCTTTTTTGAGGACATCGAAACAGATTAGTCTATAATTACATTCATTTCACCTGATTTTCGAAGCAACCAATTTATGATAATTAATTATATACACCAATCTACTGTTTGTTTGAGCAAGTGGTAATTGTGTAGCTATTATATTGAATGTAGTCATTCTAGTTGAACTATTTGATTATTCGTGTATAAGTCATGCGGTTGGAAAGATATTAACATTTTGTCAAATGAACAAATTCTTACAAGATTTACTTACGTGTATTTTCACTATTCATATATGTGGGTAACTTGTATATAATAACTGTTAACCGTTGTTTACTTATTTGCTTTAACTGTCAGATTATATTGACATGGTATATCAGTAATTTTGGTAGCGCTGAAATTGTAACTGTCGTCGGTGTCTCCACGTCAGTTAGAATATATATATATATATATATATATATATATATATATATATATAAAGTACTTTAGTGTAGATTCATTTAAGGTAGACAGTTCACATTACAGATTTGTGCGTTTTAGGTTAAATTACTAACATTTAGTACATAGCACATGCATCCTGCAGTTGAACGATATATGTCTTTTAGTTTTGCTTGCAATTATTGCGTTGAGTAAACAATAGCCTTTATAGACAACGACGTTGACGAAATTAAAATTTCGTAAACTAATTTTTGATGTCTCAATTTCTAAATTAATATGCGTAGTAGAAATCTACAGTGTGCATTAATTTGTATCTTATTGAATAAAAATGAATTGAGTAACTTAAAATCTGATTTCTTTTTTTTATGTTCACCAAATAAACGAGTTTTTAATTTACTAGAAACCAAAATACTTGCGTACGTGCGCGTGCGCGTGCACGTGTACGCGTGTGCACGTGTACGCGTGTGCACGTGTGCGCGTGTTTACGTGTGCGCATGTGAGCGTGTGCGCGTGTGCTCGTGTGAGCGTGTTCGCGAGTGCGCGTGTGCGCGTGTGCGAGTGTGAGCGTGTGCGCATATGCGCGTGTGCGAGTGTGGGCGTGTGTGCGTGCGTGCGTGCGTGTGTGCGTGTATGCATGTGATCGTGTGTGCGTGTATTCGTGTGTGAGTGTGCACGTGTACGCGTGTGCACGTGTGCGCGTGTTTACGTGTGCGCATGTGCTCGTGTGAGCGTGTTCGCGAGTGCGCGTGTGCGCGTGTGCGATTGTGCGAGTGTGAGCGTTTGCGCATATGCGCGTGTGCGAGTGTGGGCGTGTGTGCGTGCGTGTGTGCGTGTGTGCGTGTGTGCGTGTGTGCGTGTGTGCGTGTGTGCATGTGATCGTGTGTGCGTGTGTGCGTGTATTCGTGTGTGAGTGTGCGCGTTTGCACGTGTTCGCGAGCGCGCGTGTTCGCGTGTGCGCGTGTGCGAGTGTGCGCATATGCGCGTGTGTCAGTGTGCGAGTGTGCTGTACCCGTATGCGCGTGTGCGAGTGTGGGCGTGTGTGCGTGTGTGCGTGTGTGCGTGTGTGCGTGTGTACGTGTGTGCCGTTGTGCGTGTGCGCGTGTGAGCATGTGAGCGTGTGTGCGTGTGTGTATGCTTGTGTGCGTGTATGCATGTGCTGTGTGCGATGTGTGGTGTGCGATGTGCGGTCGTGTGGCGTCGTGTGCTCGTGTGCGAGTGTGGGCGTGTGAGCGTGTGTGCGTGTGTGCGTGTGTGCGTGTGTGCGTGTGTGCGTGTGCGTGTGTGCGTGTGTGTGTGTGTGTGTGCGTGTGTGCGTGTGTGCGTGTGTGCGTGTGTGCGTGTGTACGTGTGTGCGTGTGTGCGTTTGTGCGTGGTGCGTTGTGTGGTGTGCGTGTGGCGTGTGGGCATGTGCGTGTGTGCGTGTGTGCTGTGTGCGTGTGTGCGTGTGTGCTGTGTGGTGTGGTGTGTGCGTGTGTGTGTGCGTGCATGTGTGGCGTGTGCGTGTGCGAGTGTGCACGTGTGTGCAGTGCGTGTGGGCGTGTGAGCGTGTTCGCGTGTGCGAGTGTGCGTAGTGTGCTGTGTGGTGTGTGAGGTGCGTGTGGTGTGTGCATGTGGCGTATGTCGTGTGTCGTGAGTGCGTGTGCGTGTGCGTGTGTCGTGTTGTGTGTGTGCGTGTGGCGTATTGCGTATATGCGTGTGTGCGTGTGAGTGTGTCGTGTACGTGTGTTCTGTGTGCGATTTGCGTGTGTGCTGTGCGTGTGTGTGTGTGTCGTGTGCGCGTGTCGCGATGTTCGTGCTCGCAAACGGTGGGTGTGTGTGCGTGTGCGCGTGTGCGTGGGTGTCGTTTGTGTGATAGTGTGTGTCGTGTCGTTTGTGGTCGGTGTTGTTTGTGTGTGGGTGTGTGTGATGTGTTGTGTGTGTGTGTGTGTGTGTGTGTGATGTGTGCTGTGTGTGTTGTGTGTTTGTGTGTGTATGTGTGTGTGTGTGTGCGTGTGTGTGTGTGTGTGTGTGTGTGTGAGTGTGATGAAATTTCAAAATGTGAACTCGTGTATTAAAGTGACACTTTGTTATAAATAATCTACGTTTCGGTAGTTTGTCTTTACCACCTTTATCTAGATTATAAAATAATATTGATTGACAATATATGTCAAGTCACTTAATTAGACTTAGATCTTAATGTTTTTGTTCTGCTGCTGATTGTAGGTACCGTATTTAAGCTACTGCTTTAAAAAGGGTTCAGAGGAGTGTTGGTTAGTGTTAGATGGTTATTGTTACTGTTTGGTTTAATTTGTCGTACTACAGGTTTCCATACTGGAGATATTCTAAAATGATCATCACACTTGTTTAAAGCCAAGGGATGTTTCTCACTTTCAATGGCTTTTCTTATAATCCTTTCTTGCAACGTATATACTGATGCAATTAATTTTGTTTTGTTGGAATAAATATTGTATCCAGTTTCAAGGTGATGCATTGCTAGAATTAAGCACAATCACCGATTACTATTTTTTGATATTTTAGTAACAAAACATAACAATAGATTTAGCTAAACCTTGTTCAGAAAAGAAACACATACGTATCGCTATCTTAATGTTCAGTCATATCACCATTCATCCCAACTACGTAGCATTATTAAGTCTTTAACAATCAGGTCAATTCGCTTAACAGATGACAAATTTGGACACAAAGAACTTAATAATTTATCTAAAATACTACAACAAAATGGGTATCCTTTAAATGTATTCAACAGATCACTAATAAAGTGATCAAAAGTAATACAAGAGCAAACAATAGAATCGATGAATCTAAACTAAACTGTACCATACATAAGGGGTATAACAGATGTTATAGCAAATAAATTTTTCGAAACAGAATACCGTATAATTTTTAAGTCATATATAACTGTCCAACAGTTGATAAAAAGTCCTAAGGATAAAATACGTGGTAAGGATCGAAGAATATGTGAGATTCCATGTAATGGTTGTCATAGATCGGACAAACTAATAAGAAACTGAGCATAATAGTACAAGAACACAAATTAGGAATTAAACAACATGCTGCTTCCGACTCTTTAGCCAACGCATCACCTTGAAACTGGACACAATATTGATTCTAATAAAATTAAATTAATTGCATCAGCATATACACTGCAAGAAATGATTATAAGAGAAGCCAATGAAATTGAGAAACGTCCCTTGGCTTTAAACAAGCGTGATGATGGTTCTAGAATATCACCAATATGGAAACCTGTAATACGACAAATTAAACCAAATAATAACAATAACCATATAACACTATCCAACACTCATTTAAACCGTTTCCAAACCAGTACCTTACATATAGTAGCTACAACCCGCAGCAGAACGGAAGTATTAAGATCTAGTGCTAATCATATGACTTGACATATATTGTCAATCAATATTATTTTATAATCTTGATAAAGGTAGTAGACAAACTACCGAAACGTAGATTATTTATAACAAAGTGTTACTTTAATACACGAGTTTACATCCTGAATACATCCTTAATACTTGTGGAAACCTACATGACTACATGACCTACATGATTTACGTAGACTCTGCATTAAAGACTTACAATTAGATCATAAACTTGAAAATATGTGCTACCATAATCGTTTTACCTAATTTTTTTTATTCTTCCAGCCAAAAGTCAGTACCAACTTTGTTATTTTAAATGAAAACCTACATTTTTCCTCACACAGTTCGATTCGCCTTTAAATTTCGAGTTCAGACAGCCTAAGTTATTTTAGCTTATCTATTATAGTTTTCATATGTCGATTTTTCAGTAAAAAATTATTGCCGAAAAAATTTGTATCCCGCAAACCGTTCTAAGTTAGGAAACGAAATTTTTGACGCAGTTAGCTGGAAGTCTAGGCTAACTCTTGATGTCGTGTCGATGGTTCCATTTTTTAGCATATGTGCTCGGTGATCGTCAAATGTCGCATTCAAAAATTGTCAAAAGCTCCTTTTTTTTAAATGGCACTTACCTATTTTTTACATTCGAAATAAAATTGAAATTTAGGACGAATTACTTAAGATTCTTTGCTTTTTCGAGTATACCATAAAAGCTAAAGGTAATTGTAAGTAAGTAGTTCATAATCAGCCAAAGTGAAACGAATTGTGCTAATTCCAAACAAAAGTGATTTGAAAATGCAAAATTATCCAAACGAGGTTGTGTTAGACTTGTTTGTAATCCTTTACATGTGCCAAAAAAATATTGAGCAAACTGTCCGGGAGTTTAATTTAAAATATCCTAATTTACCAAGCATTACACAGGGAAAGTTCTCACGATTGTGAAATAATTTTATAATTTTGGGAAAGTTGCTAGACCCATTACGAGAGTGATCCCACTAACCGGTAATGGAGATAATTAAATTTACCATTCTCGACATTTTCAAACCTCACGAGGAACGGAGACTTTGGAATTAGGATTATCGTACTTTCCAATACAAACCATTTTAAATCGTCATAAGCTACATCCTTTTTTATTCATAAGACTTGGAAAACTGTACCCTCGTGACTTTCCTCAGGATAAGCGACTGACGAAGGAAGGTTTTGTCAGCAGAGAGTTTACAATATGCAAAATTGACGTGCGCGCGTACGTGCGTACGTGCGTGTGTGCGTGCGTGCGTGCGCGTGTGTGTGTGTGTATATGTGTGTTGAACCTGATGTTACCACTGCTGTTGTGTCTCCTAAAACTTCTTCATCGTCACCATCTACCATACGTTGTTGGAATTGCTCTAGTGTAGGACATGTTCCTCCTTGCTGTCCTAAACCTCAAGTCAAGTATTGCTATGGTTATTGAAAATCTGACTAATTTTTCTTGTTTTGCTTGTTTTAAGAAACAGGGAAACTTTAATAAGGGTATCCTACTATTATTATTAAAAATGCTTAATTTTACGAATATATACTACTCCAGTACAAATTTTCGCATCCAAGGTGTCCAAGTACCGCTAGCTGCTGGGTTATACTTTGACTTTGTAAATGTACTGGGTTAAAACCTCCCAGTCACAATCGTTCTGCGGTATTGTAAAGAAAGGAGTGATCGACCTTTACAAAGATCGGCCTCCGTTAAAGCTTTAATCCAGTATCGTTTTGATAGCTTTCGGAATAGGCTCTTTTCATTAACAGCTTGAGGTTGTGAATCGTTTCTCACTTACGCTATTTATATTTTGAGCCTAACAATGAAAAACAGTAATTTGTCATTGAAAATGTTTTATTGTTTTTCGAAGTATTCTCCTTTATGATCAATACACTTTTGCATTCGTTCGAACCATTCGTCGTAGCATCTTTTCCAATCTTCTTGAGACACCTCCATAACATGATTTTTGAAGGCATCGACGGCTTCTTCCGGCGATGAAAATCGTTGACCACGCAATTTATTATGACATTCGAGAACAAGAAGAAGTCATTGGGCGGAAAATCAGGACTGTACGGCGGATTACCCATCAATTCGATTTTTTGAGTATTCAAATAATCGGTTGTTAGACGAGATGTGTGAGAGCTCGCATTGTTATGATGAAGAACGATCAGACGGCGCTCTCACCGAAGACTTCCGGCAAAAAAATTGTTGTGTACCATTCAGAATTGACCGTTTGTTTCGATGTGCTTCGAGCGCGAACAACTTTTGTTGGATTTGGTTCATCTTGAAACACCCACACCGTCGACTACTGTTTACGTTCCGGCTCGTATGTATATATCCACGATTCGTCACCTGTTGGAATCTTATATACGTCTTTTGAAGTACCGCCATTGTATTTCTTGAGCATTTGTGTTCACCAATCGTTGCCAGTATCTTTTTGAGATTTATTAAAATTATGTGGGATCCAACGAGAACAAACCTTTTCACAGTATCTAGCATGGCGATCTTTCATTATTAGTTTTTGCACAGTGTCAATGTTTTCTTGAATAACAGCTGATTCTAGATCTTCGCGAATTTCGCCAATGAGCGAAAGGGGGGCCACGATTAAAATCGTTATACAAGCGTTTCACAATGGCAAGGAACGTTTCTATGGAAACGTAAAACGACGCCTAACTGCAATCAGTGTTGCCAAGGCTCAAAATATAAATAGTAACCCTCGTACACCTTCTAGTACTAACACCGTTTTATTAAATATTAGTTGTTCAGTTAGAAAAGATATATGAACATAGAAAAGTCCATTCAGCATTATTGGAAAATCTACATACCTTTCTTGTATAGCTTTTGTAAATGTATTATAAATGTAATGTTGCAGCTTGCACGTTTGTGATTTGTGTGACAATTTTGTCTATAAAACCTCGTTTTGGTCTGTTGAATCATGCATGTGTATGGATTCTATACATTATGAACAAACTTCGTCTAACTAAAGTCGGGTGTGGGGTTGTATAAACATTAATAAAAGATGGTTTCATTATATATGTTTGTGGATGTATTTTGTATTTAATGATAGATACTATATACCTTCATACTCAGTTATAAGTACGGAAATGTGCTTTAGAAAAAGCTGAATCAAGAATATTTTTAAAATACTTGTCTTTTTTGGGTTTTTTAATGGTGTATTTGTAAATTAAAGTTTAGATTGTATAACTTTAATGTACAAATACAACATCAAAAAACCTAAAAAAAATAATTATTCTATTATGTGTAATAATGGTGAAAGTTTACATTTTCAAGAATATTTTTATTATTTTATTTTATTTAAACTCCAGTTCTTTGTACTTTTACATAAATAATGAGACTAAAGATTAAAGGTAACCAACCACGTATAGACACGTGCTGTTTAGGTGTTTTTATTAATGCAAGCTGCACATGCATCACGTAGGTATGTAAGCCACTTTGCTTACAATAATTAAAATGGTTTATTTTAATTTGCCTCGTCTAGCTCAAATCGGGTCTTGTCTTAACAAGACGGGGGTGGTTCATATTTTGGTGCTTAACACTGTACACTTTAATTACAATAAAATGTTTTAAACTTATATTACCTATTTCTTCTATAAAGCTAAATAATCAGATACTAAACTAGGTGAATTAAATTAACAACAGGAAAAATGTTAAATCAGGTTAACCAGAGTGTCCTTCCTGGTAGCGCCCGTTTTGGTTGGTCCCCGATGGACGGTAATGGTGGTATTATTGGCTCCTGAGACATTTCTGTGGAGATATAAATTATTGTGGTTCAATTGCTAGTGTGTTAGGGCCAAAAATCCTGATAATGACGATTTAGTTTGATTTATTACGAACGCTTAGGCCGGCCCTGTAAACGGTGGCGTGGTATTTATCAGGTGGTGTTGTGTAATATTCTCCGTATTACATAAGCAGGGAACAACGATCGCGCTGGTGTTTATAAGCAGGTCAAAGAGAAAAATCAATAATTTAAAGTAACCTTGGTGCGCATGACTATTCTTATATGTGATTTGGCTTTCACACTGAATAGATGTGAATTCAGTACTTAGAACTCTTCACAAAGGACAGGTTAATATTTATACGTTTCTGAATGCAAATTGTTCGTACGCGTTTGATTAGGATGTTCTCAGGATTTCTTAATTAATTGAGAACGTATTTACATTGATTAATACATAACATTTAATTATGCCCGGCAATAAGACGCATTAATTCTTTATTATTAGAAAACGTCTGTTATTGTTAAACGCGTATAACTTCCTTATAATCGAAACTTATTCTACCTATTAAATACAAGGAAGATGGAGTTTATCACGAACTAATCTACGTTAGTTATTATTAAAAATTGCTTTTATTATTAATTGTTGTAAACGAATTAATCTGAGGCGGGTTTACACGATTTTTTAGTACAGCGTGAACTAAATTTAACTTAATTCTGAGAATTGTTTCAGACGGAATGCAGGTGTCTTAAGTACACGATTATTCTCGGGGTTAAAATGAGAGAATTTACACGTATAATGTTCGTAATTCATTATGATGCTCGTAAATTAGTCAGGCCTTCGGGAACGAAATAGAGGATAGTTTTTCGTTGCGTGAAAATATGCTCGCGATACAAGAATGTTTATCTTACCGGATTTCCTTTATTAAGAAATATTATTAGAAGAAGATCCAACAAATTGTAGTCGGTTCACAAGTCGCTGGAACACGTTTGATGCAATTTATTACGTAAACGCACCACGGGCTCGTCTTTATTTAACTGGAGTATCACGCGGGTGATCTCTAAGAATACGGCTTCTGGTATTGAGATTATCTCCAGGTCTTGGCGTCGCTTGTTTGTATTGCTAATTTTTTCAGGATCTGGTAGGTATATTGTAGGTGTAATATATGTTTAATGAAGAGCCCTTTATAAGATTCTGGGTCCAGCCCGTCGACTGCTGTATAAAGGGATCTCCCGGGGAGCGGTAGAATTACAGTGAATACCCTTCTTGCCGCTGGAGTAAATGGAAGTTGACTTCAGAACGTTAGCCCGCAGTAGCAACGTCCTGGTTTGTGTGTATGGTTGCAGAAGGTGGCTTCAGGCTTTACAGCCTGTCGTAACTTCTAGTGTGTGTATGTTTGCAGAAGGTGACTTCAGGTTTTACAGCCTGTCGTGTACTTCTGGTGTGTGTACTGGAACGGTGAGATAACTTCCGGGCTCTGCAGCCCGTCGTTTCTCTGGGTATATGGTGTAATGTTTAAGAAAAGTGGTGCAATAAAATTTACGTGCTGTTAACCTTAGCGTATCTCAACCAACAGCTTGATTGTATGACGCTGATTTAGCGGTGACGGCGGCAAAGTAACGCGACTAAAGATACACGACGGTTCAGGATGAACGGATGCGGCAATCGACA
This sequence comes from Vesta saturnalis, assembly GCA_036346205.1. Lineage (NCBI taxonomy): Eukaryota > Metazoa > Arthropoda > Insecta > Coleoptera > Lampyridae > Vesta > Vesta saturnalis. Next base: position 4,445,930 of record JARFJB010002320.1, read on the forward strand.
GGTCGGCGGCGTATACAACGAAACTAAGTACGGCAGGCGCGCGTGGTCTGGATATAGATTCTAGATGCTAGAGACTCGAGAGTAGCAACTAGAGAGAGTAGAGCAGAGTACGCAGAGTGTAGCAAATAGAAACAAGAGCGCGGAGTGCGCAGAGTGTGGAGTTTCTTCCGGTACGCCGCGGTCTTTATAGATAATTCGAGGTGGGTGGGCCCGGCTTCTATGCTGGGGTCCTCTGGCTGTGATTGGCTGAGGGTTCTCTGACGTAAGAGCATTTGATGCTTTTTGATATCTACGTCGGAGAGGGTTCAAATTAATTATTTGTGATGCAATATCGCGCAATCTTTTGCAATTGGTTTTAATATTATGCAACTTTATCTAACTTGATTACTGTAGGGCAATTAAAAAATAATTAATTACAAAAATTTTAGTAAAGTTAAGCTGGATCTTTGCAGGTATATTTTTAGAATCTTGTCATTATGTGAGTGACAAATTATAAATAATTGTAAACGATGTATCGTACTTTGACGTAATTTTTAGTACATCACTAATCCGCTTCATGACCTTTTTAAGCTTAAATATCACAACATTGTTTTTTTCCAGTTATTTAACCAATTAATGCCCATATGTTGATAACGGCTCATATTGGTTTTAATTAACATTTTGCCAATTTCGCTGCTTGCAAACTATGCCGACTCTACGTCACCAATGTGACGAATCGAATGCATATAGATAACAAAATTTCTTCTGGCATCATGCTCTCGGTACGTGATTGGTAAGTAAAGTAATATCATTGAGTAAATTTTTTACCCAATGGTAATATTTTATAGTACATTCGTCGACAGCCAAATCGTCTTTGCATAATACACAAGGTGTCCCAAGGTGACGGCCCATTAGAATTATTTCAGACACTACTTCGATTAGAATTTTGAAAATTTGGGCAATAGTGTTTTCGGACATGCCCTGGTCAAGTAAAATAAAATCGTTCACGTAACACTTCCGCTTATACCGGAAGTTGACATATTGTATATTAATGCAATTTTGGATTCTGCGTAGCGTTGTATATGGACTTTCATCTAGTTTCCTCATTCCTAAAACTAACAGTTTTTAAGATATTTATTTTTCTTTCAAAAAAATTAAAAAAAGTTAACTAGCTTAAAATCATGTATATTTTACAGTAAGCAATATTCATAGGAGGACTAGATGGATCCCTAATCTTCCCATCTATACTTTCAAAGTAGCTTAATTACATACGGGGTGGTGGAAATTTAATTCCCAGTTTAGTTACATTTAAATTTTCATAAGTCAGTTTATTCAAATGCAACATCCCGTATGTTTTCCAATATTCCGATACAAAATTTTATTCTCTTCCGAACGATGCAGGTTTCCTATATCTATCTCTAGGTAATTTCATCGAGGATGGCTGTGAAATTCTTAATAAAACTCCAAAACAAACAACTAATCTATCACTAGTTATTTTTCTTAGTTTTTTTTGCGGTGCCAGTGTAATATAGCGTTTATAAGGAATGGAACATAATACATATTCAAATGCTGATATTTTAAATTTATTATTTATTCACAGATGTTGCAATGGGATTATAAACAGAACATGTATAATATTTAATGAGACATTCCAATTCGCCACCAATGAGCAGAGAAGGGTTAGGAAGAATTCTGAAAAATGAACTAGAGTATGGTCGAATTAATGCAGAAATAATTTTACGAAAGTCAATTACTTCAAATCAAGATCCTGTAATAAATGTGCGTTATTTTAGTGTTAATCCAGAGTCCTCAACTCGTGCTGCAGAATATGGTTTAAGCATTCACGAGCGTCCATTCACAGAATACGTACTATGTTTAAGCTACTTCTGCTCTTGATCCAGGTAATGCCATCCAACAGGTACAATTTTGTAAAATGATGTTAGTTTGATACCAATTTTTGTCACATATTACATGGACAGACGAGTCAAAATTTACGAGAGAAGCTATTTTTAAAAGAAATAATACTCATTTGTAGTCATCTACAAGTCTTCGATTTATTCGGGAAAGAAACATTAAAAAGAAAAATTTGATGTAAAAGTTTTCTGTCTAATTAAAGATAACCATATCTAGAAGAAAATTTAAGTGTCAGCGTGTATCTCAATATTTGGCAAACGGTTGTTGCAGATTTTCGTGCTAAAATGGCTGTGAAATTCTTAGCAAATAAGAAGTTAGTTGAGTTGATCGGCCTATTTCCACAGTTTTTACTTTTTGAGCGCGACGTTTCTGAAGCGGACACTACTTCCGTCTGTAACAACCTTTTTTTTGTGGTTGTATTAAAAAATACATTAATTTAAGATCGTTCATTTATTTGGCGTAATATTAGAAAAGTTTTTAATTATTAATATGTAGAATTGAGAAAAGCAACTTAATTTGCATTTCCTAGAACATATCTTTTGGGTGTAATATTACATAAATAGTTATAGTTCCCTTTCTTAAAAAAATGGATTCATATTATTGTATCCGCGCAACGCGTGACAACTTTTAAGGGAAATACTCACTTGAGTTATTCTGAAAGCCTTTTTTTAATTCACTTAATGCTGAATGTTACAGCAGAAAGCATGGTTTTTACCTAATTTTTTATTTAGTGCCATCAGATTTTGATGGTAAGTTATTTTCTAATTTATTATATTTAAAACTAAAGCATTTGTTTTTTTTAGGCACTCCTATTTCATTTATTCTGCACTCATATTTTACTTATATTTTTCTAATGCATTCTTTCATAATGCACACTTTATGCACACTTTTATAATGTATACTTCAATTACATTTTTAAGTTCGCAAGTAACTTTAATTAGTGCATACAAAATTTCGAAATAATGAAATATTTTAAGAAGAAATTATAATAATACTTCGAGTTATTGGGTGTGGCGGTTAAATGGTTACAGTAATTTACGCATGTTGATACAACAATGACATCACTGAGTTGACCGTTTCCAATTCATGCGAACGAGGTATTTATATAATGATTGTTTCTTTTTCTTTACTATAAACGTAGTTTTAAGACCAATTTTATCTAATCATAATTCTGGTAATAAACATAATTGCACGTTGTTACTTTTTTATTTTACTTTCATAAAAGCTATTATTGTTACTAACTAGGTTTTGTTGTTCCTATAAAAAAAAATAAAGACAACATGGCGCTCGAGATTTCATTTAATTATATTTTTATAATTTTTTATATTACATTTTTTAATTAATTAGTGAAGAGAAAATAATTAAGCAAACTGGAATCAGGCAGCAATTTAGGTTTATGAACAAATCAGTTTATTAGAACACTTCCTATCTTAATTTACCGATTGAGCCGACGGCAGTAGCGATTGTTATTTGGTATATTTTTTATTAATTAAAATTTATTTGATCAATTACAAATTGGTTATTACATCATCGCTTTTGTTTTAATGTTATAAGTTGGCCCAGTTTTAGTGTTTATACTTTGGCAGCCGCTTTTAATGTTACACGTCATCAGGCTTAGTTCTGAGGACTGTTTTCGCACTTGAGTCAAATTCATATATTATGATTTTTTTACAAGCACTAGACTACTTTTAGAATCGAACTTGGTACCTTTCACTTACAAGTTTGGCACCTTTACCGCTGAGCCACGGAGCAATCCAATATGTATTTTCAGAACTTATATATATATATATATATATATATATATATACATTTTTCGTGGTTGCGCAGTAGTTTATTGCGCGTGTTGTTCTGTAACTTATTGCGCAGGTGTATTGCGCTTAAGCTCTTCGCGCATTATTGGGATCCATATGGGTTTCATTTCCGCACTAGCTTGGCTTTGGATTTTCTGGTAGTGCGATGTACGTGGCTTCTTTGAGTTTCCGACGTCCTTTCTTATTTTTCTGTTTCGCCCTCACTTTGAGTGGTCTACTGCTCTCTCCTATGTAATTTCTGCGCATTTGCATGGTAGGTTGTATATACAATTCTTGAAATTTTGATCTTCATTGCGTGAAGGGTTCAATATATAACAAAACACCACTAGATCAGGTTAAAGTGCATACAAAATTATAAAATTAAGAAACAAAAAAATTAAAAGCAGTTTAGCTACACATAAACACAAACGAAAAAATCACACCCACAATTGTGTCATAAATAAATAAGAATAAAAATTGCAATACCAAACATGTGACCCTATACAACCAATCATGCCGGTCTTTAAGTAAATGAGCAAATAAGAAAATACTAATGCAGATTACGGTACATATAACATATAACAAACAGTAAAATTAAACAGGTAAAATAAGGTAACTGCAATGCAGTTTAACTACACTTAGGCAAGAAAAAAAAATAGGCAAGGAATTTACACATACACAATTGAATAGTGAATAATAAAAGCACAAAATACATACATACAATTACAACAAATTACATATAAAGAGAAATTACATAGTTCGTAGACAAACAATTCTAAATCAGCCGACTAACTCAAAGACACTTAAAAAACTCATTAAAACAAAGCGTTGCAAGGACAAGGTGCAAATAAATCATAACAAAGTGACCGGTATCCTACCCCAAAGTTTGATTGAGAGCGTTGAAAAATACAACATCCCTTTCTCTGCTGACACGTTCATCCATACAAAACAATAAAAACGGGTTCGCTTAACAGTAAAGATGGAATTTGAGGTGTTTTTAATGTCATTTGGACCCGTGTCTGTAAACCTCGGGCCCGAATTAACGGAGGTCTGTCGTGCCACGTTAGTCCACGCATTATTTGCTCTACACAAATATTAATAAACAGTCAACAATTCCAAATCATACTAGCAACGAGGAGGGACACGGTACTGTCTGAAGCAGACTCCTTTTATTTTAACAGATTTCAACTTAATGAGTGTGCTTCCGAGATGGCGTATTCGCGCTTAGATTAGTAACCTTTGAAAAATGACATTCTGTGCAATTCAATAACTCGTGGTAATTAAATAGAAACTTCTTGCAAGGCAATCATTGATTTTTAACATGTTAGATAGGCTTGTTGAATTGCTTGCTGCGAGCTTTAATCTACATTCAAATACCTACTTACACTGGAATATAATCCTTTAGTTAAACATTTTATCACGACGTGGTATAGGTTGTATAGGTAGTATACATGGTTTAAACTTGACGGCGATTATTTATAGATTAACTTTTGGAGAAACACATTAAAACCAACACAAAAAGAAAAAGGCGAATTCTCGTTTTTAGTGTTTACTAAAACGGGACTCAAATTCCTAGTAACCAACAAAATGCCTTTTGATTTTTCCGTTTGTGGCGAAATTATTAATTACCAACGCGACTTTTTTAGAAAAAATCCGTGTGTATCGAAATTTTAAACGATTCGTCGCGGTCTTGTGGTAAAAGCAATGTAACATATGCTTTTCTTTACAACCCTTACTTAAATATCAGTTACATAAAATTAAAATCCCGAGAACCATTATCAGATTACGACTTATTAACAAAATCCTAAAACCCATTAATTATCTATTCTTTCGCGGTAACAAATTGCGATATGAAAATGTTTATTACAATAATAACATTTTCTCGGTACGCTACCTAAAGCATTTAGTTTGAATAGAAACAAGTAATAATCTGCTGGATTGAAAATTTGTAATCAAAAATCAGTAGTTATGCACCATAACTTCATCAGCACACAAAACATTTGAATTTTAAATAACAGACAGTTTAACATGTTGTTATTTCAAGATATTCAATTAAGATAATAATAGAACTCGATCTAGGTTAGATTAGTAAGGATTTAAACCGTAACCTTCTGTACGTAAAGTTACTGTAAAAATGATATAATAACTCCTGAAGTTTAGAATAGTCACTGACATAAATATGGGTAAAGTAAAGCATAAAGGGAATATAGTATTGGCAAATAAAGTAAAGCTTTAGGCACAAATATTATCTTTTAAAATTAAGTAAAATAAATACCAGCAATATGATTGAATGTCTAAAATCCTTTTTGATTTATATATCACGTGAACATGAAAGCAAACTCGTCCATTTAAACTTAAAAAATTTTCATATAAATTCTTTAATTGTTTCCCAACTCTGTTTTAAGCGCGAAAATGGGTTTTCGAAAAAGTTGAATTATGAATATCTTCATTGGGCTATACTTCGTTGTACTTTTAAATAAATAATGATACTAAAGTTTAAAGATAACCGCGCATATACACGTGCATTTTAAGTGCCCATTTATTAATACAAGATGCATATGCACCACGTATATTTTTAGAATTTTTGTCATTATCTGAGTGACATGAACTATAAATAATATATTGTACCTAGATGTAATTTTTATACCATCATTGATCCGGTTCATGCGTTTTCCTACACCTAATTATGAAAAAAGTAGTATTTTAATTAATGAATGCCCAAGGGTCGATAATTAATGTTTTGCTAAATGAGTATGCAGAATTATGTATAAATCAGTGCAAACTATGCAACACTGCCCATTCTACGTCACGAATGTAACGAATCGAATTCAAATAAATATCAAAATTTCTTCTGACGGCATGGTTTCAGCTTTATGGTATTATATTTACTGCCATCCAAATCGTCTTTGCACAACAAAGAGATGATATGAAATAAATATGTGGTTAGAAACTTAAATGAAGAATACGAAATATGCGGTGAAGATAAACTTAATTAATATCGAGCATCTAGGTATTGGTCAATGACATGGAAATTGCAATACCAAGAAGGGGTAGGAATTTTTTGACCAAACTTGGCAGAAACGTATAACTACCAAAAGGTAGCAATTGATTAAAATTTCAAAGAAAAAGAACAAAATATAAACATAATTTTTATTAATAATGGCTTGGTCCCCCCTCTGTTGGGTACACACTCGTCTACTCGTCGTGGCCACGATTCTATCAGATGGTCGGTGTCCCAAGTAACCTGTAATTCGTGCTGTAGAGCTTGCAGCGTCTGCGGAGGATGCTACAAGATTCTTAGCCTTCCCCCCATAATGTCCCAAACATGCTCGATGAACGAAAGGTCGGGAGATTTGGGTGGAAATGGCAAGATTAATATTATCCTCTGCAGATCGGTCCAAAGATCGTCTTGCAATATTTTTTTTTATGATTGTGGACCTGAACAGGCTAAATAAGGCCTATCGTGCTAAAGCACTCAGGAACACTTAGGAGGATGGATAGAGGGATAATGAATTGCCAATAGATGCCTATGAACAGCTACCTTAAATTTTCTCATATCATAAGTGAGAGGAAAACAGGAACTAGGGAGATCATTCCTGAGTTTAGAACCCGTGTAGAAAAATGTGGATTGCGCCCGTTTGGTACGACAAGTGGAGATTTGTACTGCATACTGATGATGTGAATGAGCGAACCGAGTGTTTCTCGCAAAGATAGCCGGAGATGGTATCAAAGGATGTAATTCACCAGCACAACAACCGTTGTAATAACGATAATACAAAGAAAGAACTGAAACCATCCTTCTATGCTCAAGGGACTGTATGTGAGAAGTTAAGGACGGGTCATTTATAAGCCTAATCGCTCTCTTTTGAATACGATCAACGATATCGAGAGCGTATTGGGAGCACTAACCCAAAGGTGAGAATTATATTCCAGATGAGGCCGAATTTGGGCCTTATACAGCAGAAGGAGTTGTCGAGAGGTAAAGTACTGCTTAGATCTGTACAAAAAGCCTATTTTACGAGCAGCTGTTTTGGTAGCTGACAGAAGATGGTCAACCCATGAGAGATTTGAAGATACAGTCATACCCAAAATATGGGGACCGGCATTGTCATGCTGCAAAAGTGGGTCTTCCAGTTGCTGAAGAAATGGAAGAATATGGGGTTCTACCACCTCATCGACATATCGTTGTGCGTTCATATCGCCTCGGATGAATACCAAACGAGACCTACTTCCATAACACCTACAGTTTACTGGACATGCCTCGCACAGAAAATTCAACACTTCGACATTTCGCACGTCTTCATCTGATTCTCATACGGCCATCATGCATCTCCAAACAGAATCAGGATTCATCATTGAACACCACCCTATGCCACTCCAGTGCAGTCGCAACCTACACCACTCCAAATGTTGCCGTCGATGTTGAGACGTTAGTACTAACACAAGATGTGGCCGATAGGATTGTAAGCCGAAATCTCTGATTCTGCGGAAAACCGTTCGAAGGGTTACAGGACGATCTTCGTTGGCTAACCATTGATTGGCAATTGATCTGGTACTTGAAAATCAATCTCTTGTTGCCATAAGGTGAAGACGGCGGTCCTGCACCTCATTTGTTGTTCTTCGCCCCCAGGTTCCACTTCTGCGGCGTTTCTCACTCTCCCTAATCCATACCCGATAGCAGCGTATGATGGTGGTTTGTTTCCGGTTAAGGCAATTTGTGATTTCTCTAAACGAAAAACCACCTTCGTGCAAACCAACAATATGACCCCTGTCGAATTCGCTTAATTGGCGGTAATTTGCACGTTGGCGCACTCTAGACATGATCACACCCTCAAATCAAACAATCACAAGCGAAAACAATAAAGTACTGAACACAATCTCGCACAATATACACCTGACAAAATTGTTAGACTGTCAGATAAGCCATTACTTAATCCATATGAATGAAATTTTAATCAATTGCTACCTTTTAGTAGTTAAACGTTTCTGTCAAGTTTGGTAAAAAATTCTTACCCTTCTTGGTGTTGCAATTTTCAGGTCACTGAGTGTAGAAGAAGGAAGTATCAGCGCGTACAATGTCATTGTGTCTAGAATTATTAGATTAGACAATTAGGATTTTTTTGACGTAGTAAGAGTTTGCTGAAAAGTACGTAATTTTAAATATTAAGGTTGTGGGACCACTGGTTTTTAGTCACGAGATAGGGTTGAGCTGACGTATTTTTATTGGAAGTTGTAAATTATTAGTTATCCAACTTAATGTATATTTTTTTAGATATTATTTTAAAAATTGCCTTTATTAATGTTAGTTAAAACCAGGTTTTCATCAATGTCTAACCCCCACGTGATTTCTGGTGTTTAGGCAACTAAAGATGCACGATGGCAAACCTGAATAATTTTCCCTATGAAAGTTACTAGGGCCAATAGAATTTATTATTTATTGTTATTTTACAAAGGTGTTTAAAATGACCACCGTTGTATTTAGAAAATCAAGAATAGAATTTATTATTTATTGTTATTTTACAAAAGGTACTCAAAATTGTTTAGGGATTAGAAGTTTGGATTTTCTGATGCCCAATTTCTGTAATTTTGACTGTTCACATAACTCGTCAAATGTACTCATGCTTCGTGTGTATGAAATGTTAGGTCTAACAAATTATTGTTATTTAAACGTCCGTTAAACCATTGACAATATTGCACTCGAAGATTATAGTCGGGTGCAAGCAATAGTTGTAGAGAAGATATTTTGTAAGGATGCATATGTAACGTTTTTTTTAAAGCTTTGTGGACAAACCTGTAAAAAAATTAGGTTTATATTTCTGGTTACATAAACGTAGTATATTTAATCGTACCTGTTTGAGCGGATAGTTGTGGGATAGATTTTTTAGGACTTTGTATTCTTTGTTGAATGTCATTAACAACTTCTTCGGTTGAACAGTCGGCCTGCATGTTGACTTGCCTTTGCAAATACAGTGCTTGTTTTCATACCGTGTAATAAAACGTAACTTATGTATTTTAAATACATCATATTCGATGTTAACATGTGGAAAAACCTTTGAAAACTGCTCAATGCAGGACTGCAGCGAATAGCTCCAAATTCCATCAGGGTTTCGGGTGCCACTGCAGAAATGAGCCATTAAAATAAAGGTATCTTGTTAGGATGAGAACACCATTGCTGTACAGTATCACTATACAAATTCAAATTAATATAAATGACCACTCACCTTAAAAAATGCTAACTTACATCACAATAGGTTCGTAACGTTAAGAGCTCTGAAAATAACTTTTTCAAATGTTGATTAAATGTAGAGGAAATTCGAAAAGACAGCAAACAGAAGTAACGCAAATATGAGGTAATAAAACTAAATATTACGATTTAATAATTGTTTTTTCAACTTGTTAACAACTACCAACCTAGAAAAAAGATATTTAAAGCACGAAATTTAAAATTGATCACGTGGGAGTCAAGCATTGATGGAAACCCGGTATTTGATTACGCTTGTTTGTGTTTGAATGTAAATAAAAGAATTAAGGAAAGTAGTTTTTTTTAATTACCTTAGCACATATCGGGTTAGTCTAATATAATTTGTTCTTTGATTTGTTAGATTAGTTATTAAGAGGAAATTGCGTTGCAAGAATTAAATATTCGTAGCATTTAATCGTGTGAACTTGCTCATAGTTCGTCAGGAAACATTAAATATGGCAACATTACGCATGGAATTAAAAGTTAGCGAAATATAGACCACATAGCGAGCTAAATAAGGGTTGTTTTCTGATATAGTGGAGTGAATGAAATTACGTTGTTACAGTGTAGTTTAATTTTTGTCAACACTTCTGGAGCAGTTACCGAATAGTATTTTTTGACTTCGGAGGCACGAAACTTTTTCGTGTTTACCACGCGAACCGTTTGAAGGAATTTTTGGGAAAGGGATTGGTTGAGGTGTTTGAAAATGAAGGAGTTGAGAATCATCATTCAGCATCGAGACATAAGATTAGTTGGACGTGCGTATTCTGCACCCAGTTGAGGAGCGCGAGGTAGTGATATAAACCACCCTTGTGATTATGTGTGCATTTAGAACGTTGTTGTGGTATTGTAGAACGAGGGGTTTCTACCCCACTTCGCTGCTACGCATTTTTATGAAGAATTCTCGTGTCGCACTTATTAAAGTTTGTGTAATGTAATCCACTGGTATCAATTATGGGAAAGATAATCGTAAACGGTTTTATAAGCCTTTTTAAATATATAGAGCGTTGGTTTATTAATCTAGCGGATATACTCAGGTAGCAGCGAGTGAAACTTGTTATTCTGGTTAATTTAAATACTACTAAAATTCAAATATGTTTAGATATTTAACCAGCTATATTTTTAAGGAGTTTTCTACGTCAACCGCTAGTGACGATATACCGAATTGAACAGTTAAGGACGCTACCTACACCTTGTACTGGATATATTGTTTTTAGAATTCTGATTAATTTAAAAGGTCGTGTCCCGTATTTTTATTTCTGAAAGCGCTTTTAGTGTAGTATTATGAAAAGGAATTAGGTAAAATTTATGTATTTAATTTAAGATGTAAATTTTAATTTTTTATATTTTGTCGTTGACAAGAACTTTAATTGTTGATTCCAAAATTATGATGGTGAATTTAACAGGGTGTCGATTAATTTTATCGCAGATTAGATTGACTACTTTGATCAGTCAAGATACGAGCGGTGCGAGTTTTGCTCGTAGTTTCGATTCAAAAATTTAGAATTTTAATTTTTGTAGTAACAAGATTTCTTTGTGAGGTAGGGAATTATAAGGTTTTGAAACGCCGTAAAGTGAGAGGTATACTTTGGTGTTTTTGGAGCATTACGTTTCAGATTAGATCTAAGGGAAAAGTTGCCGCAGTGTGTGTGACCCGCAGGAGGCTATCAAAGGCATGTTCTCGTATTTTTTCCTGTTTTCTATCAGTGTATCCCCTTTTGTTGGCGTATATTACCTAATTTAGGGCAACGTGGCGTCCAGAATATTACCAGATTTCACACACCGAACCTAAAATTATTAGTAAAACTCATGACCCTAACGACGAACTAGTTGGCCCTTCCGGATATTTACCTGATGCGGTGTTCTAATGCCGTCCAAACTCGTTACAACGATACTTTTACGTAGAATTAATTATACACCAGAAGGGTACCTGCTCTACAAATATCTAAATGAGAATAGCACAAGGTAAACAAGTTATTAAAGCGTGGAATAATACTAAAGAAACCTTTCCAAGGAAATAAAAAACGAGTTTTTGGAAGGATTGTTCAGAACATTGTGCTTTATGGCGGTGCCATGAGCCTGTTAACGATGAGAGGGAGAGATAAAAAAAATGACAGTACAAATAGAATAAATGTACAGGAGTTTACAGCTCGCTAGAGAGAAAAGGACTTGTAACGAGGAAGTTTGTTAAAGAGTGATGTGAGATTATTTTGGAGCACTGAGTATGTGCAGTCTTTGCGTAGAACGTATTTTGGATAGTAAATGAACTCGAGTGTGCACGAGAAAAATCTTTGTGTGTTCATAATGTAAATTAGTGTAAATGCTACGCCACTGAAATTTTAGTAAAGCGTTGAGTATCATGTAAGAGTATTTAAATGTTGTATGAAGATTTTTAAGTTGAAAGTGAGAAATAATGTTTTAGTAGCAACCATTTTGAGACGATAATGGTTAAATGCTACTGTATTTGTCCATTATGTGTTAAGGAATGCGAATTTAAAATTGTTGTAAATGGATAGCGTGCGAATGTATATGTTGACATTGTATTAAAGTGTAGAAAAAGAATATGTATGGATATTTTTGTTTGTGTAAGCGAAAAATTGATGCATGTCACGAACAAATGGTGTTAGAGATTGCTAAATTGTACAGAAGTAAAACTCGCGCATATGTGGGACTTTCATAAAAAGTTGACTCTAAATCTGGACAATATGTGGAGTGATTTTAAATGTAAATTAGGATCGTTTCGAAGTATCCTGAGGATGTTCGTAAAAAAAATTCAAGATGACAGCGATTTTCTAGTTTGGTTGCCTTTGTAGCTTTTGCGGGGAAAAGACGCGTAACAGAAAACTCCTTTCCGATAGGTTGTTTTTGGTTTGAGGCCTGAGCGGGATAAATATGGTGACGTTGGGCAAAATGGATGACAGCAGGGAGAGAGTAACAGGGCGGAAGTTACACTCGATAGGGTGGTAGCGCGCGAATATTCTGTGATATCATACCAATCTGTGCTGGCTTTTATTTGTAAATAATTAGTGTTGTGCGTATTAGTTTACTGCAAAAAAAACATTTTTGAGATAAAGTATTTAAACATTTATAAATGAAGTGGTTAAGTGAGAATTGGAAATACTATTGAGTTTTCCAAAATTTAAGAAGTATTTAAACAGATTTGTAATAAACAACAATCATCGAATTAAAGAGCACTGTGTGTACAGAACCGCGCGATCTGCGGCATTTATGAATTAAGGTAAAGAGCATTGAATATTAATGTTACTGATTTAGACATATATACACTAGTTGAAGTGTAAGTGAATATATTCTGTGACCAACATTTGTTTTTCTGAAGGGCATCCAGTAAATCAAATTGCCCAATTCTTATATCCGCGTTTAAAGACACTTAAGTTAACGAATTTGTACATATATATATATATATATATATATATATATATGTAAGAATAATTTTGAGAAGTTTGATTATCTTTAGATATGTTGTAGTGTATATTGTTAATTTCATTCAAGCATTAAGGATAATCAACCTCTATTCCCTGTTATTATATGTTTAGATTGTAAGATTAAGGGACTTTAATCTATAAGAATTAGTTTTTTTTCCTGTATGTGGAGCTTCAGGGAAGCAATATCTGTAATTATTTTTTTACCAGATTCGTTAACACAGTTCGATTAGTTAACTTTTTTTTGTTTAAATTATGATTATAGTTTAAAGTTTTAAAAGTTCATTGTTTCTTTGTGTGAAATTACCTCAAGGATTACACCGTTTAAAATAATCTTTTGATATTTTGGCTAAATGATTGATTTGAAAATTGTTTACTTTGAGTCAGATCGATTACGAAATTTAATTACTTTGCATTTTTCAATAACCATTGAATACACAAGACTAATCATAATTTATTTATTAAGGGAAAATCGCAGATTTGAATTACGATTCGAATGTTTAAATGCAGTTTCAAGGTGAAGAATTGAAAATAATATTTAAAAATATATATGATACATAAACGACTCACTGATCCTATTTCAATTTTTAAGATACGAATTAATGTGTTTGTGGTTGAAAGTTAGCAAATCGAATTATTATTTTTCCAAATTGGATGATATTTATTTATTTCAGAATTTGTTATGATAGTTTAAATACTAGTTTATATATACACAGGGGTAAATTAGAAAGTATGCAGATAACGTTTTATGAACATACAGGGTGTGGTAAATAAGTACACGATGACTTGTATGTTTAAAAATTTGATCAAACATTGGTATATTAAAATTACTAAGACGAAATTTAACGTATTCTTTTAAAGTGAAAAGGTGTTGTACGAATTGAATGTTATTGGTTGTTTTACGTTAAGTGTAAGGTGTTTGAAACTAAATTTCTTCAACCATTTTACGTCTTGTATCGAATCTGCCCATTTTCACAACAGTTAGCTTGGTAACCCGCTTACCTTAGTAAGCCTTCACGACGCACGCATTTTAATCGTGTAACAGTTAATAATTAGCTAGATTTTAGGTTGATCAGTTTATTTAGGTACCATAGTTAACACTAAATAATATCCCATAAACGTGATATATCGATAATGAATTTACCTTCAAAATATTACTACTTAGTTTATAATAAAGTGTCATCAACATAGAAATAATTATTACGCTTTACATCTTTTCTCCAAATTAACAAATTGTATATAATGCAACTCTGCTTCTTATGTATAGTTTAGTATCATATTAGCGAAATATACTTAATTTTAAATATAAATTTTGTAATAAACAAAGAAATAGTGACTAATGCATTGAGAATTTGTCGTTAAAAATCAGCCTTAATTGCATCAACAAACCAAACATTAAAATTTTAAATAACAGACAGCTTGACGATGTAGTTGTTTCAAGCTGTTCAATTAAAATAATTGTAGAAATCAATCTAGGTTTGATAATAAACGTAATAGTTTAATATATATATATATATATATATATATATATATATATATATATATATATATATATATATATATATATAGTATTTCTGAAATACTTCAACAAACTTATGGTGCTGATTCTTTATACAAAAATAAAGAAAAAAGTTCCTATAATCGTGGGTCCTAATTTGAACGGTTTGCTGTCTGCCTTTATGATGTAAAGCATTAAACACTGCAAAATGAAACTAAAAAAGTACAAAATTAGGTTATTATTTACAAGATTGATAAATTAAATTACAACTTAATGTATTATTCGAGTGACTAACTTTTTCGGTTTACATTACAATAAATGCTCTATGTGCCTTCCATTTTCTCTGATACAAACATCAACTCGACGGGTCATGGACTGCCGGACTCTTTCAAAAATGCCGCAAGTATTCCTGATGGTTTCACAAGTATCAATGATACGCCGTAGAAGACCATCTCTTGTGTCAATTGGTCTGTCATATACTAAAGATTTTAAATGACCCCACACGTAAAAATCAATCGGATTTCAATCTGACGACCGAGGGGGCCATGATATTGGTCCTCCTCTGCCTATCCATTGTCGTCCATAAGTTTCATCTAGGAACTGTCTTACATTTAACCGAAAATGTGGAGGAGTTCCATCATGCATGAACCACATATTGCCTCTCACGGCCAAAGGTACATCTTGTAAAAGCTCGGGCAAATTATTTTCCAGGAACGCTCTGTAAGCATCGCCATTAAATCTGTCAGGTAAAACAAATGGACCAATCAAACAGTCTGCTACAATACCGACCCAAACGTTTATCTTGAACTGTTGCTGATGTCTCCCTTGGTGAGTTGTGTGAGGGTTTTCATACGCCCATCGATGGTTGTTGTGGAGATTTACAATTCCATCTCTATTAAATGAGGCTTCATCAGTAAAACAAGATTGACTGTAAGAAGAAAGGGTTGTTAATCTCTTGGTGTAGCCATCGGCAAAATTGCAATCTTAGTCGAAAGTCAGCAGGACCGAGAGGTTGTACAGGGTGTCCCAACGATAGAGCAAAGTAAGTTTATGCTTAACTAGAATTATTTGTGTAAATATTGTATGGACCATGGGGTAGAGGTAAGAAGTGTGCATTTTTTTAAAATATTGGAAATTATACAGGGTGTGCCAGAAAAGCAGGACGTGAAAAAGTATGATTTTTTTTAAATAGAACACCCCGTATTTGATTTTAGTTTTTAATTATACGTGTCCATACAAACATATTTTGTCATACAAAAGATTGGCTGAAAGTTTTTAGTTCTTGAGATATTCGCGTTTAAAGATTATTATGGTCATTTTCATGGGGTTGATGAATGGGCAATTGTTCCGTTATTTTACAATAAAAAAAATTGATATTTCGAGTGAAAAATGAGTGATATTATACTAACGTTTAGACCGAGTAGTATTTCTAATTTTCTCAACAGGGTATTTGTTATAACCATTCAAATTTGAAAATTCTCAAATTAAAAAAAATCAGTTTTTTTTAATTCCACACCCTATATATTTTTATTTCATTTTATTCGGGATTAAAAAATCTATCATTTTTGTCAAATATATCCTATATCTATCTTTGATAGTTTTCGAGGAATTTCGATTTTTCTCACTAGCTACGTTACGTACGATACTATAACATTATTGTGGATCGTGGTAGCCATGGAAAACAATTGCGACGAAATAGGGACCGATAATTTGGTCATTAAGTATACCACACCACACATTTAGTGACCAATAATTTTGGTTTTGAACTTCTCGTAGCCAAAATGGATTATCAATGGCGTAATAGTGCATATTATGCCGATTTACAGCCCCATTACTTTTAAACGTCGCCTCATCGGAAAAAATTATGGAGCACAAAAAGTTGTTATTTCATTGCAACCGTTGATTAATGATATTGCAGAATTCAATTCGTCTTGCAAAATCCTCTTCTCGCAATTCTTGATGAAGCTCAATGTGATAGGGATGGTACTTATACTTCAGCGTTGTTCGATTTACGTTTGATTTGGAGGTATCACATATCGTCGCTAATGTTCTAGAACTCACTTGGGGATTTTCTTGAATATTTAATAATATTTCAAGTTCTTTTTCTTCATTAGCTGCCCTTTTATTAACAACTTTACGTTTGAAGTATTTAACACTACCGCTAGAATCAAATCTATCCATCAAATTTTCCAAGCCAACAGTAGTAGGTATTCGACGTTCAGGATATTTCATTTTGTAGATTCGTTGTGCCAATAAAGGGTTTTTCAGCCTCGCCCAACACGTATATCATATCAATTAATTCATTTGTCGAATAATCCATAATTGATACAAGAATTGATAACAAGTTAAATGCGAAAACGACAAATTTAATATGTGTTTATTTTGACAAGTAGGAAACCTTTGTATCTTAGTAACGCAATTATTATTTTCCATGGCTACCAAGATCCATGCAATGCAATGTTATCGAAAATAAAGTAGCTAGTGTGAAAAATCGAAATTACTCGAAAACTATCAAAGATAGATATAGGATATATTTGACAAAAATGATAGATTTTTTAATCCCGAATAAAATGAAATAAAAATATATAGGGTGTGCAATTAAAAAAAACTGATTTTTTTTAATTTGAGAATTTTCAAATTTGAATGGTTATAACAAACACCCTGTTGAGAAAATTAGAAATACTACTCGGTCTAAACGTTAGTATAATATCACTCATTTTTCACTCGAAATATCAATTTTTTTTATTGTAAAATAACGGAACAATTGCCCATTCATCAAGCCCATGAAAATGACCATAATAATCTTTAAACGCGAATATCTCAAGAACTAAAAACTTTCAGCCAATCTTTTGCATGACAAAATATGTTTGTATGGACACGTAGAATTAAAAACTAAAATCAAATACGGGGTGTTCTATTTAAAAAAATCATACTTTTTCACGTCCTGCTTTTCTGCCACACCCTGTATAACTTCCAATATTTTAAAAAAATGCACACTTCTTACCTCTACCCCATGGTCCATACAATATTTACACAAATAATTCTAGTTAAGCATAAACTTACTTTACTCTATCGTTGGGACACCCTGTACATGCTGTAGGTGGTAAGGGTACAACAATTGTTCGTGCAGCACTCGCCACACTGTCACGTGATCAACGTTAAGAATTGATCCTAACTGACTGGTACTCACAACTGGATTTTATTCCACTCGTTGTATGATGTTTTCTTCCAAATTAGGAGTCCTAACTTCTCTTTGGACTCCTTGATCTCTAGTAGAGGGAAATAACGTACCATTCTCTCCAAGTCGTCGATAGACAGCAGCAAATGTTGAGTGGTACGGTTGTTGTCGATCAGGGAAGCATTCTTGATAAAGCCGGGATGCTAAATGACCGTTGCCGTTAGCTTTACCATAAATGAAAATCATGTCTGCTTGATGACTATAGGGATATCCAGCCATTTTAAAATACACAAATAATAAGTTATTAAAATACAATTTTAATTAATTAAGCAAGTTCCGACTAATAAGGACCTTATAAGCACGATTGTAAAACAATTAACAATTACTGTCAATAAGTTTGATTTGAAAATTAAATGCACAGCTGACTTAATTGTTGGTTAGTATCAGATGTTCTATTGTTAACAGCTGATATTGCTAAAACATATCAATACATTAAAACATTTTCAGCTTAACAATTTGTACTGATGTGATGTATCAGCATTATGAAATATTCAGTAAATCATCCATATCTCCGTTATTTTATGCCCAATTTTTAAAATTGAGGTGTCGTTTTATTTTCCTGTAAATTTAACATTTTTTGTGTAATGTGTATTTTTTCGAAATTTGTAACAGTTTTCATGCAATTTGACATTAAAATTTTTAAATGGCTGCCATTTTGAAATGTAATAAGATTTAATATTGAACTTTTAAACACTCTTTTGTAGTAGTAAGATACACTACTGTACCGATTTTGATGTTTCTATCTCGCATGAAACACGATTTATAGAGATTTGTGTAAAAAACACAAACAGAAAGACAGACAGCAAACCGTTCAAATTAGGACTCATGATTATAGAAACTTTTTTCTTTATTTTTGTATAAAGAATCAGCTCCACAAGTTCGTTGAAGTATTTCAGAAACACCCTGTATATATATATATATATATATATATATATATATATATATATAAAGGTACTGCTAATAATTTAAAATTGATATTTATTAAATAACACCCCCTCAAATTTGGAATAGTGCAAGTTATTAACATAAATATACACAAGGTAAAGTAAAAGTATAAATCGATTATATTGACAGATAAGGTAAAGGTTTATGCAAAAAATTAATTAAAAATTCCGAGCTATCTAAAACAAAGTAACTACTAGCAATATGATCGAGTGTCTAAAATCTTTTTCACGTATAAGTCACGTGAACGTGAAAGCAAAGTCGTAAATGGAGTTATACATTCAAACTTGTCATATACGTTCTCTAATTTAATTCTTATTGCATTCGACATTAATTTATCCAGAAAAAGCAAAATTGTTGCTGTTTCCTTTTTGGTAATTGTTTATACAAATACTATTCCAAATAGGAAAATTGACCGTAATAGCTGTGAGTCGGATTTATATGTCAATGCGCGCGTGAGATAGTTCAGCGCACACCACACTCGCCAACGGTAATTTTCCCCTGCAGATTTGTGCCCTTCTAGGATCAAATTATAAGTTCTTTTACCTCGTATACACTCCCGTATCAACACGTTAATTCTGTATCCAAACTGTTTTTTCATTAATAAACTTTTGCCAAAAGTTCACAATACTAATTAATTCTTAACTATTAAAATGTACACATGTCTATACGTAATTACTATACAACGTGCCCAAGATACGGATGAACAGCATGGGGATTTTGAAAACGGTAACAGATACGAAGACGATTAAATTAGAGAAAACTTGTATAATTTAAGGCATGTTCACATGTAGTTTGCAAAAGTTCATTATTATTTATCGAGATTCAAAACAAAATGCGATTTTTGGGGTTTCTCTTTTTTCGTCATTCCTTCATTTATTTTAAAAGGCTTAAAAACCAAAGGTACTTCTTCATGATCACTTTTTGAATTCTATTAGATGGCATTTTCAAATTTATTATTCGATGTTTCGTCTTCGAGAAACCATCAACAACTTTATTTTTTTATATCGCCGCAACCAACGAAACACCCTGTATTCGATAATATTTTTTATTACGAATTTAACCATGTTATATAAATATTTGATAATATTTCTTTATGTACAAATTTACCAACGCCAATCTTTTAAACCTATTTAATTAAAGTTAAATAATTACAATAACTGTTCAAACAGGTTGCCGTTATTTTGAAGACACAGGTAAGCTCTCTTTACTGAAGAATTTACAACACACTCTAGCATTTCTGGCGAAATTGTATAAACTGCTGCCATAACCGATACTGACAACTGCTCATCATTTTCAAAACTCCATCATACACTTGGTTTTTCAGGTAACCCCACAGAAAAAAATCCAACGGACTTAAATCGGGTGATCGGGCTGGCCAAGCTACTGCACTGTAAGTTCCAATCCATTTTCTTGTAAACCGCAATTACAGATAGTCCTGTACATTTCTTGAATTATGCACTGGGGCACCATCTTGTTGAAACCAACAGTTGTTAACAAGTGCAAGAGGTCCAAGCCATTTTCCAAATCAGTCCTTAGCAAGTTCATATATAGTTCGGCATTTAATTGTTATGGTAAATAAAAGGTCCTATTATTCTTCGTTCCAAAGTGTCCATCCACATATTAAATCCAAATCTATATTGATGTCTTGATTCTTTTTTTAAATACGGTTTTTGTTTTGCCCAATAACTTTTTTTACATCGGTTGAAAATTCCATTGTTGTTTATCATGCTTTCATCAGACCAAATTATTTTAAAAGAAAAATTTAGTTCTAGTATACCATTCGCATAAACCCGCTCGCCGCTCCTGATCAGACTCTGACAAACTCGAAATTTATATGGATGAAACTTATTCTTATTTCAAACGAATTGTGCTGTAGAATAAGCTATATCAGTACGATGGCATGTTTGCTTGCCGATATTTCAGGGTTATCAATAACGGCTTGCAAAACGGTATTTAGCTCTTTAGTCGTCAGATTGTTTTTGACAGGATAGAACAGGTTCTGTAAGTGAATCAAATTCTTTTAAATTAGATTCCAAACGCCTAAAAATGGATTTACCAGGTTGCCTTCGTTCAGGATATTTATCCAAATACATCAGCCCAGTGACTACACAATTTGTGTGGACAAGGTGTAGCATGTCAACCTATCGAACTTTTCTTCGTTTGTAAAATTTCGTCTTTCCATAGATACACTTATTGATTAATTATAAATTAACTAAACAAAACCAAAAAAGAACCCACGAAGTAATGGTAATAAAAACAACTTAAAATACGTACAATTCAAACAACAACAACGATCTCATTCGAAAACACAGAGTACCGTCGTGACAAGTTTACATGAAAAATACCAAATTTACAATAAGACATGGTTTTGAATTACAAATGTTCATCTTACTTTAGATTAAAATCCTAATTAGATCTTGCATAATGTTTTTGCGAGTAGGAGAATTATAAGTACTTAACTTTCATTCCTTCTTTGCAAAAATTTGGGTTTACGAACTGGGCTGTCTTGATGCGCATCAGTTGAATGGTTTGCGCTAAGTCTTTGCGGATGAAATTATGAGAGGCTGCGGAGGCGTGTGACGCTTAGTGGCAAAGTTGCTCGATGCTTACTAAGACACGTAATATGTTTGTGAGCTCTAACTTGGCAGTGGCTACGGATTGTATCTTACAACTGCGTCACGCAGCTTTTGTCTTTAGGGAAATTTCGATGATACTTTAGGATCGTAGTGGCACCTATGAGGCCGAGGACTTTGAGCTTGACCAGCCTGGAAATGATTTCCGTATCTTGACTCTGTTTTCAGGAGTTGTATTGAGCTTATTGATTTAATCTGTTTCATGAATGAGCTGCATTAGGTTGGAAAACTGGGTATTTATGATATAATTTCATATTGAAAGAAGCGACGCAAAGCAGGTCGCTTGTACCACATTTTACGTTAATTACATAGATGGCGCAAAACGTTGTTTGTGGATAAAAAAATTAAGTTGAATAACTTTTGTTTCTGTATGTTATTAACTCTTGAAGCACGAAACATTGCCATCGCTGTTTAATATGCCTGCGTTTCTTGTAAAACCAAACCTGTTTGGTTTGCTGGATTTGAGTCGATGATACATTACGGTTACTTATACGTTATTGAAAAGTGTTGATATTACCGTATATTTACATTGACGTTATGCATTATGTTATGCAATGAAGTTTTGCAGAATAATACACCATCTAATACTTTTCTGCAGCACGTTTTAATGATGTAATATATTACCTTACATGCTGAATGTGCGAAATGTAAGTACATATTCTTTTTTGTGCACATTGCGTTATTAAGTACACAAATTAGATGAATTGGTATACAAACATTAAAGTAAAGCTAGTTTTAAAGTCGTTCAGGAAAGTTTATTACATCCTTAATAAATAGAACAGTGCATACCCGGCACCATTGTTATTTTGTTGATGTAGGTCATACATGCGAATTATTACATTGAACTTATTCAGCTTCAATCATTTTCTATTTTGAAATAATTTTACGTAAAGATAGGTTATATTTTACGTATAGTTTCAGGCTTTAGTTTCACTATCGCAAAGCTTTGCGAAAACCTTAAGCAGCATTTCATTTCCGTTTATGCTGAAGATAACCAACAGATATTATTTTGATTCATTGAATGTAAAAATAAATATAGATGACAACCTTTAATAGGTGGTAGGCATGTATACTCCATGCCAGCCGGGGAGGTACCACCACCCTTACCATGGGCTCCTTAATATTGGGTCTCCGATTTTCTGAGCTCGGTAAGGGCTGCCGGTTACCTTTTCCATCATCCTTAATCTATTCTCATCCTTATTCTTCCTTCTCGCCCTCACTGTCTTCCTATCGGATTAAAAGTCCCAAATTAAAAAATAAGATGGCTGTGGTTTCTAGGGTTATAAATTCCGGACGTAAAATCCTGCCCCACTCGGATGTCCGGGAGGGCAGGGTCCAAGCGACCTCGGTCATCGAAAGTATCAACTTTCTGATTCACTACTGCAACATCCGCGGTATCAGGTCTAACCTTAATGCTATTCACCAACATCTTGAACAATTACAACCTGATATATTGTTTCTATCTGAAACACAAGTCTCCTCTGAAAGCTCCGAGTCACCCGACTTGCAATTTCCTCAATACCATCTTCACTCTAACTTTCGATATAAAGGAGGCGTATGTGCGTACATCAAGGACAGAATTGCTTGCAAGAGGGTTTCTTCCTTAGAAAATAAAAATTCTGACGTGATTTGGTTTAAACATTCTGGTCCTAATTTTGTGAAATTCTACTGTTGCATTTATAGGTCTCCTAATGACAGCAACTTTCAAGACTTCTTCGATTACCTTAGTATGAAAGTTGACTATCTCCTGTCTCAGTTTCCTTCTTGCGATATCTCATTTGTAGGCGATTTCAATGATCATAACTCTAATTGGCTTCAGTTTTCATCTACTACAAATCCCGCTGGTCATAGTGCAGAAACATTTGCTATTTCATGTGATCTCACACAAATGATTTCTGAACCCACAAGAATCCCTGATAACCCTAACCATACTCCACATCTTCTAGATCTCTTTCTTACATCAAACCCTCTTGTTTATAAAACTTCCGTTCTTTCTCCTTTAGGTCTTTTCGACCATTATCTAATAAAAATCATTTCTACTGTACCTAATTCCACTGTTGTTCGCAAAACCGATAGAACCTTGTGGTGTTTTAAGTCAGCTCGATGGAGTGATTTACGGGATTTCTTTGCAACCTTTCCATGACGTGAATATTGTTTTAAGTCGTCCTCTTCTTCGGACATCGCTCTTTCAGTATCTGAAGTCATCCTCATGGGAATGGAGTTATACATTCCGAAAAAACAGTACCGTGTAGGTCATTCACGTTCCCAACCCTGGTCCAGTAAGGCTTGTTCTGATGCAATATCTTTAAAAAATAAATGTTACATTAAATGGAAATCTAATAAATCGGTTGACAGTCATGTAGAATACGTTGGTGCTAGAAATATCTGCAAAAGTGTTATCACTAAAACTAAAAAGTTGTTCGAACAACGAAAATGCAATGAACTAGCTACATCTCCTTTAGGCAGTCGTTAATTTTGGTCTTTAGCAAAAGCCATTAGTAAAAACTTTCGAACATCTTCATTTCCCCCCCTGACATCTATTGACGGATCGGTAGTTGCTGATTCTGTAGACAAAGCCAACGTTTTTGTGGATTTGTTTGCATCAAACTCGTGTCTCAATGATTCTGGAAAAGATGTGCCCCTAGTCAACTCTTCTTCATACGTTATGAAACCAATTCATTTTCGGTACAAGCTCTTGGAATCGGATCACCAGTAGGCTTGATCTCAATAAGGCGACTGGCCCAGACGGTATCCCAGCTATTGTCTTGAAGTAATGTTCCCCCGAACTAGTACCAGTCCTATCTAAGCTCTATACGATCTTTATATCTTCTGGGGAATTCCCTTCATCATGGAAGTTAGCAAATGTTCAACCTTTTCCCAAAAAAGGTGATAAGACCGATCCCTCAAATTACAGACAAATTGCCATCACTTCCATTTTGTCTAAAATCATGGAAAAAGCCATCAATCAGCAACTGCTCACGTTCCTTGAAACTAACAAACTCCTTAGTGACCACCAATATGGGTTTAGGCAAAGTCGTTCAACAGGCGATCTTCTTTCATATGTGACCCAAGTTTGGAACAATACAGTAGAGCAGTCCGGTGAAACAGTTGTAGTCGCTTTAGATATCTCAAAGGCATTTGACCAAGTTTGGCATAAGTGTTTACTTGCCAAACTCACATCGTTTGGGTTAAATGATACGCTCATCAACTGGGTTTCTAGTTTCCTTGATAAAAGACGAATACGTGTCGTAGTTGATGGCTTTTTTTCAAAAGAAGTTAGCATTAACGCGGGCGTACCACAGGGATCCGTTATAGCGCCTATACTTTTTCTGCTGTACATAAACGACCTTATTTCTTCAACAACTAACCCCATACATTGCTTTGCTGACGATAGCACTCTTCACTGTAGTTCATCTCGGTCTACTCATAGTGATAATCCACCTTCTATATCAAATCAAGAAATTAAAGCTGAAATGGCAAATTCAATCAACAAAGACATTCAACGTATTCTCGAATGGGGAAGCAATAATCTAGTTAAATTTAATGCTAACAAAACTCAGTGTTGCCTTATGTCCGCCAAAAAAGATCGATCATTTCCTGTTGTAAGTATGAATGGCTCAGTTCTTAAGTTTTCAGACTCTATTACTCTGCTGGGTATGACTGTATCTTCAAATCTCTCATGGGTTGACCATCTTCTGTCAGCTACCAAAACAGCTGCTCGTAAAATAGGCTTTTTGTACAGATCTAAGCAGTACTTTACCTCTCGACAACTCCTTCTGCTGTATAAGGCCCAAATTCGGCCTCATCTGGAATATAATTCTCACCTTTGGGTTAGTGCTCCCCAATACGCTCTCGATATCGTTGATCGTATTCAAAAGAGAGCGATTAGGCTTATAAATGACCCGTCCTTAACTTCTCACATACAGTCCCTTGAGAATAGAAGGATGGTTTCAGTTCTTTCTTTGTATTATCGTTATTACAACGGCTATTGTGCTGGTGAATTACATTCTTTGATACCATCTCCGGCTATCTTTGCGAGAAACACTCGGTTCGCTCATTCACATCATCAGTATGCGGTACTTGTCGTACCAAACGGGCGCAATCCACATTTTTCTACACGGCTTCTAAACTCTGGAATAATCTCACCTAGTTCCTGTTTTCCTCTCGCTTATGATATGAGAAAATTTAAGGTAGCTGTTCATAGGCATCTATTGGCAATTCATTATCCCTCTATCCATCCTCCTAAGTGTTCCTGAGTGCTTTAGCACGATAGGCCTCATTTAGCCTGTTCAGGTCCACAATCATAAAAAAAAACCTGAAATCTCTTACGAACTGTTGATAAAAAGGGTTCTCAATTTACAGTATTTTAATTTATGCCTTCGATGAGCTGTGTTGCAAAATTACCTTTTATATATGTTGATATGACTGTACCTTAATAATGTTTTTTAAATTCTTGTTTCAATGTAACAAATGTACCCTTCAGCTGAACGCTTTCGAGTCAAAAACTTTGTTTGTTATAATACTAATGGAAAAACCCTTATCTTCCATGCGGAATCCAAAAAGATGAATAGACCTGGGATGTTAAGAAGAATATGTATGCCGATTGTGGCCATACACCTGTGAAACCAATCCAAGGAATAAAGCGAAACCGGAGGAGCACAGAAAGGTAATAATTGAAAATCATGCAACATTATTGTTTGCCCAGCAAATTTAACACAAATCACATTAAATCAATATCGAGTCAGCCAAGATGTTGGCTAATACAGAACAAGGAAATGTATCAGAAGGAAAGACATCGAAATCGCGACATACCTCAAAATTTATATCAGATTGATACATAAGTAATGGCGTTTTAATTTTAAAAAAATATATATTTTACTACAAAAATTTACAACATATTAATCAATTATATATTCTCCGTTATTATTAAGAACTTCCTCCCAGCGTTCAACAAGTTTCTCGATACCTCTACGGTAAAAATCGTTCGGCCTTGACAAACAAAGTATACAACCAAGTCCGTAATTACACATCATTATTGAACGAAACACCCCGCAAACTGTTCTAAGGTGATCGAAATAGGTGAAAATCTGACGGAGCCAAATCAGGAGAATGTGAAGGGTGCGGAAATACTTCCCAACCAAGCGTCTGAATTGCTCTCTTTGTCATATTAGGAATGTGAGGACGAGCGTTGTGATGAAGAAGAAGATCATGCTGCCGATGGGGTCGTTTTTCCCGAATAGCTTCGTAGAGGCGATACATTTGTTCAACATATAGCTCTACATTGACTGTTTGGTTACGCTCGAGCAATTCATAGTGAATGATACCTTCCTAGTCCCACCAAACACATAACATCGTCTTTCGAGGGTGAAGATCTTGTTTCGCTCTAGGCGTTGCTCGTTCATTGGGACTTAGCCAATGCTTTCTCTGCTTCATATTCACATACAAACACCATTTCTCGTCGCCAGTAACGACTCGATAGAGGAACCTCCCATGAGTAGCGCGATTGCGAGCGAGGAATCCAGCGGAAATTGTGGAACGTTGATTTTTGTTGTTCTCGCTCAAAACATGAGGAACCTAAGCGCCAAGTTTCTGAACTTTTCCTAAGGATTTCAGATATGGACATATCGTTGATTGCTCACATTCCATTTCCAAGAAGTTGATTCAATCGCTCTTCATCGAACCTGAACGATCCATACCATTAAGGTCGAAAATTCCGCTTTTGAAACGTTTTGCGCCGCGTAAACATCGCAATTCTCACGAGCAGCTTCCCTGGCTTTGGCACCTCGATTAAACACAAAAAGAAGATAATGTCGGTAATGCTGGTTTTTGTCTACTTGACATTCCATCATAATAAGGTTAAACTTTAACAGTTAAGAACGAAATACAAAAGCAAACACACTACATGACAGAATTACTAATTATCTGACAAGCTGAATATGGAGTAATCAAAATTTTGTTATTTCAGAGCCAACTTTTAAATTAAAAAAACGCCATTACGTATGCATCAGCCTAATATATAGGGGAAGATATACAAAAGATGCCTAACACATGGAATCTCAACTCATAAAAGTATTTTTTCAAAATTAACTCTATTTAATCGCTTTGTATAATAATTTTTTAAGATAAGTACGCAATGCTTATTGTTTAACAAGGTAAATATCTAGTGTTTCAAGATAATACTAAGGAAGATCAAGATTTATTAACTTTTTAGTAGTGGCTCAAAAGTTAGATTTGAAACTATTTACGGATCTAAAATAGCCACTTACGGAGTAATCTTATCAAAACAATTCATTCACAACTCTACTATCATTAGATAAATTTGGTATGTATTAACGTTGATTGAGGAATCGTTTTTTAGTCAATGGTATTAATGATTTAACAAAAATGAATCCTTATCTTTTATAATTCCGACATTACGAAACTCTGGTCTCTACTCGGCTTCAGTGATGACTTGTCTGAAGAAAGACACTAGAATGTTTGATAGTATTTTACGTTATAAGTCCGGTAAAAAAAATATTACGTACGAATAAGTAATTAAGTAATTTTATTGCGCAGTGAGTACGTAATATCTTTTCACCGGACGAATAGCATAACGTATTTTATTTCATACTGAAAATAAAATTTTAAATATTTAAAATAAGCCAAAAATGTGGTCCAAACATTCAAACATTCGCGAATTATAACAAAAAAAAACCGCTGGTTGGCATAGTTTGAGTAGTTGCTAAGGTGGCTTGTTTACATTTTTCAAACAGTTAAAAAGTTTAAAATGAACCAGAACGCAAAGCATCAGCATTCGGAAGAAATTGCACAAAAATGTAGAGAAGCTACGACCAAGCTTATTCCCGTAGTCAGAAGAGCGTTATAAAAAATTCATGAGGATGTTAAGCTGGCGTATTTGTATGATTTAGTGAGTATTTGTTGGTATTTTAAGTATAAATTGTATTTGTAATGAAACTTTTTAAATTTTTAGTCCACAAAATATTGTGGTACTTCTTTGTGGAGCAAATATTCTATGGTGAAGTCGATGTTGCTCGTGTTTGAAAATATTGACATTTCGAGATTCTCGAAGCTAAAATCATTTTTAAAACATAAAACAGTTGGTTATCAGGCTAAACAAGCAAAAACATTCAGCCGAGAAGAAATTTATGAATTTCTAAGAAGTGCTCCTGATAAAGAATATCTTCTCACAAAAGTGAGTAAACATTTGCATTGGGGAGCAAATTTTTTGGCAATCGTTTTTTATTTTTAGGTAGTTTTCATGATTGGAGTTGCTGGAGGCTGTCGCAGAGAAGAACTGTACGAATTGTCTTTGAACGATATAGAAATCACTGCTTCTCAAACAAAAACTAATAGGCCGCGAGTATTTACAGTTACTAAAGAAGCACACAGAATTAAATTGTTGGAGCTATATCAAAGATATGTAAATTTACGTCCAAAAAATACTGAACATGGTAAACTGTTTTTGGGCTAAGGCATGGACAGTGCATCAATCGAAGAGCTGGAATTCACACAATTGGTGGAGTGGCAAAACGTATCGCACAGTTTCTGGGTTTAGAAAACCCTGAAACCTACACTGGAAATTCGCTCAGAAGAACAGGTTCTACGCTCCTTGCCAATTCGGGAGCCGATATTTCTGTTCTTAAGCGATTTTGTGGATCGAAAAGCAGCACCATCGCAGAAAAATATGTTGAAGATTCCCTTGAAGGGAAAAATAAAATTGCTCGTATGATTCAAGGTGGAGAGAGTTTTGTTGAAGTTGTTACGAGACGACGAGAAGAAGCATCTTCTTCAGAAATTGTATCTGAATGCAATTCAAGCCCTGAATTCAATACATCCAGCTCCAAAGGCAATGCGTGTATAAAGACTGATGTAATTGACACTCCACAACAGTGTGTGATTCTGAGAAAATTCCATCAATTCAGATTAATGGAAATGGAAGTTGTACCATTAATATTAATTTAAACATACCAAAATGGCCTTAACTCTTATTTTTCAGTCGAATTTCACCTTAAGTCTTATTTTCAATTCAATTTTAATTCTGTATCTGTTTATTTTCTAAAAATTTGTTAATAAATTTTTTCTGCAGTTGCCTTTGAATTGAGTGCGGTAAAATTCCTAGTGTAGTGTAAAAAGCTACTATACCGTAAAAACGTGTTTTACAGTATACTAGAGTATGACGTAAAACTGACAATTACAGTACAGTATGAAATAAAATTTATCTTCTAAACGCAAAAACATGAAAGAAATAAAATATTGGCTAAAGATTGAGTCGTAAAATATCACAAAATAAGATTTAGCATACATTGTCACTAACTGTTCAGTGACAGATTTGTGTGTATTTTTATGTTATTATTGCGATTTTTGTTCAACTGAAGCTTTACCCATCGAGCTACTGTACCTTGAATACAAAGGAACGAAAAAATCCAGATTTAATCAGATTTGGTGGAGGTCGAATTTGGCAGCTTCAGGGAGGATTTTTTTAGTTTCGGGAAATCGTTCATTGCTTAACCAGTTCACCGTAATGAGAGCATACAGAACATGATTTAAAAATGGTCATGAATAGCGTACAAACGATAAAGAAGCCGCACTAGGGATTAACGAGCACCTAGTTCGTTTGTTTAGAGATTTGATATTGGTTAACCGTTTTTTTATCTCAAAGTCGCTTGCAGATCGTTGGATAATAGAAGAAGGCTGTTTTATTTCATTTTGGACTAGGCATTTTAGCTTTATTTCTTAACTTTCACATTTTTTTCTTTCCTTCAGTTTTATACAGGGTGTTAGCTAAACATGCGGCAAAAATTCAAGAGAGTATGTCTTGGCCTATTCTAAGAATATTTTGTCCTATGATGATTTTTGAAAAACCCCTTTGTTTTAAAGATACAGGGTGAACAAAATTGCGACAGTAACTTACCTACTACTATTACTATTGTCCGATCCATGAAGCACCTTCACCACCAGGATCTTGACATTTAGCTTTTGGGTGATTCCTAAAACACACGTACCGATTTCCTTAAAACTGCTACTAGTTTCCCAAAAACAGCTCAAAACAGATCAAAACATATCAAAGCAGGAATCCGATTTTCAGAAACAGGTGGTTGTTTTCTCTAAAAATTAATAAGAATGATAGAATTGATTTCTAGAAGCTTTTAAGATTAATATCCCTCGAAAATGTCATTCGCCCAGGTTAATAAACTCTCACTTTCGGTCGCGGGTCAATGAATTTTGGTTGTATTTTTAGTTTTCTAAAAATTTATTAACTTCCGGTTTAGTATGTCAGTGACCCTGAAGAGATCAAGAAGTTTTGAACTTTAGAATTTCCCTGGAACTGGTTCTATCTTATATTTCTAGGAATCCTCCAACTTCCGGGTTCAAGGGGTCAATAAACCTTGTGCTTGAGGAAGTCAACAAACTTAAGGGTTTCCCTCTCACGTTTCTAAGGATTGTAATATGGCATCTCTGCAGGCCATTCAACTTCTTCCAAAGTTCGATCAACTTTTTCCCAAGAATTTCCCAAAAGCGGTCCTATTTTTAGGTTTCCAGTCCATGAACTGATTCTATTTTTAGATTTCTAAGAATTGTAATATGGTACCTGTTGAGATCAAGGAGCTTTGAAGTTTCCACGAACTGGTGCCATTTTTTAGATTTCCCATAAACGTAATATGATACCCCTAGAGACCAATGAACTTTGACCTGGCAGAGTTCAATGAATTGGTTTTATTTTTAGATTTCTTGGAATCCCGGGTTCAAGGGATCAATAAGCGTTGTGCTTGAAGAAATCAACAAACTTCGGGGTTTCCCTCTCTGGTTTCTAAGGATTGTAATATGCCAGCTCTAGAGACTATTGAACTTTGACTTTGAGTAAACTGCCGTTTCCGCAAACTGGTATTTTTAGATTTCTAGGAAAGAAGTCAATCAACTTTGGGGTTTCCCCGCCTCATTTCTAGGAATTGAAATATGGCATCTCTAGACGCTATTGAATTTTGACCTTCAAGAAGTCGGTAAACACCCGTTACCATGAAAATAGTTCTATTGTAATATGATACTGTCCTTCAAACTGTCACCACCAGAGGACGAGTGATCTTTAACTGAGCCAGAACCAGCCCCATATAACTATTAATAACGAGTCTGCCCACATAAAAAAATTTTTTTTTATTTATAATGCTTTTAGCGTGAACTCTTTCTCTTTAGAGGTTTTTGCGGATAAAATTTCTAGAAATATTTTTTAAATGTGCTTTTGAGTTTAAAATTGATAACAGTGTTACGTTTTTTTTTTTTTTTGGTTGTGGACCTGAACAGGCTAAATTAGGCCTATCGGGCTAAAGCACTCAGGAACACTTAGGAGGATGGATAGAGGGATACTGAATTGCCAATAGATGCCTATGAACAGCTAGCTTAAATTTTCTCATATCATAAGTGAGAGCAAAACAGGAACTAGGGAGATCATTCCAGAGTTTAGAAGCTGTGTAGAAAAATGTGGATTGCGTCCGTTTGGTACGACAAGTGGAGATTTGTACTGCATACTGATGATGTGAATGAGCGAACCGAGTGTTTCTCCCGAGATGGTGTCAAAGAATATAATTCAGCAGCACAATAGCCATTGTAATAACGATAATACAAAGAAAGAACTGAAACCATCCTTCTATGCTCAAGGGACTGTATGTGAGAAACCTAATGGCTCTCTTTTGAATACGATCAACGATATCGAGAGCGTATTGGGGAGCACTAGCCCAAAGGTGAGAATTATATTCCAGATGAGGCCAAATTTGGGCCTTATACAGCTGAAGGAGTTGTCGAGAGGTAAAGTACTGTTTAGATCTGTACAAAAAGCCTATTTTACGAGCAGCTGTTTTGGTAGCTGACAGAAGATGGTTAACCCATGAGAGATTTGAAGATACAATCATACCCAACAGAGTAATAGAGTCTGAAAACTTAAGAACTGAGCCATTCATACTTACAACAGGAAATGATCGATCTTTTTTGGCGGACATAAGGCAACACTGAGTTTTGTTAGCATTAAATTTAACTAGATTATTGCTTCCCCATTCGAGAATACGTTGGATGTCTTTGTTGATTGAATTTGCCATTTCAGCTTTAATTTCTTGATTTGACATAGAAGGTGGATTATCACTATAAGTAGACTGAGATGAACTACAATGAAGAGTGCTAACGTCAGCAAAGCAATGGATGGGGTTACTTGTTGAAGAAATAAGGTCATTTATGTAGAGTAGAAAAAGTGTAGGCGCTATAACGGATCCCTGTGGTACGCCCGCGTTAATGCTAACTTCTTTTGAAAAAAGCCATCAACTACGACACGTATTCGTCTTTTATCAAGGAAACTAGAAACCCAGTTGATGAGCGTATCATTTAACCCAAACGAGGTGAGTTTGGCAAGTAAACATTTATGCCAAACTTGGTTCAGATATCTAAAGCGCTTTACAGTTTTTTGTACTGTAGGTAGCGGACCGCGAAAATTTTACTGTTGTCAAATCGCCATTGTTACCGCGATAGAAAAGGTAATTAGTGGATTTTGTTTTAATATCTTGATAATTCGTCGTAATTTGCTAATGTTTTCAAAATATTTTTTTATATAGTTTATGTAAGGAATGTGGGATTGTTTGTAACTAATGTTTGGCTGAGGGTTGAAAAACATTTGTTTTGATGTTTTGAGGTCTGACTAGCAGATGTACGCTTAAAAGAATGCTTTAATGAAAGGGCGTAACGAATCATTGGAATTTCTTATGCGCCGTTTCGTAATGTAAAAATTTCACTAGCTTAATAAGTAGTTATGTCGGTACAGACCGCGATCAAAAGATATATTTGTTTTGTTACTTGCAAACTTGAGAGCTACATGTAGGGTTGTTACGGACGAATGCATATTTCTAAAATTAAGATGTGCAATAATTAATATGAAACTGTTCCAACTTAAATTAATGTTTCTTGTTTTTATTTCTTGCTTACTTTTGAAAAATGGGGGTTGGTTGCGGGAGTAAAGATGGTTAGGTTTGGAATCGGGGAAAGTTAGTTACAGTTCGAGTATCAATCGAGTCAGATCGATTTTTGGTTAATTAGAAACTCCCATTGTAAACAATTTGTCTTTAAAATATTTCATGCGTGTACATTTTCTTTTGAATAAGCCAACACTAATTTGTCTTTTCTTTCGAGTGTTAGTTGTAATGTGTTTTTCAAACATTAATCTATAAATGCTTGTTGCTTTGTTTTAATGAGTTTTTTTTTGAGTCAGTTGTTAGGTAGAATTACTTGCCTGCGAGCTGATTTCTCTTTGTATGCGATTTATTGTAATTTGACTTATGTATTCTGTGCTTTAGTGGTCACTAAACAATTGGGTATGTGTAAATTCCTTGTCTATTTTCTTTTGTCCTTGGCTTTACCTTATTATCACCTGTACAATTTTACTGTTGTTGTATTTTATGTGTACCGTAATTTGCTTTATTGTTTTATGTGCGTATTTACTTAAAGACCGGCACGATTGGTTTTAAAGGGCTACATGTTTGGTATTACGATTTTTATTATGATTTTTATTTTGATTATTTATGACCCAATTGTGCGTGTGACTACATGTTTTTTTTTTATTGTGTTTCTGTGCAACTAAACTGCTTTTTATTCATTTTCTCTTAATGTTATAATTTTGTACGCACTGTAACCTAATTTAATGGCGTTACATATTTAACCCTTTCATTGTTTTTTTGTGTTATTTGATTTCTTAATGTACTTGTGCAATTACTTATTTATGAATAAAGTGGGTTTTATTGGTGGTTCTTTCCCACAATAGTATATTAACGGGCTGAACCACCATTGCGCAAAGCTCGTTGATTTTAATTTGGGTAGTTTCATTTTTTTTTACCTGCCCCTCATGATGCAACACTTACCTCATCCAGTCGATCTAATTCAAATAGCACAACGTACCTACCACTAGGCGGCCACTCCGATTGATCATATTTGAGTTTGCGAGTAATTAAATATCAGACTAGTGAATAAATTCTAATGTTTTAATTATTTCCAGAAAAGTCAAAGTAAAGCAGGCAATTAATTTGAGTAATAGTAATATTATTGTTAGTCAAGTCAAGATAAATCACTTAGCGATTGTTTTGTTCTTGAATTTGCATTATTGCAAATAAGTTCAAATTACGCTATTCAAGATAGGGTGCCTGGGGGACGCTACAGTACCGCCACCTTATCAATTATAGAACGGTTTGGGAAGGTATCGTTGAACAAGTTGGCTACTTTACTATAAGATCTTTTTCTGTAGCCATACCCTCTCAATAGTAATTCGTTCTTTTTCATTAAAAACCATTTTAGAGAAACAATTTACTTTGCAGAACACATCAAACTACTGCAGTTTTATTTAATAATGTAAATGGCGAACAAATGTCAAAATCACAGCATTCTATATTTAAACATTTGTATGTCTTCAAATCTACATATTTTGCACTGTTTTATGCATTTAAGACTTTTTAGAACAGATAAAATCGTAAGTATTCCATATGGTTGAACTCGTATTCAAGAGGAGATTCCAACAATGACTGCATACACAGGGTGATGTATTTAAAAAACCAAAGTGACTAATAATATCAGAGAAACTCCAAATTTGGCAACATTGCAAATGTTAAATCTGGAATCTCCGTATCCCAAAATAGGCTTATCCCAAATTTTGTTAGCAATTTACGAGTTAATTAGGCGTTTCCAGACTTTTGGTCCACTCTGTTGAAGCCACCTCTTCCCTATGCATGTGCTCACTTTGACTGTCCGACCACAACTGTCTAATCGAGTTTTGTGCAGGAGCTCCATCTTGCTGAAAATATTGCAGATTGCGAATTGTATTCAAAGTTACATTATCCAGCATTTCTTCCAAATTGGTAATTGAAAATCTTTCGTAGACTTCTGCGTTCAAATTTTCGTTGTAGAAATAAGGTCCCAAGGTTTTTCTACCAAGAATTCCCATACCAAACATTTACAGAAAACGCTTGTTGATCCCGCCATTCTACTGTGAGATGTGGATTTTCTTCAGACCAAAACACGTAGTTTTTTGTATTAAAAATTCCAGTGTTAGTGAATTTTGCTCAATCGGTGAAAAGGATTTTATACGAAAAATTTTGGTTTATCTCAAAATTTCGAATAAACCAATTAGCATATTGTAGTGTTATCTGTAAATCAGTTAGATATAAAGTATTTCCAACGAGGTGGCGATATGGCTTTCGTCCATATCTCTTTAAAATAAATCTTGATTCGTCTTTTAAAACACCACACTCCATACTATTTCACTAATAGAACGCAGTTGGTTAGAAATCTGAATATTGCAAAACATTGGTTTCAGTTTCAACGTTAAAATTTTTTGGCGCATCCTTTGGCTTGGTAAAGGATCCATACATTTTTAAATTTTCTTCCATTTTACCAAAAATACGCTTCTTCGGTTGACGTCGTTCTATATAAGTTTGAAAGTTTTATCACAGCCATAGCAATGTATTTAATTAAATGATTTTTTTTTAATTTTTGAAGTTTTGCGGATTATTATTAAAATTAGATATACAAAAATTTATATCGTTGAAATCAGCAAAAAATAAGGAATTTGATAAGCTAAGTTTCGCTTATGGTTGCTATTTAAAAAAGATAAGTTAGGGCTGTAACTCAAATAGCAGTGATTAAAAATTTTTTTAGAGTAGTGCATCTAATTAATCTTAAAATTATCTATTTATCTATTATTATTGTATTTTTAATAACTAACGAGTTAACGTTGATTGAAAATTTTAACGATTTTCAGTTTTTCTCAAATAAATCGGACACTTGGCTACAATAGTCAATTTTATTGCCGGGTTCTAACTATTCATGTAATTCTGCCCAACTATGCTAATTTAACCAACTTTGTATCTCTTATAACAACGGAGTGTGTGTGTGTGTGTGTGTGCGTGCGTGTGCGTGCGTGCGTGCGTGCGTGCGTGCGTGCATGCGTGCGTGCGTGCGTGCGTGTGCGTGCGTGCGTGCGTGTGTGTGTGTGTTCATATATATATATATATATATATATATATATATATATATATATATATATATATATATATATATATATATATATATATATATCAGTATGCATCACTAAAGGAAAACAAAGAGTTCCCATTAACGATTCCTCATACTTAAACAGATAGTAAATGTAAGTTATTGCACGTATGCCCTAGCATCAAACTTTGATTAACTTTCATATGGACGAAAGTGAAACATTACGCACATTAAAGCACCTCGTACATAACAAAACACTACTACACTTAAATATTGTGTCATATCAAATGCAGCTTTTGCATATACTACTCCTCCATTGTATGAAATTTCATACATTTTCACTCAAATAAATATTCTAATTAAATTTCCTTAATTTATATTCTATTATCTCACGCAATTGCATTCGTATACGTCCGAAATTCCGGCAAATGCCCATATCGAACTCCAACCAATCCTCTTAAATCATGTTTCTTTCACAAAATGTTCCCGTAGCTATAAATGCAAGATCCAAACCAGAAACCCTATAATATACCTCTCATCTATTGTAATTTACAAACACCCCGAGCCCTCAAATAAATTATGTAACAAGTACACACACGTTTACTCTTCTGGAGGTCTCAGGACTATGAAGCCGACATACACATTACACATTATACGCTTCTTCCAACCAGAATACTATCTTAAAACGAACCCACATGGACAACATAGACTAATAGACCAAAGCTATCCAGAAAACTTTTCGACTGCCGCATTAAAATACACACACATTTACGCGAAACAAAACATCACACATTTACGACTCATCCTGTGCATAGATAAAAATATATTTTTAATTTCCTCATTATTTTACATATGCAAAGTTTAACTTTAATTCTATAGTCCTTAATTCATCAGAAAAATTACTTTTCCAATAATATAAAATCTTTTATTTCTTGATAATAAAATAATTAGTTCCATTTCAAATTATATCTGCATAAAAAAGCGTTCCCAAAATTAGGTTTTCTTGAAATTATTATCAACAAGTTTTTTGTATTAAAATTATTTTTCTTCAGTAATCAATTACAACTATTGTCGAACAAGAGGCGTTTACCTCTTAACATTTTTGTTCCTTAACCCTGACAGATCGATCCTGTTTAAAAAACTAGGGCAAATTTATTAGGAAATAAATAGGAGTTAAAATGTTATATGTTGAGATAATCCTTTCATAATTGATGATGCCTCTCCTGTAATTCAGTATTGCAAATCAATTAAAACTTCCCTTATCCACCAGATTTCCAGCACTTAATTACTTTTGTACCCCCAAATATTTGCATTCGTAAATACCCTGCATTGCAAATATAGGTTCTAAGTTGAAAACCTAGGGGTTTGCTTGTATTACTTCTAATTATATAATTACAGAAGTAAATAAGAAGCACGGGTTCTGGCACATTCTGCCCAAAATCGCAAGTTATTTCTTATGGAGTTTTCCAAGGTCCGTTTTAGTCCCAGCAGCCAATCAGAAACGTTATTTCAGTCATGTGACCTAGCATTGCGCATGCACAATCACATTTGCATTTGGATGACTAAGTATGGTTGCATGCGGATGGTTACATAGGGTTTAACACATTGAGTATGATAGTATGCGGGTAAATAAACACACGACAGTAGTAGTTTATTGTTACAAAATACATTCTAAAGAAAGAACTACATCTTCAGCATATTTGGATTACTTGCCGTGGTGGATGAAAGAAATATTTAGCGTTGACAGTGAGGTTCTGTAATAATGTCTCATTAGATAAAAATAACTATCTACCAAACTCAGTGGTGAGGGTGCGAGTAACAGATGCTTCATATTATCTGTTCCATTAGTTCAGCTTCCAAAACATTTGCCTATATTGTATTCATGCCTGATAACTGGTTTGAAAATATTATGCATTTACCAATGATAGGCTTGGATTAAGGGTAACCAGTGACTGATATTATATCCTGATGTGTAGAAAAATAGCAACAACTGTTTTTACAACTGTAGCTAAAATCAAGGTTACAATCTCTTTTAGTAAAATCTAAAAATAAATAAAGTTTAGGGTGAAAAATGCATTTCATTTATCCAGCAGTAAAAATTCATACAATTATTTCTTTTTAGCAAAATATATCGCTCTATTAAGATGTTATCCTTATATAAAATTAGTGTATATTCTTGTTATTGATTTTTTCGAAATTTATCAACAATAATATGCAAACCATCATTTTTAAAATTTAGTACTCGATACCGTATAGATTACGTGCTCGATAAATTTAACTTTCATTTACAAATATATTATAATTATGGTGGTTGCCATAAATATCGAAATGCTTTTAAACAATCCCTATTGCTTAAATGTACTAAAACGCATAATAATTAGATTATCGATTATAATAATAATCAATACTTATCCCTTGTGAAAGAATTCTAGAAGGTACACATAACCAATAGGTATCGGTTACAGTCGATATGAACGTAGAAATGCTATTATATAACGCCTGAAGCTTAAATATATTAACACGCATAATAATAATCAATGCTTATCTCTGATAGAGGATGGAAGATAGAAGCATTAGAGGATTGGTGTTTAATGGCAGAACATAAATGATATAGAATGAATGATAGAGGATAGAAGATAGACGATGAAGCACAGGGCATAGATGATGGATGATATATATATATATATATATATATATATATATATATATAATATAACATTGCGAAAACATTTATTTAACTTTAAGAAAGGTTGGATTTTAGAATGAGATAACGATTGAGAGATATTTAACACTGTTTTGAACTGTAAAAGACGATTCCGATATTTCCAAAGCGTGTAACTTTCAGTCTTTGGATTTTAGTAATAATAAAACCATTCGTAATGTTTAATTTTTAAAAATTGCTTTAATCTAAAACTGTGATTTCACTTTTTTAGAAATTGCTTTAACCGAAAACTTATCGGAATTGTCTTTTACAGTTCAAAACAGTGTTAAACAATATGTCGCAATCCTAAAATCCAACGATTCTTAAAGTTAAATCAATGCTTTCGCAATGTTATACCATATATCATCCATCATTTATGCTCTATCCTTCATCATCTATCTTCTATCCTCCTTCATCAATTCTTTATCATTTATGTCCTATCATCCATACTCCATCATTTAAGCTCTGTTTTATCATACATCTTCTATCCTCCATCATCTATTCTTTATCATCTATGTTTTATCATCTATCATCCGCCCTCTGTGCTCTATGCTTTATCACACTGCTTCTATCGTCTGGCCTTTATCATTTATGTTCTATCATACAACACCAATCCTTCACTGCTTTATCATCTATGTTCTATCACTTATATTCTACAATTAAACACAAATCCTCTAATGCTTTAGTATCAATCTTCTGTCCTCTATCATCCATTCTATATCATGTTTTGTCATGCAACACCAATATTTTAATGCTTCTATCTTCTATCATCCATTCTTTATCGTTTCCGTTCTATCATTCAACACTAATCCTCTAATGCTTCTACTCTTTATCATCTATTCTACATCATTTATATTCTGTTATTCAACACCAATCCTCTAATGCTTCTATCTTCTACGCTCTATCATCTAGATTCTATCATCTATCGTCTACCCTGTGTGCTCTATGCTTTATTATCTTACTTCTGTCCTTCATAAATTCTTTATCATCTATGTTCTATCATTCAACACTAACCCTCTAGTGCTTTTATCTTCTATCCTCTGTCATTCATTCTCTATCACCTATGTTCTGCCATCTATTATGCATCTTCTATCATTCATTCTCTATCACCTATGATCTATCATCCACCCTCTGTGCTCTATGCTTGATCATATATCCGCTACCCTCTATCATCTATGTTCTATTATTCATCACTAATTCTCTAATGCTTCTATCTTCTATCCTCTATCAGAGACAAGTATCTATTATTATTATAATCCATACTCTAATTATTATGCGTCTTATTATATTTAAGCAACAGGGATTATTTAAAAGGCATCTCGATATTTATGGCAACTATGATAATTATAATAGATTTGTAAAGGGAAATTGTTAAAGTTATCGAGCTCGTAATCAATACTGTACCGAATACTAAATTTTAAAAATGATGGCTTGCATATTGCTGTTGATAAATTTCGAATAACAATTACAAGAATGTATACTCATTTTGAATCAGGATGTATTGCGGTTTGGCGGGTAACACATCTATTTGCTTCTTTTAATGTACAATATTTTACATTGTTTCATAAATACCTGTTTGAGATGTCTGTATTCATTTTTTAAATGCATTTACGTTGTTCTTGATATTAAATATGATGTATTGAATTTTCAACCGGGTCGTCGCGTCTCATTAGTAGTAACTATACATAACCCTAATTTTGCAGCATTTTATGTTTTTGAGTGAGCAAGTTTTTATTTTTTATATTATCTTGAAATACCAGATCTTGTTGTTTTATGATATCGTGTCCATGCTATTAACTTTCGATGTAATAACATCTTTATAGAGTAATACCTATATTTTGTTAAAACGAAATAATTGTATGAATTTTTGCTGCTGGGTAAATTAAATGCATTCTTCTCGTCATCTTAAAGCTGCTTTTAATTACAGTTGTAAAACAGTTGTTGGTATTATTCTACACATCGGGATATAATGTCAGTCACAGTTTGCCCTTAATCCAAGCATCTTATTGGTAAATGCATAATATTGAGTGAGAATCGTTTGTTACTACACATGAATACAATATAGGCAAATTAAAAATTATTATTAATTTTATTAAATACATAAATAAAAAGTTTACCTCGAGTAGGATTTGAACTTACGACCTGTACTTTGCTAGAGTACCACGCTAACCAACTGCGCCATCAAGGTTCAAGCACCAATCAATGTAAATTTTGTCTTTATGTATGTAGAACTGATATAAATTCTAAATATAATGAGATTGCAATCAAATTACTTATATTAATGGAATGTGAGCCTGCAATATCGCAAGGATTCACACATACCAAAGCAACTTGACTAATATTAAATTATTATAAGTTCAAAGGTGAATATGTAATTAAAAATTATTATTAATTTTATTAAACACATAAATAAAAAGTTTACCTCAAGTAGGATTTGAACCTACGACCTGTACTTTGCTAGAGTACCGTGCTAACCAACTGCGCCATCAAGGTTCAAGCCCCAATCGCTGTAAATTTTGTCTTTATGTATGTAGAACTGATATAAAGGTAAACTTTTTATTTATGTATTTAATAAAATTAATAATAATTTTTAATTACAT
The DNA here is from genome assembly GCA_036346205.1 of Vesta saturnalis. NCBI lineage: Eukaryota > Metazoa > Arthropoda > Insecta > Coleoptera > Lampyridae > Vesta > Vesta saturnalis. The sequence goes on from JARFJB010002320.1 coordinate 4,487,918, forward strand.
ATTCACCTTTGAACTTATATGTTCATAACAAAAACTTATAATAATATAGGCAAATGTTTTGAGTTTGGTAGATAGTAAGTTATGTTTGTCTAATTAGATAGTACTGCAGAGGATCACATTCCAACGCTAAATATTTCTTTCACCCACGACGGCAAGTAATCCAAATATGTTGAAGATGTAGTTCTTTCTTTAGAATGTATTTTGTAACAAAAAGTTACTATTATCGTGTGTTTATTTACCCTCATGCTACCATACCCAATGTGTTAACCCCTACGCAACCATCCGCACGTAACTATCCACACTTAATCATACCCATGAGCTTGGTCGCATGCAACCACCTACATTCTACCACCCCCAACCTTGAATCCATCCCCTATACAGCCATGTTTAATGCAGATTATCGCCATCCACGTGTAACCATCCGCCATGTACTTACCATCCGTATGCTGCCGTCCCTTGATTACCCCTCTGCAGCCATCTGCATGAAACCACCCGAACAATCATCCCCTTATGCTTACCCCTATGAAGTCATTCGCATGTAACCATCAGCGCACAGTCATCCGCTGCTTACCCCCATGCAGACATCGGCATGAAATCATTCACACACATCCCTTGTGACGTCATTCTTAATGTAGTTTACCTCCACCACGAATACTTTCAGTTAAATGTGAATGCGCATGCGTAATGCTAGATCAGCTGACTGAAATAGCGCTTCTGATTGGCTGCGGGGACAAAAAATGACCAGAACGGACCTTGGAAAACGCCATAAGAAATACCATGGGATTTTGGGGAAAAATGTGCCAAAATCCGTTCTGCTTATCTACTTACAGAGACCTCAAGGTGCCAACGATAGAAAGCTACATTGCACGGATACGAGAAAAGTGTGCCTACTATCCAGGAGTACCAAAGATTAATTTAAGTTTAACTTTTATTTCCTTAACAAATTTCTTTCTATTTTATAGTACTATTAAGAAAATAAATATCTTTTGGTTTATTCTAATGTAATATTACATTCAATTACTCACTTCGTCCAAATTAGGGGCGAGTATACCGCCTTTAAATTGTGATAATTATCAAATATTATGTAATACCTACCCACAAGTTATTATGAATTTCATAAATTCAGTGTAAGGCCACCACTGTGCAAAAATTAATCTATTTTTCGACATAATTTTGTTCGTTTGTTAGTTTGAATATCGTATAACTACTACGCATATCATATCTAGATAATAAAATTATGTGGCATTTACATACTTCTGAGGTTGTAACAAATATTACTGTAAATTAGGATTAAACGTATATGGAGCTAAACTAGTAAACATATGGTTTTAGGCAGAATCGTTCAACATGCGATCTTGTTTCATGTGACACAAGTTTGGAACAATACATTAGAGCAATCAGGCAAAACAGTTGTAGTCGTTTTAGATACATCAAAAGCATTTGACCAAGTTGGGCATAATTGTTTACTTGCCAAACTCACCTCGTTTGGATTAAATGATACGTTCATCAGTTAGGTTTCTATTTTCCTAGACAAAAGACAAATACGCATCGTAGTTAATTTTTTTTTAACACAAGTTGGCATTAAATCGCGCGTGCCACAGGGATCAGTTATAGCGCATACAATCTTTCTGCTATAATCTGATCTCTTCAATGACTATCCTTCTATCTTAAATCAAGGCCGTAAAGCTGAAATGGCAATTTCAATCAACAAACAATCAACGTATCCTTGAATGAGTAAGTAATAATCTAATTAAACTCAAAGGTAATCAAACTCAGTGTTGCCATTTGTTCTCCAATAAGAAAATCGGTCATTTCCTGTTGTAAGCATAAATGGCTCAGATCTTACGCTTTCAAACACTATTACTATGTTGGGAATAACTGTATCTTAAAATCTATCATGGGTTCACCATCTTCTATTTTCACTGCTTTCGACAAATCTTTCTGCCGTATTGTCACGTGTGGATGAAATTTGTCGTAGAATATTTTCTGAATATTAAGACCTTATAAGATTATATGTAGAATTTTAAATTAAAACGTTAAGTTACCAGGAACTTTTGTTTTAAGGCTTGTTATCGCAGTTTCGATAAATGGAATTGAATTTGATTATGGATGAAGAAAGTTTTTAAAAAACATAATATGTGTAGGCATGCATTTATTTGCGTTATCGGGTTTGTTAGCAAAAGATTCAGTCGCGTTTAAATTGGGGAAGTTATAGAAAATTTATTTATGTAACAGGGTTTCTTATTGAAACACATGATTGTATTGTGGGCGTCACGTATGGTTAGAACACCAGCATTGGAAGAAGCTGTACTTAATTTAATCGACGAGCAGCCAGACATTAGTTACATGTTGATCATATGACGGTATTTTTTACCTTAAAGGAACAGCTTTTGTATCCTAATCACATACAGCGGGTCCAGGCACTATTACCACGAGACTTCCCTAGCCCTCTTGCATTCTCGAATAGGATGCTGCAAATGATTGGTCAAAACCCACAATTTCTAGCGCAGATCTTATTCACGGACGAGGCTAATTTTTCAAAGGGGGCGATTATTAACTATCATAAAAACCACATGTGGACTGAAGAAAACCCTCACGTCATAGTTGAAGCTCACCACCAAGAACAATTTTCTTTGAATGTGTGGGTGGGAATTATTGAAGACCACTTAATTGGCCCATACTTTCTGCCGCGTACATTGAATGGTAATACGTACAGCCAATTTTTAAAAGAAGGTCTGCCAGCACTCGTTGACGTTGTTCCTTTAGGTGATAGAAGGGCAATGTGGTTTATGCATGATAGGGCCCCCACCCATTTCAGTATACGAGCGCGTCAGTTTTTAAATGGGACATATGCAAATCGCTGAATAGGTGAAGCGCACCCTCAATTTTGGCCAGCTCGATCCCCGGATTTAAATCCATTAGATTTTTCTACTTAGGGCCATTTAAAAACTGTGGTGTAAAGACTCCCGTTCAAGACGTAAAAGACTTAAGGAACCGAATTATTGTTTCATGTCGGGTTATTTAAGATACTTGAGGAATATTTGAGCGGATACGCAGATCAATGCGCCGACGTGTGGACTCATGTGTAACAGCTGAAGGTGGTTATTTTCAACATTTATTATAATTTTTACTAGTTTTTAATAGTATTAGTTCCTTTTTCTTTGGCATAGTTATTTATTATGTTTGTAAGTCAATTTGTGTAATGAAAAAAATATTAAAAATATTTCGTTTGGCTTTCTCTAGTTTACTACCTTAAAACTCTTACCTACGAATATTTGAAAAAGTGGTGGGCACGTAACTTTTCAACAACCAATACCTCGAAAACGGTTGATCTGAAAGGTAACAACCAAGTATACCCTTCTTGCTCAAAACTGATTTGGAAACAAACCTAGGTGCACAAAATGGCAATATGCAGGATGGCAAACAAGTTAGGGCCAATTTAATGTAAGCATACCCTGACAGGTAGCGCCCTCTGCAAGTAGCGTCAAAACTAATAACAGATTTAAGTTTCTCATCCTTCATAACCCCCACGTTCCAAACCCCATGGCATTATTCAAATTTGTTCGGAAAACATTCCAAAAAACGGTAAAAAAGTAAAGATTTTAACACCTTGTAGTTAAAAATCGAAGCACTTTCGGCCATATGTTTATATGAACTTTTTTCCTATTTTTGAGTGTAGAATACGCCCTTAGAATCATTCGCACTTATTTATTTACACCCTGTAAATTGTGTTATTTTTTTCACTTTTATTCAACTCTGTCCGGTTCAAATATTGTAATTGAATTTTCACCAACTTATATGTGTTTTTTGCTTTGACTTTTGCGGCCAAATGTGGTCGAAATTTTTGTTTATAAAGTTGGGGTCTTGAAATTCAGGACTTAAGCTTTTAGCATAAGACCATGCACAAAATATACGACAAGTTGATTTCAAGATCAGGGGCCTGCGCCCGGGAGGGTTCAGAGTATTATATTCGGTCAAAAAAAATCAACTATTTTCTGATCTCCGGTTGAGCTGAATTTCGACATACATGTGTATATTGGCCAAGTAAGTTCGAAATTTTTGTTTATGAAACTAGGGTTTTGAAAAATTGAGTTTCGTTCTTTGTTGGAACTTACACCCAAGTAGAAGTACAAGTAGAAAATAATTCAAAATAATTTTTAAAAAACGCTTTTTTTATTCTTATTTATACAAAATTCACATCACGAAAATTTTTCAAATTTATGTTTTCAACGTCATTATTATACCTTTAAGGTGTTAATTAAATTAAAGTAGTTAAGATAGATGATCTTGGGAAATTTAAACCTTGCCAGTGTCTTTCCAAATTAATAGTTAGAATTTCACTTATGGAAGGTCGCGCTTTCTTCCTTTCGGGAGTAAATTTATTCCTTTCCAATTCATCATAACTGTACCGATACTATGATTGTTTATTTTTTATTATTATCATAATATATAAATAGTGTTAAAGAACTAGAGCGTATTATTTCGTTATTGAGCATAAGATTATATGTGATTTCATTCATACCTCACAGCGTTATCATAATTTACAAAGTACTAATTTTAAAAGATGAGATATATTGATTACGTTTATATTACTGAGATGCTTATTTTTTGTATGCAAATGCTTGATTCACTGACCTTACAACGGCAACGTTCATTTACTAATTTTCTTTTTTTATAATTTTGAGGAAAGATTTAACGTAATAATTTGTGAGAGATTTTTCTATTATTTATTTTGCTATCTTTTGTTTTTTTATTTTATTTTTTTTAAGAATATAAAATTTCATTAATAAGATTTAACGTAAAGTAAATTTAGAGTAAATAAGGTTGATGACCGATCACCTGGTCTAGCACGTCCTCTTATTTTGTTTACGTGATTTTGAAACCTTACAGGAAACACCGGGTCAAGGCTTTTAATTTACCGATTCGTCTGATTTCAGGATTAAAGTATGATTAGGGTACGCAAGTGTTTTGTTTGGTTTGAACTTGGCTGTGAAACACTCGCATATAGGTTCTTAAACCTTGATATTGTCGACTATAAACAAACTGGCGTCCATTTAATTTATGACCTTTCCCTATTGTGCCCTTTGTATTACGAGCTATCCTAATTGCAAAATTAATTACACGCCCTCGTTTCCCACTGAATTTCCGGCCCTTTTATTATTTTGACATTTTGGCCCGTAACAGTATAAGGCACAAATTCCACCTCATTTAGAATATAATTCTCACCTCTGACTAAACTTGTATTTCGATAGCTCGAGTAGTAGAGCGGTACTCTATCAAAGTACATGTCGTAGGTTCAAATGTGAGCATCTACACATTCGTTAAAGCAAATAATATTTATATAAATTGAATTACCTTATTTTTTTATTAATTTTAGACACATTAACGCATTATAGCGGTAGGTTGAGAAGATGACACTAGTATTAGAGTTAATTTGGGTGGGCAAGTGATTAAGGATGAGACAAAGGACGCAGTTCGTTTTTTTTTTTTAATAAGTCCACACTTAATCTACGAATACGGTGATTTGTCGACAGTATGAATGATGAATAAAAATGAATATATACACGTTTTCCCTTAATAAAATAAGATTTTGGCTTTATATAACATTAAAATTACTGTGCCAATTGACGGTTAGGTACTAGTAGAAAAGTTTAGACTACAACTTTAATTAAATTGACTATTCTTAAAGAAATATTTATTAATTAAGACATGGTATGTGAAAGCACAAGCTCAACCCAGAGCTTGGTACCCAATTGTAATGGGAGAAAGCGAAAATCCCAAAAGCTAATGCCATAAGCAAAAGCATTGTCATTTATTTTAATTAAAATAAGGTACTTAACAATGTTCTATGCCTATATAAATATACAAGTCATATTGTTCACATGTGAACGGATCTTTTGGGGCACAGATAACGATTATATTGTTGTTTATATAAAAAAAATTTAACACCACTAACAGTTGCCATATTAACTACTTTAGCTCTTTATCTGTTGCATTCCTGCACATATATATGAAAATGAATTTATCTTTTAGATACATTTACACATTGCAACTACTTTGCAAATTTTGATCTAAACTACTCAGGACGGTTGTTAGACATATTCCTTATTTATTGATCATTTAATTTATATATTGAAATGTCTTAATTAATAGAGTTAGAAGATAAAATTTATTTAATAATCGAATAAGGGGAAAGGGTTCAGGGATTTTAATTATATTTACTTTGAGGTAAATTTTAAATGTTGTATGTAATAATGAATGAAGTATTTATTTAACTCTAAATGTTATTATTGCACCAGACTAGCTCAAGGATCTCAATTGGGGAAAGGGTTCAGGGATTTAGTTGAAGATAAAAATTTTTTTTTAATATAAGAAATATCCTATATGTTATTGAATTTAACGTATGAAATTTGCTCTGAATAGAATTTGCTTTCTAACGCATGCGTTAATGACTTTAAGTGAAAAATAATTAAAGCTGTCAAAAATGTCAAATAATTAAGAAACTTAAATGTTTGCATCAAAATGAAGATTTAGAAAAAGAAAAGGAAATAATTAGCTTCACAGGTGTTTACACAAGTAAATAATTGAAATTCTTAATTCTTTACATTTAACAAATATAAATTGCAGGGAAATACCAATAAACAGGGTTATAAAATTTTAAAACTCACATATACAGTCCTTCCTGTCGATTGAATGATGTCTTCAAACTTCAGCTGGAGGCAGGCAATGTTCACTCGGCTATTGTTGTTACTAATATCCAACTGCTATCTCGGTTCTCGAAGACACCAACTTCCAAGCTTCAAGATGTTTTCTTTCCAAAAACGGCAACCTCCAAACACTTATTTACTATGGTAACTTTTTATTTAAAATGGTTTTAAATCTTTATGAGTGATATCGTTTAAAATGTATTATTAAGTATCCAAGATTTTTGTTAACACACTTTTATTTTAGTTACCGAAAATAATATTTATTTAAGAGGAATTGTCCGGATAAATAAAACAAACTTTCACCAAATAAAAATGGAATTTAATTTGGTATATCAGAATTATTTTAAATCGGAAAACACGAAAACAAATTTACACAAAATCGTGACATCAATTAATCATACAGAATTATTTTATTAACAACGACAGGTATCGGTGACCGAACTATTTAATTTTAACCGATGATATAAAAACAAGTGCTCTCGAAATTATTCGTAACGTAAACTTTCTCGACGATAATAAATTAGGTTAAGTAAACACAAATTTAGCAACACTGTTTTAACTTTTTCACTTTTTGAACAAATTCTAGAGAGAATGATTCCTGAGCGCTTGCTTTTATAGGTTTCTGGTTGCTACAGAAATTTCAACTTTTTTACAGCCATATTGCAAAATTTACAATGGATGTGATTGGATAATCAAAATTAAGAATTGTACATAAATGGAATTTTGGCCGTAACTTTCTTATACATGGTCGGAAATGAAATTTAAAAACGGAAATGAAAACTATGTGAAATTTTGAATAAAAGGACACCTAATAAGCAATAATTCCTACCACTAATAAACGAAACAACTTAATCTAATCAAAATAAGCTATTAACTATACACACTTACAAGCTACACTAAAATTACTTGCGAAAATGGAATTCTGAGGACAATTTACATAAGAAAACATATCTTTTAAATTCGAAACATTTAATTTAATGAAAATTTTAAACTTTTGTAAATTTGTCTAGAATTCACCTCAGATTTAGCAAAATTTTGCGGATAAAAACGCTGTATCCTTATAAAAACTTATTTATATTGTGAAAGAACATCTATTATTTGCTTTAAGAGCAAAAACTAAATCTAATAATGTGGAAAAAGTATAAAATTATGTGAAAAACCTAAAATTTACAACGTAACCATACTTAAATTTAAATATGAAATTAATTCATATTAAAAAATGTTTTTAGCACTTAAAATGTTATGTTTAAGGTTTATACAACTTGTCTTTATTGTTCTCACTACTTATTTGCAATGCATAATGTTATTTAGTCTTGCATTGAAAAAGTCTCATCGTCTAACACTCTTTTAGGATTTTACACTATAAATTGTACGGCACTATAAATGTTTGTATGCCATAATGTTCTAAATGTCTTTCTTCTTGTGAATCATGTATTATAATTTTTGTCACTAATTCGCTAACAAAAATGTGTGCGAAAATTGTCTATACTGTCCATATTATAACCCTTTTTACTAAATTTTTGTATTTCCTGCCTTTAAAAACTAAACATACACTATCCCTAACCTAATCTTAACTACATAGTCCATGTTTAAACACCTGTGAAATGTCTACTTGCCAAATTACCTTTGAAAAATTGAATTTTATTGTAAAATTGCACTACTAAAATGACTCTACGAAAATGGTGATATCTAACATTCTTGACAATTTTGGTAGCAGCAAATTGCTTTTTATGATGAAACCAAACTTAGCAAATGATATTCAGATCAATTTATACCAAATAAATTTATTTTAAACACATCGTGAACCAGATTTATGTAAAATTGTGTCTCGCACTTGTATCGAGCCAGAAATTACCCCTTTTTATGACCCAAATGTCATGTAAGCTGTCCGATACTTCTATTACCTCTTTCTAAACATCTCAATATATATATATATATATATATATATATATATATATTCTGTTCAGAATCATAGTCCACTCAATTGACATATGATCTTACCGTGTTTACTTTAATCGGCGTTTGATAATTTTATACACATATAATATTATGTAATACGTACAATGTTTGCTTGCAAAATTATAAGTTACCTATCATTAGCTTAATTTAGTAACTGTCGTGCATTATTTTAACAATTATTAACGACTCTAACTGTGGATGATTCAACCTAAATGTTATCAAATCTTCTCTTATAGTTTTTAATGCGATAAACATAGATTATTAGTAACTCAGTCAAATTATCATCTGGCTATTTATAATGGCTTGTCGGAGTCTACTTATTTTACGCCGCATTTAATTTTCTTGCACATGTATGTGAAATGATAGTAGCTTTTTTACCGTTTACTATATCTCAAAATTTTGAAAAGCGATTGCATTTAAATTTCATATACATAACTAATAGGAAACCACAGTTACAAAACACTTATAATACAGAATTAGTAACTCGGTACGGCCCCGAAATCGTTAGTCAAAGAACGAGTCACACATCACCGTTTCAGAAAGTACCAGATCGAACACCAGTCCAATAAGATTAGAGAAACCATTCGAAATTGAATGAACTAACAAGACTTTGATGGGGTGAATATGGCTACCAGAAGTAAATATTCGATGACCAAGGCAATGCACAAGGCAATTCAGCAGAAGAAACTTGAAAAGCTAATGAAGAAGAAGAAAGGACCAACCCACATCAATCGAAAAAACACTGTCATAAACATCTCTGAACGACAGTTAAACGAAAACGAAATGCAGGTTCCGTACAAAGGCTTGAAGTATGCGATAATGCCGAGGTATATTCCTAAAGTAGATTTAATAACCGCAGTCGAAGGCACAGCTATAAAATTAGATCCTGAAGAAGCCGAAGAATAGAGAAGTAAGGTTAGATCAGTCCCAGATTCATCTAGGCTAACTAAACCTAACCTCTCTAACGTAGAAAGGAGAGGAGTCATTTCCCTTAAGAATGACCCAACGATCAAAATCCTCCCGGCAGACAAAGAAAACGCGACTGTGGTAATGGATATGGACACGTACAACGGTAAGATCCAAAAACTACTAGACGGGGGAGAGTGCAAACAAATACTGAAAGACCCCATACCATCAATCGAAAGACGCTGGCAAAACATAAGGGGGAGTTCTCCGATTACCAGAGAACTAAACTTACCCCACACTACAGCAAACCTCCGCATCGAGAAATTCACCTTGTCACCCATTAGCACACTAAAATCAAGAATCGCCAAACATGTCTGGAACGAAGACCACCGCATCCAATAGGATAACATACAGCAAAGGACGAGAACACAACTCGTCGGAAACTCAAAGAATCCACATACATCGCACTAGCCACTATGTCCTAAAAATATACATATTGGATTACTCAGTGGCTCAGGTGTCAGACTAGTAAGTGAAAGGTACCAAGTTCGAATCTAAGAGTAGTCAAGTGCTTGGGAAAAAATTATATATAACGTATGAATTCGACTCACGTGCGAAAACAGTCCTTCTCAGGACTAGACCTGATGACCAAGCAGAGTCCGCTTCCGAAACGTCGCGCTCAAAAAGCAAAAACTGTGGACATAGGCCGATCAATTCAACTAATATGATACCACAGTTACCAAACACTTATAATGCAGAATAATTTAGAAGCTTGAAAAACGACATTCAAATTTGACGTAAATATTTGAATGAGTTGACTCAAATATATAACAGACGTTAGGGAATTTTTCGAGTCAGCTGACTCCAATTTATTACCGGAATTAGCAATATACAGATTTTTTTCTCTTTCTAATGTTCTAGTGAAGAGCGCTCTTGAATATAATGATGTATCTGGACGTAGTTTTGATTTCAGATAGGATCTCGACTCATTTTTCCAAGCTAAACATGCTGAAACATTTTTTGGCGGCCGGTTTTTTATCTACTTCCAGTTTTGCGAACGTGAGCTCAAAGTTGTGCTATTGGAGAATTAACTGCCATCAGTCCCTCAAGTTTGTTGTGGTAAAGAAATGAATATTTTCACTTGTTTACTTTTAAATTAACCATTTTGTAATTATCAAAAACATTTCTTTCTGTTATAGAATTTAGTAATGAGTAACTGTCACTCCGGTCAATTCATTATAACGCTTTTTATTATCACGTACATTTTGTAAATATAACGTTACTTTGTTGGCATCTTTCCATATTTGTTTAATATTTGCATTCAAAGCTATAGCTCGTAATATTATTTGTGCAGAAAAAGGCAGATAAAACATCCTAGATTGCTCTTAGACAGTCCTTTTGTTTAACTTTACGTACAAAATATATATTTATTATTGCATTTCATCGTTGAATGATTCATATCGTAAGACATTATTTACCAATCATAAACCATTGTACATGTTACTGACATTTGCCAAGCAGCGTGATTTAAATTATCACTATGTCATATTTTAGTCTGATTGTTATATTTCACAATATCACCTTAAATATTTGTTTGTAATACTCGCTTCGTCAATTTAATATCTACACCGTTATGATAGCGACCTTCATACAACTACTATGAAACTAATATGATGTCACGATTGCGGTCTTTGCCCCATTTGAGGCTTTAACAGCTCACCCTGTAGAGAGGCAAACTCGCCATTGTTAGGTTTTGGTATGAAACGGTCGAACTTTATGTGCATAATAACATTAAATAGCGCGAAAATCGGGTCGGTTAAGTTGCCCCCCCCCCCCAATAAAGATTACGATATGATATTACTATGTAATAATGCGCTCGATATGCGCTCAAATGCGCCACTGAAAATAACTTTTGCGCGTTATAGTTTTTTAGATATTTTGAAAAACATTTGGGGAGGTGCAAGTTCACTCCCCCCCCCCCCCATTAAGCATTTCACTATGTATTTTGATGCCAACTTATCTCTGTAGTTATGCGGTAAAATGCGCCACTTGATTAAAATTTTGCGCCACACCCATATGGCCATAACGAAACATAGAAGGTGGGTGGGGCTAAATTGATGTTTTTAAAAAATTGCACTTTCTTAAAAATTCTTAATGCTATACGTGCTCTTTAATTATGCGCTCAAATGCGCCACATGAAGTAAGTTTTGCGCCGTTACAGTTTTGAGATATTTTGAAAACATTTGGGGGTTCAAGTTCACTCATCCCCCCCATTAAGCATTTCACTATGTATTTTGATGCCAACTTATCCCTGTAGTTATGCGCTAAAATGCGCCACTTGATTAAAATTTTGCACCACTCCCGTATGGCCATAACGAAACATAGAAGGTGGGTGGGGCTAAATTGATGTTTTTAAAAAATTGCACTTTCTTAAAAATGCTTAATGCTATACGTGCTCTTTAATTATGCGCTCAAATGCGCCACATGAAGTAAGTTTTGCGCCGTTGAGATATTTTGAAAAGTTCAAGTTCACTCAGCCCCCAACTCCCCCATTAAGCATTTCACTATGTATGACATATGACGATAATTCTTTGAGGTATTGAAGGTCGTACTGGAGATCCGGGTTCAGGAATTTCTTCTCGATCTTGGTCTTTCTTTCCCCCGCTTGGAGGAGTTTCCATATTTTCATTGAGTGTACGTCCTTCTTGAATTCGTTAGAAATTTCGTCGCAGTGTGTCGCATTTCCCATGTGGGGTTCGTTTAAATTTAAAATGTGTAATAACGTTAGTATCATAATTTCACCTCTTTTCCCCTCAGCCATCATTTACTTCATGTATTGTTAATTATCATTGCTTGAAAATTAAACTAGTGTTAGTTTCGAAACGTGTCGCTTAAAGCTTAAAATATTATTGCTTAAACATTACTCAAATTTTACCTCTGCTACTATTGCTGGTTGTAGTTTAAATACTTATAAAAACATAATCGTCACTTTTCGCTACGACAATGATACGGGGGTGGACTTTTATTGGGTAGTCACTACCCCATTACACACCTCACCACGAAGTTACAGCGTATCTAGTATTTTTTCCTATCTTTGCCAAAATCTCGGATCATTTGACTCAGCTATATAGTTAGTATGTACTTTAACCTGATAGAATATCTGAAAGTGGAGTTGATGGAGATGTTGATACATTGATATTCGCGAAAATAATCGATATCCCAAAAATTTTTGAAGTAAAATGAAATCCAGTAGTAGTATCGGCAATTTTTAAGATATCATTACTTTAGGAAAAAAATGATTTATTAACATTTATTTTATCAAAATACAACTCAAGACGTATAAAGGAACATTACAATTCTTACTTCCTTTGTCGGTAAAATATTTTCTTTTTTGTTTCCTAAGTCATTGTATTCTTCCCACATATTATTATGTCGTTTGCAATATGCAACAAAATGACCTAAACCCAAACCTTCCATATGTCCAGTGTATCCAATTACTGCTCTTAATAAGTATGTGGCAGTACCAAATGTAAAGTGGTGTGGAACGTCATTTAATTTACATAACCTTTCCATTTGCATGGTATCAAGCGACACAGGCTGTATAAATAAATGAGGGCCGCATATGATTAAAGCTTTTTGTAATTTGTTGCCACACAACCTACCATCGTTACGTGCACTGCAGTTCCTATTTGTGGATGTATCTGCTATTTGGTTTAGTATATCATTTTGAACGTTGTATGCGTTAACACTATTTACTGCTAAAAATGCGCATTTTTGTGATGTAACAAATTTGCATTGTGGATTTGAACACTCTAATTTTTGTTCAATACATGGTAATGAAATCTTATCTAACATACTATCAATTTCGCACTCAGCATTCACAACATACATATTTTGAGGGTACGGAGAACTATTGCACAATTTAAATAATATTTCAGCCCTCGCCTTATAGGATTGAGCATTAATTCCTTTAGATATTATGCCATGCACTAAATTACAAACAGTTGAAGTGTTAATGGCTCCGTCAAGAAAGTTCTTAAAATTTAAATACGCACTGCACAGGGTTTGCACAATCGTATCGAACCCACACGTGTTAGAGAGTGATACATACTTTTTTCCAATTTCTATCGGTTTAAGCTCTGGCCTGTGTCCATTTTTTAATACTCCGATGGGTATAACTTTCCTGGTGTCACTCCAATCCATGCATAAATATTCAGTATTGCTCCCCAAATAGGAGCTTCGTTTTCGTTTAGAAGATACTCCAAGACCTTTCCAATTCTCCAACGAACGGCTTTCCAGGCGATTTGCTTTGTCATGGTCCTCTAGTATCGAACATGAGATACAAACTAATATATCATTCCACACAGTAGAGCAGTCTGTTTTATAAATCTCGCACAATTCGCATTTTGAACAATCCGTTGTGGAAGTAAATGGTTGATTGCAAGATGCACATGCAGGATGGATGTCTCCTGGAAAATGAGAAATGATTTTCAAAATGTGAATGTAGTAGGTAGGTATCTGTTTTTTTTTGGTAGGTATGTAAATTTTAAAATTTGATCTTGAATGAGTATAATACAAAAATAATAATTAATAATTAAACAAATTATCTCATGTACAAGTTGAAATTTGACTTACACCTATGGCTTTTTCATTATCACTCGAGACATAACAGCGTTGATATACACACACAAATAGACAACAGGCCCATGGCAAAAATTACCCTATGCCGTCACTTTTGAGCGGTACAGGTGAGTACATGTGGAAATTGAATTTTTCAGGTGAAATGAGGAATTACGACTAATTATTTTTGTACGGCTTTCTTCTAGTTGATAGATCATTAAAAAAATTGACGAAAAATCTAGTACCGTACAAAAGTAGTGGTATCGGAAGTCAGTACAAATTTTTAATTCGCCGATAATTGTAGACGCAATATAGGTAATTTATTACAGCACGGCAATTGTGTAATTCCTTTTCCATACGAACTTAATGGGGGGGATGAGTGAACTTGAACCCCCCCCCCCCAAATGTTTTTCAAAATATCTCAAAAACTGTAACGGCGCAAAACATACTTCATGTGGCGCATTTGAGCGCATAATTAAAGAGCACGTATAGCATTAAGCATTTTTAAGAAAGTGCAATTTTTTAAAAACATCAATTTAGCTCCACCCACCTTCTATGTTTCGTTATGGCCATACGGGAGTGGCGCAAAATTTTAATCAAGTGGCGCATTTTAGCGCATAACTACAGGGATAAGTTGACATCAAAATACATAGTGAAATGCTTAATGGGAGGGGGAATGAGTGAACTTGCACCCCACCAAATGTTTTTCAAAATATCTAAAAAACTATAACGGCGCAAAAGTTATTTTCAGTGGCGCATTTGAGCGCATATCGAACGCATTATTACATAGTAATATCATATCGTAATCTTTATTGGGGGGGGGGCAACTTAACCGACCCGTGAAAATCTATGAAAGTTGTTTGTTTCATTAATATTTAATTCGTTCTAATAAGATTTACTGCGTCTGTTTGGAAGGTATACTTTTTTCATTCCAATGAAACCGGAAATAGTAAGTATATTTGTGGGGCGTTTTTATTATTAAATGAGTTAATATCTGTGGAAACTAAGTGATGGGAAATTAGCAAATACTTAAACAGTTTAACAAGAGGGCACTAAAACAACCCTCAACCTTTCAAGTGGCAGTTTAGGCCATTTATTATTCAGGATGCTCATTTCTGATAAATACGAAACTGAAATCAAAGAACTACTTTACGAAAATTGAATATGTCTAAATTATAAATGTGTGTTGATGGACTAGAACAAGGAGTCATTTTTATGTCACAAAACCTTTAACACAATTTTAACCTAACTAAAAGGGATCACACACTTTCAAAAATATTTTTTGAATAATTATTCAAAGGTAATTAATATGCCAAACAAAACTCCCTACGATACATCAAATACAAAATTAACGAAATTTTTCTAGGCACAAGCTCCAACGTATCATTGAAAGGTGAAAAGCTCTTTTCTTCAATTTTGTACCCATATATTATGTTAAACCATATTGTATTACATAGTAATTCTATACAGGGTGAGGCATCTAAGCTCGGTCGGTTTGTATACGAAAGATGGTAAAATATTTTTGAAATCTTTTTTTTAATTATCGTGTAGGTTCATTAGGAGCACGTTTCAAAATTATTTTCGAATATGCAGGGTGGTCCATAAAAATTTTACGCAACAAAGTAATAAAAAGTTAAATGGAACACCCTATATATGATGGCATATTTTGATTCTGTGGACTAAATAAAGGTCACTTACGGTTATAGTCCCTATACCTAACTCCACCTGTTGCCGAGGTATTTCATTATTTGTGAGAATGCAGATCGAAATTCAAAAGAACTTTCTGTTTTACGTACTCGAGGATTTTTTTTCAAATGTTTTTCATTGTTTACTGAAAGCATCAAACTTTCGTGTTAAAGTTAGATCATTTTAGCTAATCAACTTTGAGAATAAGTTTTATTAGGTGAGTACTTACTATTTAAAATGGCTTGCTATTCTCGAATTGAAAAGTGCGACATGATCTTAGTAACTGGGAAATGCAATGATAATTGTTTGCTAGCATCAAGGGTTTACGCACAAATGTATCGTGAGAGGCGTCATCCCGACAGGCGTTCATTAGAAAAATTATTGCAAGTTTTTCGAAGCACTGGAAGTGTATCATACTAGACACGACAGAAGCAAAGGCCGGTTACGGGTAACGAAGAGAATTATTTTGCCGTTATGGAATATCTGGTAGAAAATCCACATACCAGTCAGCGGAGAATAAGTGAAGAATTTGAGATAAGTCAGCGGAGCGTTGGAAGGATAATAAAGAAGAATAAGTTTTATCCACATCACATTCAATTACACCAAGAACTTTTAGAAGTGTATTACGATCGAAGGCTTGCATTTTGTTTATGGGTTTTAGAAAAATTTGGTGATAATGAAAATTTTTTTGATTTTGTGCTTTTTTCGGACGAATCAACGTTCCGCAAAAACGGTTTAGTAAATAGACTTAATTACATATTTACCTTTGAACTTATTCGTTCATAACAAAAACTTATAATAATTTAGTAAATAGACTGTCATTATTATAGTGACGAGAATCCTAATTTTTTTAGAACTCTCGATAGGCAACACAGATGGTCCGTAAATGTGTGGAGTGGTATAATGGGAACACATGTAGTAGGTCCGTTTTTTTTTTAAATGACAATTTGAACGGTGATATGTTTTTCGAATTTTTAAGAGGAAATTTGCCTGTTCTTTTGGAACACATACCGCTTGATATTCGGCAGGAAATGTGACTACAATTAAACGGAGCGCAGGCGCATTTTCATGCTAATGTTAGGGACGAATTGGACAGGCAATTTTCCAACAGGTGGATAGGGCGCGGCGGCCCACAAAATTAGCCGGCAAGATCCCCCTATTTAACTAGTCCTGATTTTTTCTTGTGGGGATACATCAAAAATATTGTCTACCATACACCAGCAACCACACCCGACAACATGAAGGATCGAATCAGAACAGCTTTTAATTCCATAACTCCAAGCATGTTGAGAAAAGTGAAGGAGTCTTTCCTAAAGAGAGTTCGTTTATGTATTGAAAGGAACGGAAATCATTTTGAACATTTGTTGAAACGTTGAAGTTGCTCACTTATCAATGCTGTGTTTGTTCAATAAAACAATGTTTTTGTTATTTACCCAGTTATTAACGTCTTTCATTCATTGTTAAGAAAAGCCTAGTCAAACGGTTGGATTATCTCGAGCAATAAAAGCTTTTCATCAAAACCTGCTCATTAAAAATCGAGTAAAAAATTATATAAAATTAATGGTTAAATTAGAAAATCCTAAATTACAAAAAATCTGTAAGAGATTTGTAAGAGATACAGTTTTGTAGGGAATTACAATTAGAATAAAAATATGGTGATAAATACGGGGTGTTCCATTTAAAATAAGGAAGTTAATTGGCTTTAATGTTGGTCAAAATAGTAACTGAGTTTTTATACACCCAGTATAAATTTGTGATAATAACTTCGGTGGATTTTAAAGCTTGATGCTTTCAGTAAACAATGAAAAACATTTGAAAAAAATCCTCGAGTACGTAAAACAGAAAGTTCTTTTGAATTTCGATCTACATTCTCACAAATAATGAAATATCTCGACAACAGGTGAAGTTAGGTATAGGGACTATAACAGTAAGTGACCTTTATTTAGCCCACAGAATCGAAATATGCCATCATATATAGGGTGTTCCATTTAAATTTTCATAACTTTGATGCGTAAAATTTTTATGGACCACCCTGCATATTCGAAAATAATTTTAAAACGTGCTCCTAGTGAACCTACGCGATAATTAAAAAAAATATTTCAAAAATATTTTACCATTTTTCGTATATAAACCGACGGAGCTTAGATGCCTCACCCTGTATAACGTAATAAAGTACTAAGACCACTATTGTAACATCACAAATCCTTGGTCGCGGCCTCTATCATAACGGTGGCTAAGATTATACATAAATTTAATTTTCGTCCGAGGAATCGGCAATTTATCATGCGTAAGTTTAGGTCGATATATTAACTTAATCCTTCATAATGATTGATGTAGTATATTAAGTATTAAGAACAGTAAGGATTGAATATTGGTCGAAGGCCATAATGTCTGACACTTGTTAAACCTTTAACGCTCGTGATGCTTTTATTTGCTTATGTCTTTTTTTTAATTTTCAGGTGAATTAAGAAAGTGAAATTATAGAGTAGTCGTGTTCTATACCGGGTGTCAACGAGACCATGTATAAGGCCCTCATTTTTTATGTTTAATAATCTTTTATTGAAATTTGAAGCATCTATGTAAAAAATGCCTGTGGAATTTTTGACTAAATCAAAGTGTTAATATCACTTCCGGTTCGACCGGAAGTGCCCTTTATTTTCTTATTTCAGGTAGCACCCCGTATAATTTTTTTCCATATTATGATTTGTCTTGACGTTCCGAGTACAACGATGTATGATAAGTCCATGAAGCCATGAAAAATCAACGAGTTTACAAAAAAAATATTTTAATCATGAAAATGTACGAATGAATTGTCATTGACTTCAAAATGAACATACCAACCATTTATTATGTTTTAAAGTTATTTTAAATGTCAATAATCTTTTTTCGTTTTTTTTCTTGAAAAAACAAGCCCTATTTCCTACGTTTAATAGGCACCCATATTTTTTCTTAAATAATTTCGAAGATTATTACTTATTCTTCAATGTTATGAAAAAAATCAAGACAAATCATAATATGGAAAAAATATACAGGGTGCTACCAGAAATAAAAAAATCAAGGACACTTACGGTGGAACCGGAATTTCAATAAAACATTATTAAACATAAAAAAATAAGGGCCTGATACATAGTCTCGTTGACACCTGGTATAGATAAAACTGCATAGATGAAACATAATTTTTTTTTCTTGTCGATCTGTGGAATTGTAAGTAATCACTTATCCGTCATTTTCTCTTGTATCAACCAGAGCAACCAATTATGAAAGGTAAAGTCAGCCTACCGATCTAAATGTAGGCATGGTAAATTGATAAATACTATCGATCGTCAACATGATTATTATACACATAACAAGTAATTGATTTGCTTAGCTCTATAGAAAAATAGTATAAATATAAAACATATATAAATATAAAATGTTAAGAGTTTAACTAGTTTCTAACAAACGTTGTCTTCGACCAGCAAAAAACCCTTAGCGTTTTTAATACCTAATATACCACTATATTCTATTGTATCGTTTTGACTGTCGTTACTTGTATTAAAATTTCGGATTTCGGTTGTTATAAATTTAATTACATTATTTAAGGTTTATTTGAACATACCCTAGCACCCTTTTCTGTTAAAATTTAAATTTAGTGTAATATACTGATATCCTTTCATTAGCGTTATACATCATTTTTCATCGCACGGTACTAATATACCGTTGCCGGTTTTTTAACTGCGTCCAGTCTGTGCGAAATTATTATAGTTTATTTTAAAGTATGTAGTTATCTTCGACACATTTTTATACTAATTCATTGCATTTAAGAACAGAAACTCTAGGTCATGTAAGTCTGGGTTTGTTATTAAAGAAAGCTTAAGTAAAGCATGCGGTTGTGTAAATAGCGTAACACATTGTTTTGAGATGGAATATTTTAAGTAAAATTATACCTTTCGCTTTTTGTATCAGTAAACATTGAACAAAGATACGTTTTTGCTATTGTAATAAACCAAATACAGCTTACCTTATTAGATCTATAATAATACATTACGTTTGCCTCCACGTTATTAAGAAATGTTGATGTTTACGTACCTTTCTGTTTCCGTTCATCATACATTATGGTAGAATAATAATTCGGTTTACCTTTACGTTTTATGTTATTTTCTTGTGAAAAATCCAACGCATTCTACAGAATTGTACAGAATTGTTAATTAATAATAAAAGTAATTATCCTTTTTGTGTGAATTAGGTTATAAAAAAAACGTTTTCACAAAAATTTGAGTTAAGTTAATTTTATTAATGTTCAGTAAACTTGAATACAGCATCAACAAAGAAAACAAACTACGTTTTGTGGTGTTTTACAAATATAAACACAAACAAACTTAAAAGTGTCATTCATATTAACATAGGTAGTAAAGACATAGGTCATGAGTTTGTATTGTTACAATCTGAATTTTTATTTTGAAATAATAACTCTATGTAAGTATAAGTTATGTATTGTGCGTAGTTGTGAGAACATCTTTACGAACAGATAAGTGTAATATTATTTGCATTTATTCTGAAGTTAAACACGCAATAGTAATTTGATTAATTGAGTATACAAATAGATACAATTGTTTAATACATTGAGCTTGCATATGGTAATAAAGTACAAGCTTCTCCTTTTTCTGTATTTTAATTATACAGGGTGGTTGTCTACTGCGTGTACGGAGGATTGCTCCTTAACTATTAGAGATATCAAAACCAATTTTGTTGTGGTAATACACGATCATTGTACCTATATTCTAAAAATATTTAGGTATATACAGGGTGATTCACAAAAATATTACAACCCAAACCTGTGTTTTTTAACCTGTATATTTTTACATTTTTGGATTTACTGTTACATTTAGAATAAAGGTATAGAAATTTGTATCTGTATCACTAACCGTTCTGCAGATATCGTCACTTTAGTACCAAAATAGAATTAACTTTGGAACCACGATTTTGTAAATCTGTTTATACCAACGACTTTTAATAATAGTTTACTAACAAACAAACTGGGAAATTTTTCGAAAACATGTAAAACTATACAGAATGATTAACTTACGCGAAATGTAATTTTTCTCATTCTTTTCAAATGCAACACCCTGAATATTTTTTCACATTTCGATTCCCCGTGAGTGAAAAGTAGATACTAATTGATAATAGGTTTAATAGCCATAAGACTTCTTGAGATATTGACGCTTTTACGTAAAAATATTCTAGAATACAAATTTACTATGACAATAGAATTCAACAAAACAAATCAAGTAGGCTTGACGCTCGTAATAAAGAGGAACAAATGCATCTATTGTTTTGACGTTTGTATAATCATTAAAATATTGTTGCATTAGTTTGTGTGTTTTTGGATTGTCGTTTTGTCAATGTTTGTATAAAATGAATGTTTCCAAAGAAGTCGATATGATCTTTATTTACGGCGAAGGTTTGCTGGCTACCCGTTTGTACTGTGAACGATACCCAGAGAGAAGACAGTAGCGGAAAGAATCGTTTATGAATGTAGCTGAGAGATTTATAAATTCTGGACGTGTGCGTTATCCCAAGCGCGCAAAAACAACAAGCCCAAATGAAGAAATTGAGTTTCAAGTTGTGGCATCTCTTATAGAAAATCCGAAAATTAGTACCAGAGTGCTAAGTACACACCTAGACCTAAATATAAATACAGTTCGGAGCTTTATCTAAAAAAAAACAAATTGCATCCTTATCATATCGAGCAACATCAAGCTTTAAGTGAAATAGATTTTCAAAATCGTGAATCTTTCTGTCAATGGATAACTACTAAAGTCAATGAAAACCCAATTTAATAATATTCTATTTACGGATGAGGCAACTTTTCACAATAATGGGAATATTAATACACATAACTGTCATCACTATTCAGATGTCCACACATCTTAAGAGTTGTTGATCACGAGCATTGATGGTCAGTTAATGTGTGGGGTGGTATAATCAATTTTAATGTGGTTGTTCCTTTTTTCTTTGATGGGAGTCTTACCGTAGAAAGGTATTTACAGTTTTTGGAAAATGATTTACCCGAGCTTTTGGAAAATATCGAGGTAGATAATATTCGTACGATTTGGTTTCAACTAGATGGCGCCCCTCCACACTATGCAATCAACGTTGGGCAATATCTCGATAGAAATTATCGGATGAGATGGATAGGACGAGGTGGTGTGCAAAACTGGCCAGCCAGATCACCGAATCTTACGCCCCTTGATTTCTTCCTTTGGGGCTACGTTAAAGAAAAAGTTTACCAACATCCTCCCACCACAAGCGAAGATATGAAAAATAGAATTAGAGCTGCGTTTCAATCCATTTCGCCTCTAATGTTGTTGCGAGTGCATCTCTCGTTTACCGAGCGAATTGCAAAGTGTTTAGTTAGGTGTGGGCAGCATTTTGAACATTTAATTTGAATTTATGGTTTTATTCGTTTATGTTTACTTGTTCAACTCATTTTTAGGTGTAGAGAATTATTTTATTGTTTAGTTATTAATTAAGTTTTCCTATCAGTTAAAGAATTTATTTGCCATTCATATTTTCTTATTTGCTCTGAATTTTGTTTTATTTGTTCTTCTGAATGTCAATATTTTCAAATAAAGCGTCAGTATCTCAAGAAGGGTCCGCCTTATTGCTATGAAACTTATCATCAATTAGTATTTACTTTTCACGGGGAATCGAAATGTGAAAAAATATACAGGGTGTTGTGTTTGAAAAAATTGAGAAAAATTATATTTCGAGTAAGTTAAGCATTCTGTATAGTTTTACATGTTTTCGAAAAATTTCTCAGGTTGTTTGTTAGTAGACTATTATTAATAGCTGGTGGTTCCAAAGTTAACTCTATTTTAGTACTAAAGTGACGATACCTGCAGAACGGTTAGTTAATGTAGGTCCAATGATCGTGTATTACCACACCAAAATTGGTTGTGATATCTCTAATAGTTAAGCAGAAATCCTCCGTCCACCCTGTATAATAAAAGCGATTAGTCCGACAAACTTCAGATCTAGATTGTATATGTGGACGTTAATCTGTAATACATAAACTGACCTTTACTTTAAATCTCGCAATAAGATTGTGGGAAAAGGGCCATTATACAGGAAATAAAAGAATAAATTAAATAGCTAACTCTATTAATACAACTGTAATAATAATAATAATTCTAACTATAACAATAATAATTCTACAATAATTGTTGCTGATCATCACACACACAAATTATTTTATGTACGTTTCCCCTACTATCTTTTTTATTCTCTTATCTAAAGCACAAAAAAGGTAGAGGTGGGAATTGATTCTCCTTATGACCTAGTCAATGGCACCATTATAGAATAACCAATCGTCCACTACTCAATAATATCTAAAATTATTCTTACTTATAGGTCTCCTAATCCTACGTTTCTTTAATTAACCCTTGAGATAGTATATACACGCGCACACTAATAAACATCTTAACACGGGCCGTCATACCGTAAGGGCTAATTAAAATGTTTCGCTTTCACACACGTCCCTTAACGCTTTTATCAATAGGGTAATTTGTTTACTAATTGCCTCCTCATATGTTCATCGAATTTAATACTTGACTCACTCCGTGTCTAAATTCTTAATTGGCTGTAAACTTAATTGATTTCATGTTGTTAACAAGCATACATGTAATTACATCAGTATTATTAGTATTCAATATTGTCAACTTTAATTTACAACATCACAAGAAAAGTCTTTCTTAGTTAAAAAAAATAACTTTAAAAGTTTTTTTTCTATTGCGCGAATCGTATAAAAAATACTTTTCTGAGTATAACGATTGCTGTTTATTACATATCTGCTTCAAGACTACTTAAATTTTTATAAAAGTTTTATAACTATTTCCAACTCACATACAACCATTTTACTTGTCAACGTTTTAATATTCTATCCCAATCAGTGGGTTATAGCAGAAAATAACTAATGTTTTTAAATCGACTCGCGAGACCGCCCGAACTAAAGGTTAGCTAGTAAAGTCCCTTCTATCCTACCATTCCTCCATCTTTATAGGTGTTCATCTTACTTACGTTATCAATAATTGACCCGCTAAATTAGAATCTACAACTCTGTTAAATTAACGTGTCTTTACTGAGCACAATACAGAAGTCGATCCAAGGCAAATACCGGGCCATCCAGCTACGCTATCTTGAAATTTTCAGGAAAACCATAATAACGGTTTGAAATGTCCACATTCGACATTACATACATTCAACACAACATTCAGAACTAAATTCAAATTTTTATGAAAGTTCCTCATATGCGTGAAGTCTTTTTACGGAAAAAATCAGTAAATTTTAATATTATTTGACCTTGTATCACACACAAAATTTTCCATTATCAAATGCTAACTCATTTATACAATTAAGAACACATATATATTATACCAACATATCACTAATTTACTTACGCTGCCCATTCATTGCAATTCAAACCTACATTCTTGAAAATACAGAAGTCACACACTGGCGCCCATTATCATCTCAATAAGGGTGTTACTGAAATATTATTTCTCATAAAAATAATTCTTTCAGATCACAATATTTTACACAACATCAAAATGTCCTGTTACATAATATTTATCGCCTTACTACAAAGTCCTGTGGTGCTATGTTTACACAAAACTTACATTATGATCAAAAAAAATTCTCCTGTACAAACACGTCCATAAAATACCATAAACACGTCATACGTACAACACTAAGTATACCCAGTGGGTCACAATAATCTCGTAGTGTGCTTACTTCCGGTAAACCCTATAAGAAAGATATTTGTTTTCAGATTACTATGGAAAAAAAGCTAATGGAAGTTTACCATTTTAGATATATTAATTCAATACATTAGTTATTTTATATATATATATATATATATATATATATATATATATATATATATATATATATATATATATATATATATATATATATATATATATATATATATATATATTACATAAATCTATACGTTTCAATAACAATATTACAGTTATCATTCTCAGTAAAGCGTAATATTTGTAATAATTGCTTCAAGATGTGGAGATATCAAAAAGATGAAAACGCAAACATAAGCCTGATATTAATATAACAATTTGATAAATGTACAAAGCCTACTATGAAATCTAATTTTTGTAAAGAATAACCAGATCCATAATACAATTAAGTACTATTAAACTGCCTTGAAAATGACAAATTACTTTCTAACGATCGAATGCTAACAGTGAAAAATGTTATACTCAAAAAGCAAAATTTAACAAAGTTTAACCAAATTATGACGTAAGTGTAAAGCTGTAAAAAACTTTAATTTAAAATTGCTAAAAGAATTCACAAATAGACATATTAATTAAAACCTAGACAAATCTAACAAGGAAATATTTCTTTGTTAATAATTGTTATTGTCATTGTAGAGTGAAAACACAATGTAGTACTTTTAATATGATTTTTAATTGCAACTACATATGTTAAGTATTATAGTGCTGTGGTAACTTAAAATATTTTATTGTTAAAGCATTTACTTCAAAATCTAGGAAAAAAACAAAGCAAGTAAACCTAGATGCACGAAAAGCTAAAATGAAAATTAAGACGTACCTCTGTGCCTTTTTTTAATTATAAGATGCCATAACCTATTTAAGCGGAGATTTTCTTCTTGCCTATTGAAGTTATTAGGATGTTTTTATATTTCAACAGCTTCACGTTGTAAACGAACATAATAATTAGTTTGTCTTGACAATATTTCCATATTATCAAATGGAATGTCATGATTTAAATTATTTAAAGCATACCCAGCTACCACAAGTTTCCCAGGTTGACCTATTCTACAAAATCTCATATGCTCTTAACGTCTTGTATCAAAGCTACGTTTTGTGGTTCCAGTGTATACTTTTCTACACAAACAAGATAACTTATGCACTACGGAAGATGATAATGGGTTTGAAACATCTTTAGGTGACTTTTAATGTTCTTTAATTTTTCTTGTAAATTTAAAAACAATCCTAATGCCATAATTAATTAGGATTTTTTCAGTTCTATCTGTAACATCAATTAAAAATGAAGAAAAGCAGTACCAACATTAAGCACTAGTTTTTCTTTATGGCAATGTCCAGCAGGTGTAGTAACATTTTTAATACCTTTAAGTGAATATACATTAGCCTGTAGTGATTTTGTTAAATATTTATATTCATCTTTCAAAAATTCAGGATCACAAATTCGTTTAGCTCGATCCACTAAAGATTTAGTCACACCAATTTTTTTACGTGGGTGGTGTTTAATAATTTATGATGGTATCTATCGGGGTGTGTGTCATCCATTAGTTTCCTTCTCCATGGTAAACTGAATGATTGGATGAATGCTATTTATAAAAATTAAAAATTCAGGTAGTGCTTCTTCTCCATGTCTCCAAATACAGATGTGTCTTTTATCTATCTACACCAAAGTAAAATTTTGTTAGGTGCATTTTGTAGCGCTGTAACGCAAGTGAAAATATCTCGTTATAAGACAGTGCTGAAGCAGAATTGTTATGTCCTTTGGAAAAATACGATCAACATATTTAATAGTTTATTTTGGAGGGATTTTTGTAAAAAGTGAATCAACATCAAAACTGACCATTATATCACCCTCTTTAATTTTGAAACTATGTATTTTTTCAAAAAAGTCAGTAGAATTTTTAATGTAATGGGGTGTTTTACCTATATGAGGTTGTAACAAAAATGTAAGATGTTTTGCAAGATTATATGTAGGAGAACCAATTGGATTTTTGGTAGACCATATTGTTTTGGTGAAAGAACTTCAGTTGGTTTTTTTTTATTTCTTCAGGAATAGATGATAATTTAATAATTTCTGTAGTTTTCAAAAGAACCTTTTTTGTAGGACCTTTTGGTAATTCACAATAGGTCAGTGGTTCCAACAATTGTCCTACTTTAATGTTATAGTCGTTAATATTTAATATAACAGTAATATTATATTTTCATTACGGTTAAAATCAAATAAAGCACGAAAGTATAAGTTGCTCTTTGGAGGTTTTGCTTTACGTAATATGTTAACGGTTTTATAGCTAACTCCATGCGCAGCATTAGTAGATAAATATTTAATAAAAAAATGACGTTGTTACGCTCGGAAATGAAACTAAAACGGCAAGTAACAGATAATTAGAGTGCACTGGAATGTCTTGGTGGGACAGAGGGCCTGGGCGTGTTTTTGAATTTAAAAATACTGAAGGTGGTTAGTCGTATTGTCGAAAGTCGCAAATAAGGGTGCGTCGTAATTAGAATAAAGTCAACTAAAGGGCGCCAGACTGTTATTAAGACGATATCGGTAAGGATACACCCGGACACACGTAGATAAATCATCCGTCAACAGTCAAAAGATCTCACCTTACGTTGGCTACCCCCAGGTGCACGTCGGAAATGATTCGAAACATTCGCTCTAGAACAAATCTTAAAATATAACTTAAAGTTCAAATACTAAAGCAGCGTGTGCGAAAATCAGCTGTTGGGTTTCAATGACTTCTTTAACTTTATATTTCGTTATGTTACCCCCAACGCTTGTGAACAAAATACAATCAAACACAATAAAAAAATAATTAGCGTTAAATGTTTTGCTCAATTCTTATTAACTCAAATTTAAATAGTACTCATCTCCAAAGTTCAGTCATTAACTAAAATAATTAAACACAAACTAAATAAATGTCATTTAAAACTCTTCAAATTGGTTACGTTAAACAACACAAAATATTTAATAAAAATCAACAAACTGTATGACACTAAATGCTTCAATTGTATGAAATTACCACTGGTTACTTTTAAAATTGAATCAATAGAATTGAAATCAAAATTTAGCTCTCAATTCTTTAGTTTGAATAATAAAATCACCAATTTTCGTAAATTATTGCTTTCACTGGTCGGGAGATCATAAATTAACACTATAAATTTAATTAATTGTTCATCTATTATATATGAATATCTGAATAAGTATCTGTGACTTAAACATTCAGTAATATGCTTTAAGCTTACTAGTTTCTATTTTCTGTACTAAATGATTTAAAATTTCTGTATTTACGGCATTTACTAACGAGTATGATGAATTAAACGATATAAAAAATCATTCCTGTACTGTAGTTAAGTTCTACTTCACATACAACTTTCTTTTAGGACGTGTACGCAGTTACGTTATACGAAAATTATTTCTCTCTCGTATCTACTTCTGTATTTTAAAAGTTTACTCGTTTTTACAAAATTTAACTTCAATTAATACATATAACGTCATCTCGGAGATGAACGTAGGTTCTGGATATTTTCAAAATTCTTACATTGTACCTGTCACTTTGCTGAATCACCACTAGATGGTGATATCATTACATAACTGCATCTTACTTATCATGCTTTATTTTGAAAACAAACATCTGTTAACAATGATTAGGAAGGAATATTTCTCAAGTTGTAAAATTGTTTCTTGAGGCGTTGGCTTTTCTTTTCTAACCCGCCATTGCTGTAAAAGGGTGGAAATTTTCTTGAAAATTTTCTTGTTTCTATTTACTAGATGTTAAGCATCATTTTTATGGAAAATTTGCACTATATAATATCGCTTTGTGGTATAAAAGTGATATAATCGCTATTTAAGGCGGATGTAGTAGAAATCTTTCACTACATCTACACATTTTGGTAAGCCGTATTAGATCTTGTTAACCTCGTTGTAATTAAAACTTCTCTTTCAGGTTTCACACACAAAAGAATTTCACATTACTTCTTCAAAGAAATAGGTGTAACAAATTGTTTAAGACATTTAAACTACCGCTCGTATTCGATCTTAGAGGTAACACCTTATCACTGAATAAACATCGTTTTCATTCTTTACGTTCGTTTTAGCAACTAACTTGGGTTTCCATAAACCTACGCTTCCATATATTTAAGTTTCCATCTATTGAAGTGTGCATATAACTTTACCGTTACGATTACATCCAAGTTAATGTTTGCATTTGGTTGTCTTGATTGATGTAACAAGAGTATCCGTTCTGTATCTCTTTGGCTTATTGTTTGGATTGTGTTGCTGATAAACTGTGATCAGCTGTAGCTCACATACTGGGGATTGCTTGCTCGTTGCTTGGCTGCTTTGAAAAACGCATAAACATTTGCAACCACAGGTCAGCTCTTTCCTTTTTCTTGCATGTATAAGTAAATTGCTTTCTACAACGAAAAGAAGTGCATTTACTTCAGTCCCGTTAACAAGCATTTGACAAACATTTTACCTCAATAAGACTCGTACCTAAATTGCCTTCAATGGGTTACGATTGCCTACAAGGAAATTAAATATATTTATATTAGTTATATCTACAAGTATTCGTTAAACATATTTACCTGTAGTATAAGTTGGGTGTCAGTTGGAGACCCGCCTGTAGCTAATTTTAATATCATTTCTCTCATCTAGAACTGCTATATGTTCATTAACCATTCTTTAATATTTCACGCACAATCAACAGTCAAAATTTGGAATAACTTTTATTAGAATTGGGTTTTATATGCAACACCCATTAATGTATAACCTCCATTTTGAATAGTTACTTTTGTACTACTGGTTATGTGGTCGGGCGCAGTTGCATTGCTGCAACTGTTATGTACACCAGATGTAACATTTTATGTATACCAGGTGTAATACTGAATATAATTAAAAATTAATACTGTTGGCACGAGATTTCGTGCTAATTTAAATTACTTGGTAGCTCAAATATATATTCTTTTCTTTACTCGAATATGGATAAGGTTGTTCTGACCGATTTCTGTTTCTAATTTTAAATTGCTTAATTACTAATTTTCTTTGTTTCTTGAAATAAAATTGGGACTGAACAAGCTTTTCCAATTGTATTTATGTAACTTAATCAAAAAGGGGTTTGTATTCAGTTTTGTTAAACGAAAGGCAAGCTGAATTATTTGATTATTTCTTTCTTATAAGTAACTGATTTAATAAGTTTATTAAATTGGCCTTTTCAGGCTAAGCTACGTAAAATCTTACGTCGGTCGGAAGGGGTATTGTTTGTTTTGGTATTCTAAACTATAAATTGCTGAGGGCGTAAATGCTAGTTCACGACTTGCCCTTGTAAACTTATTTTTATTTATATTTTATCTTCTTTTGGTGTGAATTGTGGGAATGACGTACATAATGTATATAATTTATTTCGTTAATTATTCATGTTTATATAGCTATACAATAATATTTGGCTTATTGCCTCCTTTGTTGTGAATTCCAGGAAGGAAATAAATTTACGTTTGTTGAGGGAATTGTTTACTTACTTATTATTCCTATTACTTACCTCCTGTTTCAAGCTTTACAGGCTCTCCCTCTCTCAAGGAATAAGAACCCATTTTCTGTTCCTTCTTTCTTTAAAGCTTGTGGCGCCTATGTCGATTCCTCTCTAACCGAATTCTCACTCCAACTATATTATCGATACCTCCAAAACAATTATGCAATCCGAGTGCTCTGCAGTTTTCGGACCGTTTGATTGAGTTTTAACCGAGCTCACTCATTTCACCTGTATTGTGCAGTGTGGTGGTTAGACACGTGACAGCTTCTGTACGGGAAAATGTTCAGGGAGAACCAAAAACGTCCACCCGAAGGTGTTCTAACCAGCTTAGGTTGATGTGGACGTCACTGTGATGCATTTTGAAGAGGTTATAGATGTTTCCGTATAAGGTACAATTAGTGCAACAATTGAAACCAACAGATTATCAGCAGCGCCTAACATTTGTAGTTTGCTTTTAAGCGTTAGCCAGAGTTAACTAATTCATTGATCACCTGATTATGAGCCACGAAGCACATTTCTACTTCAATGGCTTTGTTACTAAGCAAAACTGCAGGTTTTGGGCTAATGCTAATCCACAGATTATGCATGAGCATTAATTGTATCCGCTTAAGTGTACAGTTTGGTGCGGTGTTACATTAGAAAGGATCACACGTCCTTACTTTATTGAAAATGAAGATGGTAATGCAGCAACGATCACTGACGAGCGATATAGCGACATGATCGAAAATTTTGTGCGTCTTGAGGTAGACAACATGCCTGATGTGTGGTAGCAGCAAGAAGCGGCCACTGCCCACGTGTCTCGAAACACGGCACCTGATTTTTTCTTTGGTCTTATCTGAAAAGGGGGTGTACAACAATAGGCCCCAGATAATCCATCAGATCAAGGACAGTATCCGCCCAGAAATTCTAGCTCTACAACGGAAATATTAAGATCTGTAATGAAAAACACTCGTCTTCGCATGGCATTCTCTTCTATAAATAGATAAAAAAATTCTTCAATCTTGTGTTTCTATTTAGATTTTGTATAATTTATTTATTCTTAAAAATAAATAAGTCAATTTTTCAATGGTAACGTGACTTATACCAGTACTATTAATATATACACTATGTCCAATACATTTCTGAAATACTTACCTTTTGACGTTGTAGAACTTAATATTATACAAAGTGTGTATTTTTCTTGTTCAAATATACATACATCATAAAGCAAAAAAATTAGTTCAACGAATGGCCTTAATCAAGAGATAGAAAAGTATAACGTCTGAATAAAATTTTGTGTTTACTCTAATTAAAAGAAAATAATAAGGGAAGAGCTAAAATGAAGATAAATTTTTATTAGGTCTGGAAACTTCGTTACTCTACTATCAAGCATAATAAGTCCTACGTCTTTTTGTAAGCCTTCAAGTTGGTAATGTTGACCCTACGGCCACTTTTACACTTAACCTACTATGATATTATAGACATTCATGTTCATATCTTCTTTTGAATCTTTCAAATTACAGTCGTATGGATACATTAAGTTTCTTTTCATTTTTATGTTTGGATAGAAAATATTTATCATTTCTTAGATTAATTGTTTTATTATGGAAGAGTTGTGGGGAATATTATCGCTTTAATTGGCTTAACAATCGCTCAAATAAACTCAGTTATTAATTAACCGCTTAAACTAATTTGCGTTTTCTACTTACCCTCTATAGGGATCTAATATTAATTGAGATACCTCAAAGTTGAGAGTTGAATAGAAATTCAAATTATTTTGAAAAGGGCTCTTAACATCAATTACTATTATTAGAGAGACAAGATGCAAAGCAAATACAAATAAGTAAAATTTGACATTTGTACTCGTGCAAACTGTTAAAATACTAATGAGAGTGAAGGTGTGCTTGTACAAGCGGCTAAAACTTCGTTAGCAGACGCTTGTCTGTTAAATTAATGACAAAATTCTACAACTAAAGCTAAAGTGATTTCCATATACTCTTTGAGTGTTGTTAAACCAAGCTTCGTTTATTTTGTCAATTACATAATTTTTTGTGTCGAAAAGTTTGCCTCACTGCATCTGCTAAATTAAAAGAATAAAGAAACTCAAGGATTTTAATATTAACGATTTTGCTTTTTGAAAGAAAAGTCGATTTAAATTTTTCCACTCACTTTAGTAGATTGAATGACTTTCATAGGTTTTTTATCTTTGTTCGCTATTGATAAATTTCTCCAGTACATAACTTTTGCTTTACCTTCTTTGTGAGTCGTTTGAGTAATGTGCAGATATAGTGTTTGTTTTTGAAAACGGTCTATCTTTATTGGCCATTGAAACAAAATGGGAGACGTCAATTTTAAATGACATTCTTTAGGATTCTTTAATAAAAATTAAACTACAACATTACCAGTTTAATTTCAGAAAGTGTTAAATGAATTTCAAATTCGCCAATTTAATTTCAGATCATGTTCAGAAAAACAGAAACGTAATTCAGATAAATTTTATTTAAAATTACCACTTTTAAGTGCAATACAAAAATGCATTGTACATCTTACTGCCCCACAGGCATGTCGTTCAGTACTAACACTTCAGCATGGAATGAGAATGTATGTTGTGAAACTCGAGCACAGTTACCCCCAGTTATGTTAACTTTTGCTTGGTCAACCTCGTGCTCCAAGTTACGCCAATTTCTACTTACTGTTACAGGCCAAATACTCATTAGAACATCATCCCGTAAAGGCAATGTGCGCGCACGTCATACCTCACTAGTGTGGGCGGGGTTCTTATTTTATACTGCCAAAGGACACTCGTCACAACTCCAAAAACGTCAAAATCGGGTAAAAAATGTCCAAAAAGGCGCCAGCTGTTAAATATATTTATAGCGAGAAAACGTCATGAACTAGATCTTAATAATGACCTAACAGGAAACCATTAGATTCACTGAAAAATAAAATACCCTCCTCCCCGAAAATTCTGCTCCAATAATATTTACGTAAAGTTCAACTAAAGCTGAATAAAATCTTAAGCTTCATCTGAAAGCCGCAAAATTGCGACGATTATTAAACAATTCGATAAATTTCAACGCCAAAATTATTATCTCAAGTATCCAAAGAACTGATAAATACGGTAAATAATTATTCAATTTAAAACGATAAGTGCGTCACAACAAAACTAAATGTGACCGAAAATTTATAATGACCTAAAATTTAATAAATGACGAAATTGGGGTTGTAATTCCTAAATTCGAAAATACACAGCTCATTCTCAAACAAATAAACAAACTCCTTACCTTTTGGCAAGTCCAGGTAATCGACAGCTGATCAGCTGATTCCTATAAAAAACTTCAAAAATTGCAAAACTATCGTATGCAAAAATAAACAGCAGATCGGTCAACGACAGATTTACTTTACGATATATCTGAAATCTCTTTTAAAGTGACTTATTACAAATCAAAATAGCAAACACTCGAGTCAAGAAATTCTCATTATTCCTTAAAAACTTATACAACTTCAATAGAATTGATTACAATGTAATAAATGAACGATAAATGGATGTTGTCACTGTAGAATTATTTAACTCGAAATTTCTCATAAGATAATTGAAACACTAAAAATCCGAAATGTGAGTCAAATTATCTATTCTCGTAACTTTTTACTTTACACCGGCAAATCGCAGTAACAGAGGACCAAGTCATACTAGATTCATATCCATTAATAAAACAGTTATAAACATTAACAATGGTCCTATATTATGACATATATACATATATCAACATTTTGGTACAGCAGTACAGGTGGTAGGCATGTATACTCCATGCCAGCCGGGGAGGTACCACCACCCTTACCATGGGCTCCTTAATATTGGGTCTCCGATTTTCTGAGCTCTGTAAGGGCTGCCGGTTACCTTTTCCATCATCCTTAATCTATTCTCATCCTTATCCTTCCTTCTCGCCCTCACTGTCTTTCTATCGGATTAAAAGTCCGAAATTAAAAAATAAGATGGCTGTGGTTTCTAGGGTTATAAATTCCGGACATAAAATCCTGCCCCATTCGGAAGTCCGGGAGGGCAGGGCCCGAGCGACCTCGGTCATCGAAAGTATCAACTTTCTGATTCACTACTGCAACATCCGCGGTATCAGGTCTAATCTTAATGCTATTCACCAACATCTTGAACAATTACAACCTGATATTTTGTTTCTATCTGAAACACAAGTCTCCTCTGAAAGCTCCGAGTCACCCGACTTGCAATTTTCTCAATACCACCTTCACTCTAACTTTCGCTATAAAGGAGGCGTATGTGCCTACATCAAGGACAGAATTGCTTGCAAGAGGGTTTCTTCCTTAGAAAATAAGAATTTTGACGTGATTTGGTTTAAACATTCTGGTCCTAATTTTGTGAAATTGTACTGTTGCATTTATAAGTCTCCTAATGGCACCAGCTTTCAAAGACTTCTTCGATTACCTTAGTATGAAAGTTGACTATCTCCTGGCTCAGTTTCCTTCTTGCGATATCTCATTTGTAGGCGATTTCAATGTCCATAACTCTAATTGGCTTCAGTTTTCATCTACTACAAATCCCGCTGGTCATAGTGCAGAAACATTTGCTATTTCATGTGATCTCACACAAATGATTTCTGAACCCACAAGAATTCCTGATAACCCTAACCATACTCCACATTTTCTAAATCTCTTTCTTACATCAAACCCTCTTGTTTATAAAACTTCCGTTCTTTCGCCTTTAGGTCTTTCCGACCATTGTCTAATAAAAATCATTTCTACTGTACCTAATTCCACTGTTGTTCGCAAAACCGATAGAACCTTGTGGTGTTTTAAGTCAGCTCGATGGAGTGATTTACGGGATTTCTTTGCAACCTTTCCATGGCGTGAATATTGTTTTAAGTCGTCCTCTTCTTCGGACATCGCTCTTTCAGTATCTGAAGTCATCCTCATGGGAATGGAGTTATACATTCCGAAAAAACAGTACCGTGTAGGTCATTCACGTTCCCAACCCTGGTTCAATAAGGCTTGTTCTGATGCAATATCTTTAAAAAATAAATGTTACATTAATTGGAAATCTAATCGGTTGATAGTCATGTAGAACACGTTGGTGCTAGAAATATCTGCAAAAGTGTCATCACTAAAACTAAAAAGCTGTTCGAACAACGAAAATGCAATGAACTAGCTACATCTCCTTTAGGCAGTCGTTAATTTTGGTCTTTAGCAAAAGCCATTAGTAAAAACTTTCGAACATCTTCATTTCCCCCCCTTACATCTATTGACGGATCGGTAGTTGCTGATTCTGTAGACAAAGTCAACGTTTTTGTGGATTTGTTTGCATCAAACTCGTGTCTCGATGATTCTGGAAAATATGTGCCCCTAGTCAACTCTTCTTCATA
Source organism: Vesta saturnalis (assembly GCA_036346205.1). Lineage (NCBI taxonomy): Eukaryota > Metazoa > Arthropoda > Insecta > Coleoptera > Lampyridae > Vesta > Vesta saturnalis. The sequence continues at coordinate 4,523,479 of JARFJB010002320.1, forward strand.
CGTTATGAAACCAATTCATTTTCGGTACAAGCTCTTGGAATCGATCATCAGTAGGCTTGATCTCAATAAGGCGACTGGCCCAGACGGTATCCCAGCTATTGTCTTAAAGAAATGTTCCTATCTAAGCTCTATACGATCTCTATATCTTCTGGGGAATTCCCTTCATCATGGAAGTTAGCAAATGTTCAACCTATTCCCAAAAAAGGCGATAAGACCTATCCCTCAAATTACAGACCAATTGCCATCACTTCCATTTTGTCTAAAATCATGGAAAAAGCCATCAATCAGCCACTGCTCACGTTCCTTGAAACTAACAAACTCCTTAGTGACCACCAATATGGGTTTAGGCAAAGTCGTTCAACAGGCGATCTTCTTTCATATGTGACCCAAGTTTGGAACAATACAGTAGAGCAGTCCGGTGAAACAGTTGTAGTCGCTTTAGATATCTCAAAGGCATTTGACCAAGTTTGGCATAAGTGTTTACTTGCCAAACTCACCTCGTTTGGGTTAAATGATACGCTCATCAACTGGGTTTCTAGTTTCCTTGATAAAAGACGAATACGTGTCGTAGTTGATGGCTTTTTTTCAAAACAAGTTAGCATCAACGCGGGCGTACCACAGGGATCCGTTATAGCGCCTACACTTTTTCTGCTGTACATAAACGACCTTATTTCTTCAACAACTAACCCCATCCATTGCTTTGCTGACGATAGCACTCTTCACTGTAGTTCATCTCAGTCTACTCATAGTGATAATGCACCTTCTATGTCAAATCAAGAAATTAAAGCTGAAATGGCAAATTCAATCAACAAAGACATTCAACGTATTCTCGAATGGGGAAGCAATAATCTAGTTAAATTTAATGCTAACAAAACTCAGTGTTGCCTTATGTCCGCCAAAAAAGATCGATCATTTCCTATTGTAAGTATGAATGGCTTAGTTCTTAAGTTTTCAGACACTATTACTCTGTTGGGTATGGCTGTATCTTCAAATCTCCCATGGGTTGACCATCTTCTGTCAGCTACCAAAACAGCTGCTCGTAAAATAGGCTTTTTGTACAGATCTAAGCAGTACTTTACCTCTCGACAACTTCTTCTGCTGTATAAGGCCCAAATTCGGCCTCATCTGGAATATAATTCTCACCTTTGGGTTAGTGCTCCCCAATACGCTCTCGATATCGTTGATCGTATTCAAAAGAGAGCGATTAGACTTATAAATGACCCGTCCTTAACTTCTCACATACAGTCCCTTGAGCATAGAAGGATGGTTTCAGTTCTTTCTTTGTATTATCATTATTACAACGGCTATTGTGCTGGTGAATTACATTCTTTGATACCATCTCCGGCTATCTTTGCGAGAAACACTCGGTTCGCTCATTCACATCATCAGTATGTAGTACAAGTCTCCACTTGTCGTACCAAACGGGCGCAATCCACATTTTTCTACACGGCTTCTAAACTCTTGAATGATCTCCCTAGTTCCTGTTTTCCTCTCACTTATGATATGAGAAAATTTAAGGTAGCTGTTCATAGGCATCTATTGGCAATTCATTATCCCTCTATCCATCCTCCTAAGTGTTCCTGAGTGCTTTAGCACGATAGGCCTCATTCAGCCTGTTCAGGTCCACAATCATAAGAAAAAAAAAAGTTAGTACAAAACAAACACATTAAATTTTGGAGTTCACATTAAAAAAAAACAACGTACATTAATAAAATTCTGTTGACGCTTGCAGTAAGGTCATATTCCCTAAGTTCAGTTACCTCATATTCTAAATAACTACATTTTATTAAACACAACGGAAATAGCAGTTTTCGGGAACATCAATTTTGACAAACCTTCGTGAAATAAACTTTCAATACACAAAATTAAACAAATAAAAGTCAGGAAGTCAACAAAGGAAATCGTGTGGATGAACACGCACGCCAAAGGACCTGAAGGGCTTTTATACAACGGTTTACACGCAAGCAAGCGTTTTCATCCCCCACACTAACATTAAAAATAAGAGACATACACTTTATTGATATCAAAATTGAATAAAATGTCAGGTTTTACTTTAACTGACTGCGATCAGCAATAGACGGCATAGAATACTCTCCCTCCTCTAGACTACGATAAAATAGGTCATGCAACTGGTCCATGAGGTGCTGAACAGACAGAGCTCCACTGAATTTCTGCAGTAACGCTCTCCAAATAGTATCTCACAAACAGAAACTTCCTATTTATAATCACTCGAACTAAATCTATTTACTCTAAACTTTATTAAAGCGGCACTATATACACCAAGTTTGTACTTTATTTGTTTGAGCTGCACAGTGTACGCAGGAACTCGTTAACATTAATCCGCATAACCAAATTGCGATAAACAGTTCAACAGAATAAAGGTTCAGCACTTCATAAAAAAACACTAAAACCAATTACTTCTATGACCGATAATTGTCACTATTGACAAAACGAAACGCAACGATATAATAAACCGGAGGTATGTTGAAACTTCTCTAAGATACCAACCAGTGGAAGCGGAGAATCCCCCTACGGTAACGTTCGGTACACCCTCACGGTATGATATAACTCGTTCCCTGTTACTACAGTAACCCCTTTCGCGTACATTGCAAAACCACAAACACAAAAAAAGTGAGCCTTTACCTACATCTTGTACAAGACTGACTGCAACATTATTCAGTTCCCTATTATCTCCTTTACCTTTTAATTAACCAATCATAATAATAAATTACTTAAATTTCAAATTCGCCAAAAACGAGCTAAACTCAAAAGGAAATTGCATCACCAAAAAACACCTCGCAACAGGCGAGTGCTATCAATGTAATCGATGTCCTGTAAGTTAACGATTTAATAACGACGCTAGCACTTAACGCCTCGTATATAAAATTTTGTTTAAGACCAAAAATCTTATCGAAAACTTCCTCCAATCTGTCACCTAAAACTAATCCTTAATATGTATCCACACTGATAAGCGGCCGTCGCCCTATTTACTTTCTTAAATGTCCGAGGCAAAATTGGGCAATTTGGTTTACTATGTGCCCTTCCGGAATTTGTCACAGAGTATATTTTCTTACAATTCAACATTAAAATTATTAAATGTTTCTACACAGTCGATTTAGTACTGTTAACAATCGCACATATACTTAAATCAATAACATTAATGTCCAATACTATTTAACTTAATTCATAAATGCTTAAACACGCCTTTATTTCGTTACATAACGAATCAGTTTAGGTTGCTTTTCAGATCGCGCTATAATACACAATCCTTTTTTTTTATTTCGTTGTTTGCTATTTATTATAAATATGATTCAACACTTTTTTAAATTTAGAAAAAAGTCACTAGTTTTTTTTTTCTTAATTCACAAATTAATTCCTTCATTTGTAAATGTTTAAATTCTTCATCCCCAAAATGAGTTTTTGCAGTAAACTAATACGAGTACTAGTACGAGAAAATCTTGAATATCTTTACAAACATCCTCACAATTCTTCAGATAGACAGTAATTCACATTCAAATTCACTTCATATACTGTCCAGATCGAGATTCACGTTTTTATTAAAGTCTCCCATATGTGAGAGCCTTCCTTCCGCACAATTTAGCAAATTTTAACGCCATTTGTGTTTGAACATGCACCAATTCTTCGATTACGGAATCTATACAAGCAAAAATATGCATGTATGTTCTTTTTCTACACTTTAATACATATCAACATATCATAAATTCACTCATTCATACATTTATAACAGTTTTAACACCGCATCCTCAACGCACAGTGTCAAATTCCGGTAGCATTTAACCATTATCGTCTCACTAGAGGTATTACCAAAACATTATTTCTCAATCATATTTAATGCTTTCAACTTAAAAATCTTCATACAACATTTAAACACTCTTTTACATGATACACAACGCTTTACTATATTTCCAGTGGTGTAGCTTACACTAATTCACATTATGCACACACCCAACAAATTTTCTTGTGCACACTCACGTTCATTTACCGTCCAAAAATATTCTACTTACAACATAAGACTGCATATACCCAGTGCGTCAAAATAATCTCATAATTTTAGCCTTCAGACCTTGAACGTCTATTACCTACATAAAACGGAAATTGAACATTATTTACATTGCTTATAAATGACAACACCATGTCTTATCTAAAACAATGGGTTGTTTTGTTAACCGAATCTACATAAAAGCTAATAAGAATGCTTTCTCCTTTTTTCACTATTCCAAAGTAAAAACCAAGGGAAAAATATGCAGGACATCCAGAGCGAAGTTTCATAAATAATCCAATGTGAAGATTTGCTTTCGTGATGAAATTTGCTGCGTTATTCTTTTATTGACTGTTACGTACACATGAAAGTAAATAACCAGAAATTAATAATAATTTTTAATTACATATTTACCTTTGAACTTATTCGTTCATAACACAAACTTATAATAACCAGAAATGTATCCATTTAAGTCGTAGTTAAATGGAATTGACTACAAGATTGCTGCTTTCGTATCCATGGACAAGACGTGACGAAAATAAAATATTTAAGTACTTTCGTTAAGATTTTGATACTAAACAGTGGGGTTTATTCTAACTGCATGTATTATCAGAAAAATCTGAATCCATATCACTATCTGAATGTGATTCGGATTCTTCTAGTGGTATGCTAACATGTGGGATATCATCAATCAAGAAATTTCCCATATGTTTCTCCCAATCGTTTGAAATAATCTTTTCCGTGTCCGAACAAAAATTTTGCCACATTGCAGGAAAACATTTGGATGGAGCCTCAAGCCATTATTTCTTAACGATATCTTTCGATGGAGGTCCAGAATTTATTTGCTTATTGCAAACATTTTACAGAAACCTCATGCCATTTTAATATGATTACACTCACAATGGTAAAGAGGCAATCGTAAAACATGCTTAATCAAAATATTATCAAATACATCATTTTTCCTTTTGAACCTAGCAGGTTAAATTTTGTTTTTTTTTTGTAATTTTGCCAAAAATTTCGACTCCGTGTGTATCCAACCACTTTTGCAACTTATCTTTCTTACTAGAAAATGTCTAACTGCACCGAATGATACGGTGCGTTATCCATAACCATCGCACAATTTCCCGCTAGCTTCGACAGCGCAAGAAATGGCTGTTTAATCACACGATTTTGAAACCGGTCATAGTTTTATTGTCATCGTTCCCAAAAACCCTACATTACACCCCGCGTGTAAAATGGTATACGTTTTACCTTCACTTTTAATTTTGGATGAATTACTTTTGATGCCAGATTCGTGCACCCAACGATGGATATTAGAACCATTTTTATAAATCCATGTATCGTCTACATACACAAATCTGACATCTTGGCCTGAACTTTGTAACTGCTACAACGACGTGTTTCATTTTGTAGAAAATTTTCTGTACATTTACACGTTTCCGTTTGCAATTCATTGATTTCACAATTCTAAATACTGTCGTTCGACCCCCAACGTAATTTGATACAATTTGTCCAAACTAAAATATTTATTTTTGGAATTTTGAGGTCTCGCCGTTATAATGTCTTGGATAGTTCGCTGTGAAACCTAAAACCAAATACATACTGAATGTGCGCACAAAAAGTGACTTCAGTTCTTACCTACTTGAAATATATCCCAACACCATTACGATAAGTTGCCCATTACTTTTCCGCGTTGCATATCCTTAAAGTGGTTATAGCGCCTTAAATCTTGGAACTTTGTACTGTTTACGATGAGTTGTCATTTTCGCAACAAATTATTATCAATTCAATATGAGACTGAATCATCATATGCGGTGCTTAGGTACGTAAGCTACACAGCACGTTTACTTTCAGGACGGCGGGCGTCAAATTGACATGTTGTCAAAAATATGACATGCTCTAATTCAAAATAAGATGGAACAGAGTATAAGTCATGCTGTAATATACTGGGTCAATCTATAAATGAATAGGTATGATTCGATTATTTAAGTTAATTCAACAAAAAAATTACAGCTCAGTAGTTATTGAGCTTTCGTAATGTAATAAATACGTTAAACACAACATTTAAGAACAAATTTATGACAAAATACACCTTTATAAATAATAAGTAAATACTGCATACATTGTTACGCTTCGCTTACGGGGCTGTAACAGGTATCCCTCTAATAATATTTTATTTTTTTAAGGCGCTAAACTAGTAATTTCAAGTATTAACTAATGAAAAGTTGATTATATGTACTTACAAGGAAAATACATTTGGTTGTCTACATAAGTATATTCCTATTGCAGAACCATACAATGTAATAATAGTAGCATTGCTATAAGTAAGTTTAACAACTTCTGGTTATTCTTAACCATTACACTTTATTTAATTTAGTAAGTATTGTATCTCTATCAAAAGGTTCACTATCGCTAAATGGAATTATTAACTTATTTTACATCGTTTGACAAGTATAGCCGAGTCGGCCATGATATCTATGCGTACGTGTGGGCGTATGTGTTGGTAATCGCACCTGCCGTTGCATCTGCGTCTGCGCCTACGTCTGTCTGCGTCCGAGTCTGTGTGTGCGTGTGTTCGGTGTGGGTGCGTGTGTGCTTGGGGAGGAGGGCTGTATGTTAATATCCAGGAAAACTCCAGACAAAAATATATAGACCTTAATCATATAGATTAATTATGTTCTATGCAATTTTGTGATACGACGCGTAATTTAGCGGCAAAAAATTCCTAAAGTAGAATTTAAGTGTTCAAATTTTTTCAGTATGTAAATAATGATTAATTTTATAAGAAAAAGTGTATACATATTTTTTAAAGAAAATGTAATCTTACATAACTTTTCTTCATAAAGTTTCTTAACTTAAAGCAAAATAGGTCTAAAAATTATTGGTATTATTGGTATTTTATACAAGCTGGCGGCTTTGGAATTTTTTTAAGTTAGTATCTAGATGTCTAATAACCTCTATCTGACATGAAGTTTTAAAACGTCTGTTTGACATACATTATTCTTTTTGTTTTTACAATGTTGCCTGTTTTCGATGAAGTTATAAAAGAGGCTGCATAATTATCCTAAAAAAATTGTTATTAAAATTATTTCATTTCTCTTAATTCCATTTTGTATATTGGAAGATCGTATATTGTTCCACACCAGGTATTTTTAATTTTATATACTAGAGAACTACTTCGGGTATAACTGCTGTCAATTTTTTGTGTTATTCACTATATAATACGTTGCCTTTTAATGTTTCTTTATCAACATTTTGTGTGTCCACTCGAGAATAATGTCGCTAATGAACATTATTCGTTCAAAACTTTGGTGAAAATTTGTATTGAATATTTTGTAATAACTGTCGTTGTCTGAACACGTGGCACAAATCTTTGAAATCCTTCCTTAGGGTTTATCAGTATTTATTTCTATACGTATTTTAACACAACAGGTCTCATTATCAGGAGAAATTACTTAAGTGAAATAACAAGTAATTATAATAACAAATCATTATGGCAATATCGTAATGACAGGTTAATGCAAATAAAAAATTGTGTGTTTAGAATGTCCATCTAATGGCAAATCTTTAAGATCAACCGGTTAGTTTATTAAAAGTATTTTCTGGCTGTTTATAAATTTTGAATGATTTCAAAACATTTAATATAAAAGTGTACAAATTTGATGTTGTTTTATGAACTAATAATGCAACATCTAATATGTTATGTAATATCAACGTCCTGAAGTATTTGGCCGATATAAACAGAATTACAAGATATATAACTTACTTTATAAACAGCCGACTTCATCAGATCCTTAGTTTTATCTTTGGCATTATATAAAGATTTAAGAGCGTGGGTATTAGTTTTAAGTGCAAGTTTGTACGTTTTGTGCTTTTGTAGCACGTGAGCTGTTTTCTATTGGTTCTGTGTTGTATAACATATAGCAAAAGAACAAAGCGTATAAAACATTTATCCTAACCGTTCATTAAAAAAAAATCGTAAATTGATCGTAAATAAAAATTTACAATCATGAAGGACATACATAGGTGAGAAACCTGTAAAGTTATGTTTACGCCAATATAGGGAAGTGCGCAACTTGGCAGTTGATAAGAATTACAATTCGTCCAAAGCCACCAAAAGAGGGCAGTATTATTATTTTTACACAATATTCTGAAATAAATAATTTAACATAAATCAACTTTCTATTTTTCAAAACTTTGAGAATACACACTCGTGATTTCATTCATAAATGTAAATATCTTAAAGGTCGATAATTCTGTTATGCAGTAAACGTTAGTCTAGTTTTCTAAGACACGCGATTATTTATAACTACCTAAAGTTAAAGCACTAAAAACTAACCAGTACATAGAGGTTTTTAAATAATAACTTAATTATTGAACTAATGTGTAAATTAATAACTAAAGCTATTATGGCCACTTTACGACTTCCTCATACTAATCAAGAAAGGATATTGAGATCTCTTTCTGTAAATAATGTTAAAACATTCTTTCCATTACAACATAGTTTCACAATCACTGAGGTTAATTCCTACTAAAAGCTGTAACATGAAAAGGGTAACTCATACATTGGAACTGTATACAATAATTTGGCGAGTGTCAATTGAACTACGTTTGACAATCATAATTGACATCCGTACTAGAAAAAGGAGATATCTAGTAAAACCGGTTTTTTAGCCTTTGATTTTCAATAAAGTTTATGCGTATTGATTACATGTATATATATATATATATATATATATATATATATATATATATATATATATATATATATATATATATATATATATATATAAAGGCCTCGCGCAAGAGAATTATGGTGCTACTACAGAAAAAAATCTAGTTTGTATATTTTCACAGTTGGTCCTACGGTACGTTTACATTTGTGGACCATAAGTAAAAATTTGACTCAGCTGACTCAAAACAATTTCCCACTTTAAATAAGTAACGAGCGTAAATTAGTTAGAAACTGAAAAATGAAATATTAAAACACTTATGTTACATCTAAATTATACCATGTATGCAAATTTTAAAGTGAGCATTATGGAATCTTCTCAAGTAGAAACGTTGATTAAATTGAAATAAAGTTTTCTCAGATTTGAACACGCCACCTAATTTGTATATAACCTTCTTACCTCTTGTGTTTGAACATAAGTTTACATTCAAGGTCTTTTCTACAACATTTCATATAATACGTAAACATTAAGTTATATAACCTTCCTAGTTAATTTTCCTACCCTAGAAGATAATTTACTATCAAAAGTTATTTTCGAGTTATTTCGAACCTTCATTCGCATATTGTTTTGTAAATCAGTTGCGCACGCCTTTCCCCTCTACTGTCTAATTGCCCTATAAATATCTGACCCCTCCCCCTCTCCAAAATATATACTCTCTTGTATTGACTTTCGACTGCACCCTATTTTGACTTTTGCGCTTTCGAAACCGAACGTTCCACATTATTAACTCTACCTGCTCGCTTTTACTTTATTTCCCGATACCCGTACCTATTGCATTTACACCAGCTTCCTGTCTAGTACGTAACCCTTGTTACCTAACATCATATTCCCTCCAAATAGTGAACCTAAAAATGGTTCTTAATAAACTTCCACAGTGTACGCACCCGACAAGTGTATAAGGAACTACTTAGTACCGTTTTTTTGCCAACTTAGATATCGGCCCCAAAGAGAAAGTACTAGTATTCAGAAATCTACATTCCTTCCTTCAGAGAGCGAACTCTTGTAAAGGAGGGCATCCTTTTTATTCTCCTCCAACGCCAGGTACTTCCCCTGGACTGTAAGGTATTTCACTATATAGTTATCCTATTCCCCTCTTACCTCGAACTCCCATATAAAATTATTCCTAAAAATATAAAAACAAATAATAAAATTTCACAAGCACCACCAGAAAGATCATTAGTCCTATATACCCCCTCTACACTTCACCTCCTCCTATGTACTCCAGCCCCATCATGTTTATCAGCCTAGATCATTGACTCTACCAACACCACCAACTCCGTCGTTTTCATTGTACCATTTTGCCTCCACCGTCTTATCATTGCATTCCACCTCTTTATCTGTCATTTTGTTACTGAAATTCATCCCAACATTGTACACGACCATTCCATTTCTGGTGTTGTAAAACCACCGTACTCCATGATGTCCCTTGAGGGCAACCAATTCTGCATTATCAATTATTAATGATCAAGGCCGCGTTTGACATTCGTATGTATATAAAATTTTACATTGTCAGTTTTAATACACACTCACACATGCACACACGCATACACGCACACAAACACGCACACACGTACACGCGCACACACGCACACGCACACACGCACACATTCACACACGCACACACACACACACGCACACACGCTCACCCGCTCACACGCACACACGCACACACACACACGCACACACGCACACACGCACACACGCACACGACACAGCATACACTGCACAACACACACGCACAGCACAGCACACGCCACACGCACACACGCACACGCCACACACGCACACGCACCACACGCACACGCACACGCACACACGCACACGCACACACACAGCACACGCACACGCACAACGCACACGCACACACGCACACACGCACACCGCACACACGCACTACGCACACGCACACACGACACACGCACAGCACAGCACACGCACAAGCACACACAGCACACGCACACACGCACACCACACGCACACAGCACACACGCACACACGCACACGCACGCAGCACACGCACACACGACACAGCACACACGCACACGCACACACACCACGCACACAGCACACGCACCACGCACACGCACACACACACGCACACCACACACGCACACGCACACACACACACACCACCACCACCACACGCACGCACGCACACACGACTGTTTACACGCGCTACCATTTTGAAGTAATGTTTACCTTTTAAAATAACCTTCGATTATAGGACAAATAATTACCGAAGATTGGTTACGCTATTCAAGCTTTTAAGCACGAGATTATTGGTTTTATTCCCTATTTCGTTTTCTGTGGCAACCAACACGTTCTGCATAAGGATCTTTTTTAAAAACCTTCCTATTCGGTAGACACTCGCGACAGTGCCTTTATTTCAAAGAACATTGGTAACTACGAGACAATCCGTAAATCTATTATCTTTAATTTTAAGCAAGTTCCGTTTCGCTTGGGTTGCTTCCTTCGGTTTCGGAGCCTTAGGGTTATCTGACTCCCTAGTTCAGTTCAGTGGGAGGTTGGATTTTCTTTGTATTAAATATAACTAGTTGTTAGAATTTTAGTTGTTTTCGTCTTGGACTTATATCTTTCCTTCCTTCCGCTCATTTTTATTTCGCTAGGGGGGAATTTCTAACATCTAATCATATTTCTTAAACGTTTACAACTCTTCTCTGATGTATATAAAATAGTCATTACAAGATGAAGTTGTTTATTAGTATAAATATGTTAACTGTAGTTGCTAACTTCAAGTTACATACATTTCACCGTAATTTAAAAATCGTTTTGCTTTTTTACTAAACGTAACTAAAATTGAAGATTTCATCCGCTGGACGAAAATTTTCTTTACATTTCCTGTCAACTTTTATATGTTGGGGTTGGGATTTGCACTGTTTCATTAAGTTTTTTAAAATTTCATTCAAGAATTGGTTTCAGGTGATATAATTGCTTTTGTAAGAAGGAAATACATCGCAAAGTTACTGAGGCGGTTGGAAAGAACATAGAGACGTAACGGTTATTGTTTATTCTTTTTTTAGGTTCTTACAGTAACAACCAACATTGCCATTTAGTTTTTTCGTTACATGCATATTTCTTCAAGTTGAAAATTGCTTCAGTTGCAGAAATGTGTGTTTTCTAAGATTATGACAACAAAATGCTTTAATTAGGATAATGAAGTAATAATAAAAACTTTGTAAACACAAACAACATTAATTGATCGATAGCTCTTACAAAATTACTAACGCAATAGCAAATTTTGATAAGGGTACTTGGTAAAGTTATGTAGGTTATAAGCCAAGTTAATTAACCGTTAATGATTTTCCATTTAATTTATTAATGGAAGTATGAACCAGATAATTCTTTAAACAAAGTTGGTATATTAAAAATTATTATTAATTTTATTAAATTCATAAATAAAAAGTTTACCTCGAGTAGGATTTGAACCTACGACGTGTACTTTGCTAGAGTACTTATAATAATTTAAAGTGGGTATATATTATCCCGTTAAGAATTAATACAAATCTCACTAATTTGAAAAATTGTTTAGAAAATGTTTACTAAACGTAAATGGTGGTAGCTTTCTTAAAATATTTCAATTTTTACGTGTTGGTTGTATATAAATAACTCATTTTCTTTTTTAGGTTGATTTGTGTATAGAACCTGGTCAAAGTTTGGGATTAATGATACGAGGTGGAGTTGAATATAATTTAGGTATTTTTGTTACTGGAGTTGATAAAGATTCGGTTGCTGATAGAGCTGGATTAATGGTAAGTTTTTTTACTCAGATATGCCATACAAGTGCACATAATTATACTGGGTGTACATGATGTAGTCCATCTAAGACTTAATTATTATTTTAGACTTATACGTCCACAAATATTGTTTTACATCGTTCTTTCTTAATTATACTAATTCTGTTATAATGCGTTTACCAACATGTCGTTACACAAAATTATTACTGAAATAGAAGAGGTATGGACCAATGTCGATTAACCAGGAATAGACCTGTTTGTTTACCATAGTATATGTCCCAAGATAATTGCAATGGCTGCCACCATAGTTGACAACATCTTATTCTGACGATTGCTTACTGATTATTATTGCAGTGTTTTTTCGAAGGGTTAGATAAGTGCAACGTTATTATTTGTTGTTTTTTAGTGATAATAAGTATAACTTAAGTTTTGTAATGGTGAGACAGTACGTAGTATGTAGAAAAATGGACTATTTATGTCCTAACCTCATATTCATCGATAAGTAAACAAACCATAGACGTAACATTAATTATTGACAAATACCCCTAGAAAGCAAAAATTATAAAATTAATATTTATTAACCTGAAAGCGCAAATACTGTTTCACATTTTACTACAACTTTTTAATAAAAAAATACATGATAAAAGCGTTGTTTTTAATTGTTTATTTTTTTTATTACATTACGTTATTAATAACCATAGTCCCTTCAGAAATGTACGCTTACGTCGCTGCCAGAAAGCTATGTTATGTCGGAGCAAAATAATTCCTTATACAATGATAAGAATGTTGGGTCTATTCTTAGTTAATCATCATTGGTATAGACAAATAGAAAATTAATTTTGTGAAGTTATTAAGAATTTAATAAATCCAAAATAGCAGATAAAACAAAAAAAGTCAAAATTCAAAATATTACTTACCGTCACAATCGTATTAAATCAATAATACAGCTTAGATTCCTGATACTAACCAGATGCTCAGTTAGATAAAGCTGAATAAATTAATTAGGTTGGAACAGATAATAAATAATAAAGTAGGTATATGTATAACCTAAAATTGGCCATGTAGCTTTTTATTTTTGACTAGATTGATGTTAAATACTTTACACATTTTTTAATGGTACACCAAAAGCTTGTTACAATAGTTACATACTCTTGTTTGGTTCCTATCGAGAGGTTTTCGTTTAGATCGCGGTTCTTCACTTAAAGTTGCTAGGTTTTTTCCTCGCACTCTTAGATTACAGTTTAGTAACACAGATCAAAAAATTATTTTGTAATACTGTAGGCGTTTTGAACTTAAAATATTTCTGTTCGGGCGATTAATTTTTGACAGTATTGAGTTAAAAATTATTCCGTGTTTCAACAGTATGTCGCTATTATACTACATCTGAAATAGTTTATATGTCGGATTTGTTTTGTTTAGTGAGGTGGACAATTTCCCTTTTAAGGCTTTGTGCCCATTCTGTCAAGTTAGAGAACTAATCTACAACCAAGTGCGGTAAGTGATAAAAAACGAGTGCTGGTCTGTGAAGAATACGTGAGCGTTAGTAAACAGCTGAATAGCTGAAATAATTCTCACAACATTCAATACCATTCGTTACATCTAAAATCGGAATAATATCTCAAAACAGCGCCACTGTAGTCTAAAATTTATACAGATGGTTCATCATTATCTTCTGATCGGTTTCATAGGATTATAGAGTACGAAAATAGATCACACGCTACAAATAACGTCGTAATGGTAATCCTAAGTTCTAAAACTCAATCGGCAAATTAAATTAAATAAGGTAATTACTTATTACTAACACTGCGGTGGTCCTTCTGGAGTCTACACCGCGACCGTAGGTTTGTTGTGCTCCTAGGATTAGTTTACCCCACCAAAAGTCCCGTTTCTTTCATAAAGTCCAGAACCTGCGAGGGGTGTATTTTCTTTGCTTCTTCTTGTGTAATTTTTTCCTTTCCAAGAAGATGTTTTCGTGCCATCGTAAAAGCTTCACAATGACGGACGATGTGTTTCGTCAGGTTCACCACAAACTCTACATAACGGACTGTCTGTCAGTCCCGTTACGTGCATATGCTTGTTCATGCGACAGTGTCCGGTTGCAATCTTTGTGTTCGCTCTAACTAGATTAGGATAGACGCGATAAGTTTAGTGTTCGATTTCTCCATGAAAATCTTTGAGTGGATTTGTCCTGCAGTTTCCTTCCAGTACCGGCAGTGATCTCGAGCAAGTTCTTCTTCAGCTGTGGTACAAGAAATGCCACAGGTCGGTTTTGACCCTATGAAGGGCGTTTCTCTTGCTACTCTAGCAAGTTGATCCACCACCTGATTGCCTGCAATGTTTGCTTGACCAGGTGCTCACACTATTATCACGGTGTTGGCTTCACTCAGTGGGTTTATCATATGCATACGCTCGAAGGCCAGCCTCGAGTGAAATACAAATGAGTTCAATGCTGAAATGGCCACTTTTCTGTCGGTCACTATAAATATTTTCCTTTTGGAAAGTTTGTCTTTCAATATTTGATCGACCTCGGCCATAATCTTATAAATCTCGGCTTGAAATATGCTCGTTGTATGCTCCCGGCTTCCAGAGATTCTGGGACCTGGTCTGCTCCTCCCGTATACTCCGTAGCCGGTACCGTCACTGGTTTTAGAACTGTCTGTATAATAAATGATCCCCTCCAACTTACCTTTGTCGTAGTTTTCTTCCCACTCCTTACGTGTGGGAATTTTGGTACCAAACAGTTTCTTACATGAGACTTTTTTGTTATTGTCTCAGACGTTATGGTGAGGATGTCGGTCTTGGAGATGTCGTGGACAGTAGAGTGCCCCCCAACTGTGGACTCTCCAAGAATTTTAAGTCTATATGCCCCTCTCAACGCCTCAGCCTTAATTACGAGCAGTAAAGGCGGCAAGTTAAAGATGGTCTCCATAACTGAAATTGGAGTCGCTCTCATCGGCTCTGTTATTTCAAGGGAAGCTAGGCGCTGAACCTTGCTAAGTATCCGTATACTGCTCTGGGTGTGCATCTTGTACCATCACACCAAAGAAGCGTACGTTATGAACGGTTTGATCATCATTGTATATATCCAGTGGGTAATTCTTGGAGGTAGCCCCTACTTGTTTCCGAACGTTCTTCTACAAGCCCATAAGGACTTGGTATCCTTGTTCGCTATTCTCTCTAGGTGTGGCTTGAAATTTAATCCTCGGTCTAGCGTGACGCCCAAGTATTTAACTTCTACGACTACCTGGATATTTGCGCCGTACATAGCTATTTTATTTAGCTTTGCAGACTTCTTTCTCGGTGTGAAGAGAAAAAGGTTTGTTTTTGCCGGATTAACCGACAACCCTTGCAATCTCTTTGAAGGAGATTTCTTTTTCAGCGATATCCACAACTCTAAGGATGGCTCCCTGGCAGGATTTCCCTGGGCTAGTACTACGTCCCTAATATGTTTACCAATGAGTTTCTCAGATCTTTGAAAGAAAACACGTCAGATTGATGGCTCTTAACGACTTTGGTTGGTCGTAAGAATTCCGCGCAGATTTTGGTACCACATTCTGGGCACGTACACCAGGGCAAGGCTTGTCCTTAGCGTCGTGCACAGTGAGGGAGTCGAATCCTTGTTGTAGTAGGGCAGGAAATATTCCGTAAATTCGCGGGCATTTGTATGAAAGGAAACTTCCTACCGCCCACCAAATGTTTGTTAGGGTAATAACTAGACTGCAAGCGATCACAGTTCCGAATATTATATCAATCACTTGTAATGTTAACGAAGGTCGGTAGATTGCCTCTATTGGCTAGCTCTAGGTTATTGCTAATCAAGTAATCAAGGAGACACTCAACTCTGTTATTGATGCCCGTGCTGCCTGAACAGGGAGTTCTATCCCTTGCGCTGGCAGTGTTCCACAAATCGTGTGACTTCACGGGGGACCAGGTTGATCATACGATAGGTGTTCAGATCCGAGTACCAGTTCTTATCTACTCCCTATCTCCGCCGCTATCAACTTGACTGCCACCAGGTCTCTGTAACAACATTTCTGGGTAGATTTTGGATGAACCTTAGATGGATTAGCAATAAGCCATCCTGCTTTCATCACAAGTCCTTTAATTTACTCTTTGTAGGTCGAAGGTTCTGGAACCGATGTTTCATTCTGCACCCACTAAGGGCTGCCGAGGTAGATCTACAGTAGTTCAGGTTTATCTGGATCGCTTTCACCATAAATAAGATTGATCTAGTTTTCTAGGGTGCGAGAATCATCAAGTTGCGGTTCCTTTGAGGGTGCCGTAATAGCTGATGCCGCTTCCTCGTCTCTATAGGACTCTCCTTCTCTCCTTTCCCCTTCAGCTAGGAGAGTCTAAGTTCACCCACGTAAAACCCACGTAGGGCCTATGTTAGGTTGGAAATTTGCGCCCTCGCAAGGGGTTGCACCGCTAAGGAGCTCCCCCAGCCACCTCACCGAGGTTTCGTCTGCACACGTAATGTGCAGCACATCTATTCGATGGTAACACTCTGTAAATCTAAGCACTACCGCCCCGATTTGCAGTGAATATTCTCTCGAGGATCCAGATCCTAATAATCCCCGACTGTTCCTCAGTTAAGGTTTCCTCCAGCTCTTTTTGCACAATTGCCATTTTGAAGCCCTAGGTCGCCTCACTAAAGGTCCTGTGCCCCTATGGGCCCCAGTATTATTTTTCTTGGCAAGTCCTGTCGGAGTACTGCCATCTGACCAGTGTCGCTTTTACGTCCTAGTCGTATTGGGTGTTCCCGGTCGCTTAGAGCTCCCGAACTGCTCGCTCTCTGAAGGGAGGGAAGACAGGTTGCTTAGAGCCCGCCTCCTCGATCCTCTCCATCTTAAGCTTCCTTCGGACTGCTTCGGACAGTTTTTTAGGCTGCCCAGTACCTGGCCCATCTGAGGGTTTGGTATTTTTTATTTTTGTTTCCTCTGCGTTACTTATGAGTCCCACGAGTAAGGGGGAAAGATGTTGACATACAGGGAGCCCCCACTTGTGTGCAAGACGATTTAATACAACGCAGTTCCGCCTGGTACTGCGAGGTGAGAATCCCTAAAAATTGAAGTAAGAACTTTTCCAGCAGCTTTTTGAATACGAAATTTCTTAGCCCTTGGAGAACCAGAGTGTCTTCATTCCATCGATTGCTGCATTGTTTCTGGGTTGTAGAAATGTACTCAAGTTTCATCCATAGTAACAACCCGGCTTAAGACATTTGCATCCTTGCACGCTTCTGATCAACATTCAGACATTTGTGAATCCATTTTGCAGAAATTTTTCTTATGTACAGATCGACGTGAATTATATGATGAACGCGTTCACATGAAATATTTAATGCCTCAGATATTCGTTTTAGCCCAATTCGATGATCTGATAAAATCGTGCCATGAACTGCATCTATATTTACGAGGGTGGAACCAGACACTGGCTTTCTCAATCGGTTTTCATCTTCAATGGAAAATTTACCACTTTTGAAGCTCGAAATCCAATTTTTTACGGTCACATACGAGGGACATTGATCGTCAAGAGTATTAAACATATCTTCGTATCATATCATGATGGCTCGATACTCTAATTTTTCAATTTTCACATTTTCGGTCGACATCCTTTTTTTCAAATTTTATTGCGCAACTGTGGTTTGACTTTTTGACGTGAAACTTTACACTGACACTTCGAATAAGTTATTCTTCGTTGTTATGGTAACGCAATATTTGTTTATCTTCGGAAACGGTCTAGGCTAACTAGATATTAATACGTCCTCGTATACAATGTCAATGTATTCCTTTTATAAACCATACCACTGTTTATAACACTTCTAACCAAAAAAATGTTCATTCGTGTACAACTGTACACGGTGTCCCATTTGGGTTGAAATTCTAGGGTATCTCGTTTGCGAGCAAAGATAGAAAGATGCAGTTTTCGCGGCCATGTTCTACTTTTTCGTTAAACGAAGGATGCTGCAAACAGAATTGTCATAGTTCTATTAGTATTTAAGATACAGGACGAAATTCAAAATTTGCACATTTTAAGCACCCTTCGTAACTGCTTTGCCTTGTAATTTATCGAAATGGTGAAAAGTGGGTTTTATACAGAATTTTCCGTAGAATTTAGTGGCGTGCATAGTTTTCCCCACAAAAAGTCAGTTTCTTCGCAATAAACCAAAGTTTTGTTTTTTAATGGAACACCCTGTATATTTTTTATTATATAATAGAGCTTACTCTCAGCTTTCAAAAAATATATATTGTGTGGCACTTCTTTTGCATTATTAACCTCAAAAATGAATGTTACGTTAATTTAACATTTTGATGATATAGTTGGCCATGAAACCTATAAACTCAGTATAAACGCGTATTTTCTTGATATATTTGAGTATTAAAAAGGGCTACTAGATTCTTACTGCTTTATTATAATTATAAATATGTAAATTATTATTAATTATTTTTATTAATTATTATTAATTATGCAAATTAGGTAATTGAAACATATTCAAACTGGCAATTTTTTTTAAATTGGGTAAAATACATCTTACAGCTATAGAAAATAATATTAACGGCAATAAAACTTATAAAGAATACTTTATATTTTGTATTTTAACAGGTAAATGTAGTTTCCTTGGTATTAATTTTTATAATTAAGTAACTTTACATCTATGTAGGTTTCCAGAACGGACAACCTTAGTCAAATCCCTTTGTATTTGGAATATATTTGGTGTTGATTTTCTTGAGACAAGAATCTGCTATTGTGCCTGTTTAAAACACGATTAAAATGTGGTCCTTTGCCGTCTGGAGACCATATACATTTCTTCCTATGATTGGGTACTGTATTTAACATGTTTAAAAGTACCAAATTGCAAAATATTAACCTACAATTTGGCAGCGTCGCCAGGATGTAGATGCAAATTATATGGTTATATGTTTGAGATTTGGATTCTTACTTTGAAACTCCAATATTGACAATGTCCATAGTTCTGCAAGAATTTAATAGGATTTAACCCATCCAACTGGCTAAAACGGTAACCTCACCATTCTCTAATTTAAGATTTGATTATATTTTCTGACCTGGGTTTAGGAAAATAATAAAATTTTATAATTATAATAAACAGTAAGAATTATAGCCCTTTTTAGACACTCAAATATATCAAGAAAATACGCGTTTATACTGAGTTTATTAGGTTTCTATGTGACCAACTATATCATTCCAAAGATGACTTAAATTAACGTAACATTATGCCCTTTTTGGAAGTTAATAATTTGCAAAGAGGATTGCACAATAGCTTAATGCTTTTAGGCTCGGATGAGTCTAGTTCTTTTATAGTAATAAAAATAAGGGTGTTCCATTAAAAAAAACAAAACTTTGGTTTAATGCGTAGGAACTTAACATTGTTTAAAACTCACCCATAAATTGCTAACGGAAAATTATAGGTTAAAACCCACTTTTACCATTTGATAAATGTACATAGTTCAACATAACTCTTTTAGTAATTTATATTAGGCTTGTAAAGTTGTAGGTATTATGTTTAGTTATTAATTTTGTGTTTTAGTATAAAACTTCCTAACTTTGTTTTATCATGGCCAACTATATCATCAAAATGTTAAATTAACGTACCATTCATTTTTGAGGTTAATAATGTAAAAGAAGTGCCACACAATATATATTTTTTGAAAGCTGAGAGTAAGCTGTATTATATAATAAAAAATATACAGGGTGTTCTATTAAAAAAAATTTGGTGTATTGCGAAGAAATTGACTTTTTGTGGGGAAAACTAAGCACGCCACTAAATTCTCTATTCTCACTTTTCACCATTTCGATAAATTACAAGGCAAAGCAAAGCAGTTACGGTGCGTAAAATATGCAAATTTTGAATTTCGCTCTGTATCTCAAATACTAATAGGACCATGACAATTCTGTTTATGGCATCCTTCGTTTCACGAAAAAGTAGAACAGGGTCGCGAAAACTGCATCTTTCTATCTTTGCCCGCAAACGAGATACCCTACAATTTCAAGCAAAATGGGACACAGTGTACATGATTTGCTTTAATTTCACAATGTAAAAAATATGTGTAGGTGTATAAGTCTAATATTGAAATTACACTAATTTGTGCTGAACTGAACGTTCAGTTGCACCCTATATAATGTTTATCTTACAAATGCATATAATGCTCGTTTTTCTTTTGGCACGATTCCTTTAGTATTAAGCCATTAGAATAAACATTCGCTTAAATTATAATAATCTATTTTCCTTTGAATTCATTTTTTGTTAGCGAAACAGAAATAAAAACCACAACTACACAGTTTTATTTTATTTCTTGACAGAACTGCCGTAAAGGATTTTATTCGAAACACGAGTTCACTGCGAACGTGTTGGTTTTACGTGGAAAGAAATAATTCTGATATTACATACGTTTGTGCATAAAAAAAAACCTTAAGGTTTTATTAATATATCGCCATGCACCTAAAAGTTATTCCCCTTAAGCTTGTTTTCTTCTTCATGAATTTACCAGCATCAAGTGCAGAATTTCAAAATTACGATATCAGTAAAATACAAAAAGTAGGAAAGTTTTTATTTTCATCATAAAAATGATATAGTGCCTTTTAGCTAGCAAAGCATTCTAGTTATTGTACGTGAAATATCATTTATGTCCAATAAATAATTTGGAACGTAACGTTTTACTAATTGATCGATCGGAACTACAAAGACAATCATAATTAAAATACTTATCTTTTGTGTTTTTAAATCGTGTATTTTCCTATTTACTTTTTATATAAATGTAAGCTTTTCGATAAGATTTCAGTTATTGTCCTCAGTAAATGGTAGCCAACTACGCAATCTACTTAGAATAGCTAGATCCCTAATAAATTAAATGTTATTAAACTGCGTTCAAAATAACAAATCAGAACACAAATTTATAATACCTTCTTACTCTTCGCTGAGAAAGAAGAAGTTATGACCTAAACAGTGCCTTCATTTTGGGCGACAAATTTATAACGTATTGAATAAGTTAAAAAAATTATTATTTACCCCGGATAGCTTTTTAATGTGTGATTATAATTTAGTTATAATCTACATTCAACATCAATTGTTTAAATTCTGACAAACGACAAAAATTTAATAAATCTGATTTTTACTCTTTAGGCAGCTCAAAACTTATTTCCAATATCAGTTATTGATACGCGCATATGCGAATGTTAATAGAAATTAAACTCTGCTCACTTCAAATAAGTTCATATTATGTGAACCATTTTAAATATAAATTTAATAGTAAACTCTGCTAAAGATTGTTAATATTTAATATTAATACAAAAATTTAATATATCAATAGTGTACTCACTGTCAATAAAATCAATCTCTTAATTTGTTTGTAAAATCCTCAGATGTAATATTACGTCACTCAAATCTATGGGTTCTGTTTAACTTTATTAGCTTATTAATTTTATGAAATAGGTCTCTGCCCTATAATCTTAAATATTGGTCTAAATTTGAATTCATCAAATTAACTGAATTAATCTGTATTAATAATTCATGTACAACTAGTGTGCCAAAACTAATATTAACTTCTTGAATAATAATCGCCAAAAATGTTTAAATTTAAATACAGCTGGTTTTCATACCACCATTGCCAAGTTAGACCAGGTTTCTTTTCCAACTCAACATAATAGTGCTATCTATTTTAATTTGTACCAAACAGAATAAATGAACAAAAGGACAAAATCTGATTCCAAATTTGAAATTAAGCATTAAGTACAATTGTAACTAGTTTATTGAATTGTAATTTCTAATATAGAACTTATCAGCGCCTAACAATCTAGCTCATTTATACATACGTATAAATGCAATGGTCGAGCTCTGACACTGGCAACAGTAATTTACCCAATCAAATATATTAATAATTTATATTGAAACTTTAACTATTAACCATTGCCTTCTCTCAAGAATATATAAAGAAACGTAAAATCTCTCACTTAATTGATAAAGCAATCCAATGTTAGGCTTTTCTTCCTGTACACACCTATGTCACTACACCATTATTGCTTCACTAATGAATCTCTTTCCTTATCTTATTTTTTATTTTTATCTGGGCTTAAATACAATTTAAACAAATCTTCTGGATGCCCAGTTGTATTTAGTTAACTGGGAAGCATTTCCTTAATCAAATGCATAAATAATTTATAGAACGTTATATTTACTGGTTTCCTTAAAAGACAATGAGTTAAGCACACATTCTTGTTAAACATTCATTTATCTAACTTGAATGCACTACACATTTATTATTTGCTCAGATCTCTTAATATGACCTTTAAACCGTTTTAAATTAAATTAAAATAAATTCAATTTTATATACAGCTTTAAATGACCTTATTTTTACTAATTGGTGGCGACAAAATTTTAAATTTTATAGGACTTGAAAATACATATTCAAAATGGTCACGAAAGATCAAGTATCGACCGTTTCCTGTCAATGTCTTGGTAAAATTTATTACCTTATGTTTTTATTTTATGCGTAAAACAACTCAAATTTCAGGATAATTTGCGAAACCTAATGTGAATTTCTGATTTAATAATTTTATAAGACTGAGACACCCTAATACAAGTGAAATGGGTTTTTTAACCGATCAAAATGGATTATATAATTTTTTAATTAGTTTTGTATCAAATTTCTGAATCCGCCCTAGGAAGTAATCTGCGCAATCACGCTCGCATCACTCCATAACGAATGTATTCATACATCATCAATGGACGTTCGGAATAGCATCTTCCAATACAACCCTACTAGAAATGGAAAATATCATTCCCAACCGCTTCTTCAACACCCTTTTGATTAGTCGCTTCTTACGACAAGCAATTTGCCTTTACTATAAGAAAGTCCTTAGGCCGCCCCTACACAGCGACATAGAAAATAAACACAAACTTTGTTTCATGTATTCAATACTAAATAAAAATAAAATAATTCTCAATGCAGGATAACAAAAACAAAAAATTGTTTCACTTCAATACTAATTAAGGATCTGGTGATATCCAACAAACAAATAGTTTCTTCTTAATAAATATAATTGTTATTAGTAGATAAGCAACACCGGTTCTGGCACATTTTGTCTCAAAACCCCATGTATTTCTTATGAGAGTTTTCCGAGGTTAGTTCTGCTCATTTTTGGTCCCCGTAGCTAATCAGAAGCCCCCATTCAGTCACGTGACCAAGCTTGCGCATCCGCAATAAGTATAACAGCATAATGGATGTGGATGTATGGTTGCATACTGCATAAGGGGTAAGCAGGGGATGACTATGTGGGAGATGGTTGCTTAGGGGATGTCTGTATAAGGGGTAAGCAGGGAATGAAGAAGTATTGGTGGTGGGGGTAAGCGGTAGCATTAGCTCATAAGGGATGTATGTACATAGTTTCATACTACATACGGGTAAGCAGGGGATGACTGTGTGTGTGTGTGTGTGTGTGTGGGGATGTTGCATGCAGCAGGGTCATGGCATTATTTATGTAAGTATTGGTGGTGGGGGTAAGTTCAATAAATCATTAGCTCATAAGGGATGTATGCAGATGTTTGCATAGGGTTAACCGGTAGTATGTAGGTGGATGCATCAGCTTAAGGGAATGACTAAGTTTGATTGGTTGCATGTAGGTGTTTGTATCAGCTTAAGAGGATGACTAAGTGTGGTTGGTTGCATGCTGCATAAGCGGTAAGCAGGGGATGGTAGCATAGGGATGTGTGCATAGGGCTTAACACATGAGGTGGTGATAGCATGCAGGGTAAATAAACACGATAATAGTAATTTATTGTTACAAAATACATTTTAAAGAAAGAACATCTTATATTGAAGCAGGTACACTTATTTTCTTAAATCTAAAGAAATATATGATATAAGCGATAAAGGGACGTTTACTTACCAAGCACCATTTGAATTAATTTGAGCAACTGATATCCGATCCCTACTGATAAGTACAATGTGAGTACATAAAAATTGATGCAACAACGAATACCATATCACTAAACTGTAGCATGACAATCTACGTAATATCTAAAAATGTTTATGATGGCTTGAAAATAGGAATTTCACTTACCCTGGTAGTAAAATTAATAAGATTATTACGTTT
This sequence comes from Vesta saturnalis, assembly GCA_036346205.1. Lineage (NCBI taxonomy): Eukaryota > Metazoa > Arthropoda > Insecta > Coleoptera > Lampyridae > Vesta > Vesta saturnalis. The sequence continues at coordinate 4,548,075 of JARFJB010002320.1, forward strand.
AACAAATATAACACTTTATTAAAATGTTGTTTTATGGTAGGAAACTGATTTCCAGTTCCATTCAGATCATTTTTGCTATACAACTACCATATCACTAAAATGCAGCATCACAATCTCTGTGATATCTTAAAATAAAGTGTAAGATGACCAGAAAATAGGAAAATTGCGTGGATCGATGAAAGAGGTATTAGAGGATTAAGGTAATTAATTATTAATTAATTAATAATTAATTAATTTACGTAATTGGCCCAGCCTAAATTACGTGACCACTATGAGTCTAATCGCTTGCAGAAGGAATTCAAGACGGTTAATTAATACAAGATGGCTGATGGATGTGAGATTGCGGACTTCCGGTCTGCAGATTTTAAATTGAAATATCGAGTCTGACATATCGTTTAACTGTATGTTACACCTTAAATGGGCAGCGAGGGTGGTTATCTTGTATTCGTTAACCGTCTTGAATTCTGACAGGCGACCTCGACATCTTCCTTCTGCAAGCGACAAGACCCATGATCGTTGCTCGTGGTCACCTTCTCATGATCGATCCTTATTAGACGATTGAAGTGAAAGACTCGCATCGAACACGCGCACGTGTGATTTAGGTTAGGTCAATACTCGGAGCACTTACCGATGAATTCGAACCTGGAACCTGAATATGGATTCCGAGCAATGACCTAACCTAAACCACACGTGCGCGTGTTTGATGCGAGCCTTTCATTCCAATCGTCTAATGAGGATCGCTCATGAGAAGATGACCACGAGCAACGATCATGGGTTTAGTCGCTTGCAGAAGGTAGATGTCGAGGTCGTCTGTCAGAATTCAAGACGGTTAACGAATACAAGATAACCACCCTCGCTGCCCATTTAAGGTGTACGACACAGTTAAACGATATGTCAGACTCAATATCTCGATTTAAAATCTGCAGACCGGAAGTCCGCAATCTCACATCCATCGGCCATCTTGTATTCATTAACCGTCTTGAATTCCTTCTACAAGCGACTAGACTGGTGGTCTGATGGTGGTCACGTGATTTAGGTTGGGTCAATTACGTAAATTAATTAATTAATTACATTAATCCTCTAATACCTCTTTCATCGATCTATTCAATTTTCAACATCAATTCTCTAATGCTTCTATCATCTACCATCGATTCTATCATTCAACACTAATGCTCTAATGCTTCTATCCTCTATAATATACGTTCTATCATTCAACATCATTGCTGTAATGCTTCCATCATCGATCCAATCAATTTTCAACACCAATCCTCTAATTCTTCTATCCTCTATAATTTACGTTTTATCATTAAACATGAACCCTCTAATGCTTTTATCATGGATCCAATCAATTTCCAACACCAATCCTCTAATGCGTCTACCCTCAATTATTTACGTTCTACCGTTCAATATGCTTCTATCCTCTACCATTCAACACGAATCCTCTAATAGTTCTAACATCTATCATTTATGTTCTACTATTCAACACCAATCATCTAATGCGTCTATCTTTTCTCATTTACGTTCTGCCATATAACATGCTTCTGTCCTATATCATTCAACACGGATCCTCTAATGCTTCAAACCTCTATCATTTACGTTCTATCATTCAACGGCAATTCTGTAATGTTTCTATCATGGATACATTCAATTTTCAACATTATACCTCTAATGCTTCCATGATCGATCCATTCAATTTTCAACACAAATCCTCTAATGCTTCTATCCCCTATCATTTACGTTATATCACTCAACATCATTGCACTAATATTTCCATCATCGATCAAATCAATTTTCAACACCAATCCTCTAATGCTTCTATCCTCTATCATTTACTTTTTATCATTCAACACGAATCCTCTACTGCTTTATCATGCATCTATTCAATTTCCAGCACCAATCCTCGAATGTGTCTATTTTCAATCATTTACATTCTACCATTCAATATGCATCTATCCTTATCATTCAACACGAATCCTCTAATGCTTCTAACATGTACCATTTATGTTCTACCACTAAACACCAATCATCTAATGCTTCTATCTGCTCTCATTTACGTTCTACCATACAACATGCTTCTGTCCACTATCATTCAACCCGAATCCTCTAATGCTTCTATCATCTATCATTCACGTTCGATCATTTAATACCAATTGTCTAATGTTTCTATCCTCTACCCTCGATTAATTCAATTTTCAACACCATTCCTCTACTGATTCTATCATCAATCATCGATTCTATCATTCAACACCAATCCTCTAATGCTTCTATCATCCATCATTCACGTTCTATCATTTAACACCAATTGTCTAATGTTTCTATCCTCTACCCTCGATCCATTCAATTTGCAACACCATTCCTCTACTGATTCTATCATCTATCCATTCAATTTTCTAACAATGTTCTAGGGATTAGATGTGTCTTCTAGAATTATTACGCAATAAGAGATAAGTATTGATTATTGTAATCGATACTTTAATTACTATGTGTTTTTTAATTTATTTTATTAATGGGAAATTGTTAAATGTATCGAACACATAATCGATATTATATTGAGTACTAAATTTTATATTTTACGTTGTTTTATAATTTTTGCTAAGTTTATTTACTTTTAGATATTACAGAGTTTGTGATGCTGCATTTTAACAATATGGTAGTTGTATTGCAAAAATGATCTGGATGGAACCGGATATCAGTTTCTTGTCACAAAACAACATCTTAATAAAGTGTTATATTTGTTAAACGTAATAATTTTAATAATTTTACTACCAGGGTAAGTGAAATTCCTATTTTCAAGTCATCTTAAACTTTTTTTAGATATTACGTACATTGTGATGCTACAGTTTAGTGGTATGGTATTCGTTGTTGCATCAATTTTTATGTACTCACATTGTAATTATCAGTAGGGATCGGTTATCAGTTTCTCAAATTAATTCAAATGGTGCTTGGTAAGTAAGCGTCCCTTTATCGCTTATAATATCATACATTTTTTAGATTTAAGAAAATAAGTGTACAAGCTTCAATATAAGAAGATGTTCTTCCTTTAGAATGTATTTTGTAACAATAAATTACTATTATCGTGTGTTTATTTACCCTACATGCTATCATCCCCTCATGTGTTAAGCCCTATGCAAACATCCCTATGGAACCATTCCCTGCTTACCGCTTATGCAGCATGCAACCAACCACACTTAGTCATCCTCTTAAGCTGATACAACAACCTACATGCTACCGCTTAACCCTATGTACACATCCGCATACATCCCTTATGAGCTAATGCATAATGCAGCGTGTCCTATACACCTATCCGTAAGCGGCCATCCCTGCTTACCCCTTATGCAGACATCGAAATGCAACCATCCCCTGTTTACCGCTTATGCAGCATGCAACCAATCACACTAAGCCATCCCCTTAAGCTGATGCAACCACCTACATACTACCGTTTAACCTTATGCACACATCCGCATACATCTCTTATGAGCTAATGCTTATTGAACTTACCCCCACCACCAATACATACATCCCTTATGATCTAATACTACCGCTTGCGCCCACTACCAATACTTCCTCATCCCCTGCTTACCTCTTATGCAGTGTGCAACCATACATCCACATCCCTTATACTGTTATGCTTATTGCGCATGCGCAAGCTTGGTCAGGTGACTGAGAAGAGGCTTCTGATTGGCTGCGGGGACCAAAAATGACCAGAACTAACCTTGTAAAGCTCCCGTAAGAAATACATGGGGTTTTGAGACAAAATGTGCCAGAACCAGTGATGCTTATCTACTGTTATTATACGGTGATAACGCAATGCAGTAGATTTAGTATTATTTTTAATTTTTACTACGTATGTTAAATTATTATAGTGCTGTGGTACTTTAACATACCTAATTGGTAAATCATTTACTTCAGGGTCCAGGAAAGAACAAAGCAAAAATCCTAGACATACCAAAAGCTAAAATTAAAACAAACCATTGGGTCTTTTTTAATTATAACCTATTTAACCTATTTAAACGGAATCTTTCTTTTTACCCGTTGAAGTTTGGGTGTCTATATATCTCAATAGCTTCACGTTGTAAAAAACTTAATAATGAGTTTATCTCGACAATATTTCTATATTAACAAATTGAATCTTATCTTTAAATTATTTAAAGCATGTTCAGCTACCACAGATTTCTCTGGTTAACCTAATCTACAAAATCTCATATGTTCTTTAGGTTGTGTATAAATTACGTTTTGTAGTTCCATTGTATACTTTTCCACAATAACAAGATAACTGATACACTCCGGAAGATGATAATGAATTTGAAACATCTTTAGATGGCAAATGTTCTTTGATATTTCTTGTAGTTTTAAAAAGTCCTAATGCCATGATCGATTAGGACTATAATAGGAAAAAAAGCAGTGCCAACATTAAGCACTAGTTTTTCTGTATGGCTATGTCTAGCAGGTGTATTAGCATTATTAATAAGATAAGACCGACTTATAGTTATTGCATTGGACGTATTGAACTCTATTCTATTGATACATTTAAATGGATATCCATTAGATTGTGGTGATTTTGTTAAATACTCATATTCATCTTCCAATAGTTTTGGGTCACAAATTCGTTTAGCTCGATTCACTAAAGATTTAATTACACCAATTTTTTGACTTGGATGGTGGTTTGATAATCTATAAAGGTGTCTATGGGTGTGTGTAGGCTTTCGTTAAAACCTTAAAATATAGTGAATTACTAGTTTTAGATATTAGTTTGTCTAGAAACAGCAAACTTTGATTAGTTTTCTTCTCCATGGTAAACTGAATATCTCCAAATAACGAGTGTGTCATCTACATATCAATACCAAACTAAAGGTTTTATTATGTATATTTTGTAAAAATACTGTTTCAAATTTTTCCATGTAAAAATTATATACAACAGGATTAAGAGAGCTGCCCATTGCTACATCATCTTTCTGTTTATATAATTTATTATTCTATTGAAAATAAGTCACCGTAAGAGAGTTCTGAAAAAGTATCATTATACCTTTTGGATAAATATGATCAATATATTCAACATTTTCTTTTCAAGGAACTTTTGTAAAAGACGAAACAACATCAAAACTGACTAATTTATCACCATTTTCAATTTTGAAATTATGTATCTTTTCAATGAAATCGGCAGAATTTTTAACACAACGGAGTGTTTTACCTGTATGAGAATATAATAAAAATGTAAGATGTTTTGCAAGATTGTATGTAGGAAAACCAATTGCAACAACAATAGTTCTTAAAGCAACTTTATGTTTGTGGGCTTTTAAAAGACCATATAGTTTTGGTAGAGGAGCTTCAGAGTTAGTTTATTCTTTATTTCTTCAGGAATAGATGATAATTTAATAAATTCTTTAGTTTTTAAAAGAAACTTTTGTAGAATCTTTTAGTAATTCATGATAAATTTGTGGTTAGAACAATTGTTCTACTTTAATGTTATAGTCGTTCTTATTTAATATAACAGTCACATTACCTTTATCTGACTAATAGTATATTACAATATTATATAAAAAAAGATTTAGTAGAATTCTCAATATTTGAAATTATGTCTTCGAATGGTAGTACTCTTGGTGTTATCCCAAAATGTCCGCCCTTAGAAAGCGCATGAATAGCATCATCTGAAAAAACATGTAACTATTTCTTTACTATCAAAAAATTGTTGTTATATTGTTGCTTGCATAACTTATCAAAACTTTGCTTTGACGTTTAGATGAAATGTCAAAATTTATATCCATGCATTTGAAGATTAATGAATCAATTTTATCCCAATCATCTCTATTTAATGTAAATTTAAATATAAAAGATCTCTATCGGTTTTATGCATTAACTTAGCGGATCGAGCTAAACGTAGTTGTGATCCTAAATTTTTGTGAGATGAATATAAATATGGACATAAATCACTACAAGCTAATGGATATTTACCTAAATGGATTAATAGAGTAGAGTTCAATACGTGCAATGAAATAACTATAAGTCGGTCTCATCTGCAGTCATATCGGGAGTGCCTCAATGGTCAAATATAGGCCCGTCGTTGTTAATTTTATTGTTCATTATTTACCCTAGTCACTTTCGTGTAACCAGCTATTGTTTGTCTAAAAATATTACTTCATTATCAACACTATATTTGACTGCGTCCTGTATTCGATGCCACATTGATAAAGTGCATGATGGGTTTATTAAGAACAATCTTCACTTAAACATGAATAAATGCAAAGTTCTCACAAAAAGTCTCAACCAATATTACACCAACATAAAAGATTTTATTTTATAGATGCACTTCAATTCAAGATTTAGGAACTATATTCGATAGCGAATTTTCTTCTCTCGAATATATATCAGACACGTGTACTGCTGCGATTAGGACAGTGCTTTTTCTCCAACATAGCTGCATTAAGATCTTGGTTTGGTATCCATACTATGTAAACCAGACTTCTTTAGAGGTGGTCCGAAGAAAATTTGTTCCTCACGTTTAAAGTTGGTGGAAGATACCCAACAATTGATATAGACCAGGACGCATTATTAATGAGGTTTAACATGCATCTCTAGAATTTCGGAGACCGATGGCTATTGTAGTGTTTTTCTGTAAGCAGCTTCAAGGTGATATAAATTGTTAATATCTCTTATCGCTTATCCATTTTCATGTTCTACGCTCAGTACTGTAAGTTTTTATCATCCACGTCCAAACACTAATATTCTTCTTCAATCCCCTGTCTTTATTACGTGTAATAATACGAATAAAATTTCTAGCGTGTGTGAGACATTAATACTTCCTCTAAGCTAGAAATAAAGACATTACCATGTTGTAGATATAACTAAAAATCATATTAAACGTACACATTGTGTTTTTATTGTACAATAACAATTACAGTTATTAACCAAAAACTATTTCTTTATTGGTATTATTATAATAATAATAATGACCAATATAATTGGTATGTCAATTTTCTATTTGTGAATGCTTTTATCAATTTCAAATTAAAATTTTTCAAAAGTAACTTGATTAAATCTTGTTAAATATGTTCTTTGATTCTGACAAATTATTTATTTTATAAAAGAATTAGCTATTCTTTACTAAAATTAGATTCCATGGTTGGCAAGCTGTTATACTAATAGTAGGCTTATATTTGCATTTTCACATTTCATAAATTTATTTTGACATTTCAAGTAATTGTTTAAGATATTATTATTTATTGAGAGGATAATTGTAATGGTTAAAACTCAAAAGACAGGTATTTTGATTATGTATAATAATCGCGAAAGCTTACATTTTCTTACAAATACAATCGATTGCAATACGCACAGTAAATCACTATTACAAAATTAAGCGATCACATTTCTGTTTAAGGTTGGCGATCAAATCTTGGAAGTAAATGGACAATCGTTCTTAGACGTAACGCATGATGAAGCCGTAGCTCAGTTAAAATACCACAAGCGCATGTCTTTACTAGTAAGGGATGTCGGAAAAGTTCCTCACTCTTGTACTCCTTACGATAGGGATTGGGACCTTTGTAGTCCAGGGTAAGTATCAACAAAACTTTTGCAATGAGTTAACGTATAATTTTAGTAGTAAAGCGGCTCATACGACTAAAAAATGGTCGGCCGCCTTACAAATGGTCGAAGAAAAAGCAAAATGCCTTCTGTCTAAGCCTGAATTTACATCACTTTGTTACTATGTTGACGAATATGCTTCTAGACATATGACCATAGATGCCTTTGTACACGTAATGACTGAAGTATTAAGTACTCCTGAAAAGCACACTCTCATGACTGAACTTCGAGAAGTTGTGGCGGTGGAAGATCGTTCTAGATTTGATGAGTTAGTTTACAGAAGAGATACGGAAGTTCACCGTGGAAGAGATCCTAGAGAATATGATTATCGTCATTCCAGAGTAAGTAATGTTATCTTCACTAATCAACAATAAATCAAAACTCTTGCAGAGAAAAACTGGGGTGTCGGAGGGTAATAATACAGCCTTTATGTCAACATTTCCCGAATCGGTAAGTTCATATTTTATAAAGTTAGCTTGTGCATTTCTTATCACTTTTGATTACTCATACATACCTATACACTTCACCATTTTTTCACATTTAGCTAATGATAGTGATAGAAATATGTGGTGCTTATAATTAATAAGACCTTGAAGTTCTCTGCTCGATTCATGATGCCTGTATCTGCTACATTCAGAGAGATCTGAATAGTACTTTTGCTTGACCTTCCTTGGACGCATAGTCTGTAGAAAGAACAGTTTGCTAGTAGTTGTAGTTTAGTTCATTCTTTTTTTGTGGAGAGGGAATGACAAACAAAGATGTGGTGGTTCCAGGAGAACATCCCGAATGTTGAACAGAATTTAGCGTGTTATAGCGACGAGGAGTATCGCTCGCCTAGCGAAGATTCTGGTTTAGGAATGGGAATTACGGATCGCGTTCAGAGGTGAGGTTTAGCATTTTTGCGGTGTTACAAATCTTCCACCGAAAATTTTTAGAACACCTCATCGGCCTGGAAGCGCCACTAATAACGTGTGGCCGTCGGCGAAAATAACTGAGTTGAAAGATGAAGATAATCCCGCTCAGGTGATTATGAAACCATTCATTTAAATCTCCTTTTCTTACACTCCTCTTCTTCTATTTTATAAATAAACGAGTAACATTGAATAAATCTCAGGGGGGTTGTTCTTATTGAGTGTTCGAGCTGCTGAGATTTATTTCAAGGAGTAATATACAGCACTAAGCACTACATGTTTCTATCACACTTTCACTTGCACTTCTTTATCTATTTTTCTCTTACTATGCTTGCGACATAGCCAATTTCTGATGGAGGTGATATATTTAAGGAATATACAAGCGGAGATGATGAAAATCCCCCTGGGAATAGAAGTAGAAGGCATTCGAGTCCTGGAGAATCCCAGTCGGGAAGTGCAACTGCCTTACATCAACCTGATTATTCGGATTCGGTAAGTGCGATGTCTTTTTCGTTTTATTTTCGTAAAAACCAATTACTGAAAATACAAGTAAAATATAAATCAATTGTGATTAAAATACGTTTCTAAATTCATGCTTCGGTTATCTTTATCAATATTTCGAGTTTATGCAACGCAACTCTATAAAATATAGAATTATTTACATAAAGAATTTAGAATTGATCAATATACGCCTGCGTTTACGAATGGATGTTAATAAAAAATTGAAATAATAAAAATTTCTGAACGTTGTAAAAGTAAGCAAACGGTAGATTTATTCAGCTGAATGTGCTGAAACTGTTCTAGTTCAGTAATAAAGTAAAATTAGGTTTTTGAACAAACATTTCAAAATAATTCGATGAGTTTGCGTTTTTAGGTAAAAAATTGTATTAAAATTACTCGCAAGTTAGGATTAATACAAAATCTTTTGTACACTGAAAGTGAACGAATCAATAATTGAATATAGTTTAACAACTTTGCTCAGTCTTCCGTTTAATTGAGATTTTAGGGTTTATTTATTCCTTTAAAATGTTGCAATTAATTTAACGCTGTACAATTAGTCGAACCGCAAAAATAGCGCTTGTAGTAAGGAGGACGTAGTACATAAATGTAGCAATAAACTTTAGGACTGACTTAAGTCTGTACAATTGAAATGTTTAGGTTTATTCGTTTTCGCGTGAACGTATAAGAGAAACTGTTGGAATTGATCAAAAACCAAAGATTTACACGTGTCATAGTCAAATTTTAAAATGCACCTTTAACATAAATCTGCATAAATATTAATATGGATAATAGAAAAACTGGCATCTTCCAAACAATAATGGCAAAATAGTTATTTTTGTGCCTTCGTTCTATAATGGGACATATGCAGACCGCAAATGCATCCGGAAACTATGCGTTTTCCGGCCTAGATCGACAAAAATAGTACTAAATTATGGTTGGTATTCGTTGTAGTGACAGAACTGATAGAACATTCGACATAATTGACATTTGACATAACACAAAGTCTAATCGCGTTACCGTATACGTGTACGCATCCGTTATTACGTCCGTATTAGTTCCATATAAACTACAAATTACATCTATAAATTATTACAAAGTCAACAAATTGGCAAGGTACCTACAAAATTCCAGTAGTGAATAATTTTGCAATTGTATTTTTTAGGTTATATTGGTTACTGTCAGTTGTCAATATTGCCAACTTAATTTCAACAGGTATGAAATTTTAGAAAGTAAAACAATTTTGTTTATTGGTTTTAATAACAATTGTTGACGTCGGCACAAAATGTCTTGTGTATCACTCTGTCATAAAATGGTTTGCGAAAACTCGTAAATTTGCAGGCCTCGAAGTCGTCTCGGCCTGCAAAGTTTACTTGCACTCGCAAACACCCATTTTCTGGTCTTGTAATACAAATAACTATTTATGAATATAATTTATTATAAAATAATATTTCTCTAAGTTGAGTTGAAAACCACCAAAGTTTTTAATTAAACATTTGGAAAACCAAAAGCTCAATTAAGAATAATTCACTTTTTAATTTGATTTGTCAGCTCAATAAATTTATATTAAATAAAATAATTTTACATTACTCACAAAAACAATTTAAATAGGCCAGAACGCTCGGATAATTAACTGTATTAATTGGTCTAACCTCAGGAAAATCTAAGCTCGCAATTAGTCGGTTCCAAAATATACAATACAAATATACAATATACTCACGGTTATGCATGAAGCCTGGGGCCGAAAGCCCACTAGAAAAACACTCCACACGTGAAGTGCACATTTCTTCCGTATTTTAAACGGATGGGTTGTGATATTTGACCCAGGTTTTTTGAATTAAAAATTAGAAATAACTTCGATTGCTCTGGTAGCTGGCTCCAGCTACACTATTCTATTTCTACTTAATGTAGGTGTAAAGCTACATTTACGCAGAACACGTTTGAAACACACTATCTATTAAATATTAATACACACTGAGTTAATTATAAAAAAAGGTTGTATTAACATAAAAATACATGGATTCATATAATTGGAAGTAATATTAAATTACTGAATTGAGGACGAATAAAAAAAACGGAAAAAAAGGTAGATAAGGTCAAAAAAGAAGGTATTGGATAAAACGGAAAGGGAAGAAGAGGAAACGGAAAGGCAAAGAGTATTTGAAAAGGAAAGAAGATAATAAGATCGCCAGACATAAAAACGGCAGAGGAGGAAAAAAACGGTAACAACGCAACAGTGGAAAGTGAAAAGAGGAAGGAAGAGAAAGAAATGGAGGAAATAAAGGAGCTAATCCGTGAGATGAGGAAACTGATGGAAGAAAATATGAAGGGACTAAGAAACGACATCAAGGAAATGGAAAAATGGGAAAGGGATGGAAGGTGGAAAAGCAAGAATTGATAGAGAGAATAGAAACATTAGACAGAAAAGTAGAGCATTACGAGAGAAGGAAAAGGAAGAATAACATCGTGATAAAGGGGTGGAAATGTAAGGAGCCACAGAAAGAGTTGCAAGGGATAATGGAAGAGAAACTTAATGTAAGAACAGAAGTTAGAACAGTGTTGGTGATAAACAAGGAGAAGTAAAATGAGATGGTGGTGGTGGAAATGGAAATGGATAGCTGGGAGGAGAAACAGAAGATTATAATAGAGAAGAGAAAACTGAGGGGACAGGAATTTACATAGACCACGATCTAACAAGGGAAGAAAGGAGTGTACAAAAAGAAGTAAGGAACAGAGCGACGGAAAGTAGAGCGGTGGGAAGAAAAGTATGGGAAGGATATAGAGAAAGGGAGATAGATGGGAAAAGATACGTATGGAATGAGTGAGCGAAGGAGCTAAGCAGAGAAAGTGGAGATAGAAGGAACATACAAAGACCAAAAAACTAAAATAAGGGGGAGGGAGAGAGGAAGTAGAATGACGAAACGGCAGCGCAATGGACAAAGGAGTACAGAAAAGGGAAAAGAACAACAAATGGAACAAAGGGAAAGTAAGGGAAAACTACAGGAAGGGATGGAGGAACTAAATATACTGTTCTGGAATGTGGCGGGAATAAAGAATAATGATCAAGAGTTTTGGGAGTATGTCAAGGAGCAGGACGTAATGGGATTACAAAAGACATGGCTAGAAGAAAAAGAACGGGCGTAGTGGGAAAGGGAATTCTCATGGGTGGTGCAGTGCGCGAAAAGGAACAATACAAAAGGAAGAGCAGGGGGGTAGTAGTAGAAATAAACAAAAAATGGTTGGAAAAAGAAGAAGAGGAGAAAGTGCAACAAAGAAGATGTATCATAGAAAGAAACATACAGTGGGGCAAAAAAAAATAAAAATAGTGACGGTATACAGTAAAAAGATAAAAGAGACCAGAAAACATTTAGAGGAGCTGATAGAAGAGGGGGGGAGGCATGACAATAATAGGAGGGGATTTTAACGCGAGAATAGGTAAAGGGGGGATTACAAGAAAAGAGAGGGACGAGAAAAAGACAGACAAAGGATAAAGTGTTGAATATGGAATGAAAAAACTGTTAGAAATGTACAACGAGAGGGGGGTAGGACATAATAAATGGGATTAGAGAAGAAATACAGTACACGTATATAGGAGCAAGGGGAGAATCAATAATAGATTATGTACTTACGAATGCAGAGGTTGAGGAAAAGATGGAGATATTTAGGGTAGGAGAGAGAGTGAAACGGACCACCAACCCCTGGAAATGATAATGGAAGGGGGAGAAAGAGAAGAGTTGAGAGAAGAAGAGGAATATATAAGCAAGAAGTCTGGACAGAAGAGAGCATAAAGAGGTACAAAGAAAAAATGGGAAAAATAAGTTGGGAATGTAATGCAATACAACATAGTGTGGAAGAAATGAGAGAGAAAATGGAGGAATCAACGGAAAAAGTCAAGTTTAGAAGATGGAAGGGGGAGACAATGGGGTGGGAAAGATGGGATAGAGAATGTAAGGAAGTCAAGAGGAAGGCAAGAAGAACACTAATACGGTGAAGAACGGGGAAAGCGGAAAAAGAAGAATATAAGGAAGCAGTAAAGATATACAGGAAAACATTCGAAAGTAAAAAGGAAGAAAGCAAAGAGAAACAGGAAGAGCAGATTAATGAGATAAAAACAGAAGAAGACGTTTGAAAATATTTAAAGAAATAAAAGCGGCGAATAAAGACACAAACAGGAATACAAATAAAACAATGGGAGAGGTATTTCCGGGACGCTCTGGAGGAAGAGCAAACACAGGAAGAAGGAAGACAAAGTGAGAAAAGGCACGAAATATGGAAAAAGAAGAAGGAATAAAAGAAGAGGAAGTAAGAAAGGCAATAAAAAAGGTAAAAAAATGAAAGCGGCGGGAGAAGATGATATACAAGGTGAGGAGTGGATATACGGAGTAGAGAAGGTGTCAAAAAGGATAACGGAAATAATACAGAAAATATGGATAGGAAAGGATTCCAGAGAGGAGGAGAGAAGGACATATTTGCCCAGTGTACATAAAAAGAGACAAAAATCGGATGACAAATTACCGGGGAATTACATTGCTAAACACGGCCTACAAAATATACGCGTTCTGGAAGCAAGGTTAAAAAGGAGGTGAAAGAAAAGAAGCTGTTACCAGATGGACAGGCAGGATTCAGGAAAGGAAGAACAACGACGGATAACGTATACATATTGAAGCACATGGCAAACAAGGAATTAGGAAATAAAAGAGGCAAAATGGTAGCGCTATTCGTAGACATAAATAAATATACGAAGAAACGAGGAAGAGGGTGAGAGCAAATGGGGAACTGAGTTAAGGATTTGTAACGAGGAATGGATTGAGACAAGGATGCCGACTGAGCCAAGCCCGTTCGCGGTATATACTAGAGACCCGGAGGAGACATTAACGGGACAACACGAGGGAGGCCTGGTGGTGGGGAACATGAAAGTGTGACCGCTGGGATATGCGGATAATGTAGTGTTAATAGCAAGGGAAGAAAAAGAAATGAAGGGATGTTAAAAGTTGGACAGATATTTGAAAAGGGAAGAGCTAGAAGTCAATGGGAGTAAAACAAAGGTAATGGTATGGAGAAAAGAAAGGGAGTGGTATGGGGTGGAAAGAATACAAAGAGATAGAGGGGCTGCAATAAAAATACTGGAGGTGGATACTGGGAGTGGAAAGACAAACACCAGGATACATTATTAAAGAGGAGGTGCAAGTAGAGAAAATAAGGGTGGAAACGGAAAATAGAGCAGTAAAGTACGAAGAGGAAATTAGTAGAAGAGTGCAAAATTTTGCAAGAATGCTGGAAATAAATAAGAGAAGAAATCATAGAATATGGACAAGAAGCCAGGAAAGAATATTACGAAAGAAACGGATTTGCAAACGAAGAAGTAGAATAACTAAGAAGGGAAGAGGACATAATTAGAAGCGATGTAATGTGCAAAAGCAGGAAAGATGGTCGAATGTGAAAGTTCCATGTATCTCTACGACCCCGCCAAGACTCCACGATAGAGGAGGTAGGTTGTCTTCCTGGATGAGTACTAAAGAATCGATTTTGAGTAGATCTTGCATATTTTGAAACCGTTTGGTTCTACACTGTAAATCTGGTACAACTTTTACACTCCAATGTTTTCAAAAATGTTGAACTATGAATTGGGCACGTTGGTACAAATACATACGGTTTTCTTTCAAGTCCAATAGACAGGGATCTGGTATGGTTTGAAAGGATCTACCAATTAAAAATTGACCAAGGATCAAAGGGTTTAGATCGTTTGGAATCTGAGGACATTGAAGACAACAGTTGGCAGTTAGGACTGATTCGACCTGGAGTAAAGCTGTATTGAAATCCTCACAAATTAAATTGGTATTACCCAATATCTTTTTTAAACGAAGTATAGTGGATTTAATACCACTTTCCCACATGCCACCTTGATGCTCTGGTGCTCTGAGGGTAATACATCTCCATCTTATACCTTGTTGACTTGAATTTGAAATTATACAATCCTAAGTATCAGGGTATTATAAAAATTTGTGCCAATCTTTTAGTTGGTTATTTGTCCCAACAAAATTCTTTGCATTGCCACTAGAAGTAAAGTCTGGGGTTTACTCTATGTCCTATGAAACCCTTTAGGATCGCCAGAAAAGCATCAGTTGACAACTCTGTGACAAGTTCTAAGCAAACAGCCTTAGTACTAAACAGACAAATAAACATGTATGCTTTAGTAAGCTTGCAACCTCGTGTTTTCTTATCTTCAATTAAAATTGGACCAGCATAGTTAAAACGCGTATTATGAAATACCGGTGTGTGAATTATTGGAACGGGACTAATTTTGAAACATTTTACCCAGTTTCTAACTGTAAGCTTGGTGCAGCCTTTACCTAAAGTAGTCCCAATATATTTCACGAACGCATGCCAATAATTGTTGAGGTCCACAGTGTAATAAAGTAATATGGAAGTTGTTCATAATTAACTGCGTTAACGCATAACTGCTTAAAATCAGCAAAAGGTGTTTTTTTCTCAAACTTGTATTCAGAACTTCTAATTCGCCCTCCCACTCGTAATAATTAAAATTCATCCAGAAACGGATTTAAGGGCAATATATTTGATTTTGCCTTTAATTTATCTTTTGCAAGCAATTGCTTAATTTCATTTGGCAACGATTAGCGTTGACAGATTTTCACTAAAATATTTTACGAATACTGTAGTTCACCTGCAGTTAAAGAGCCGGAAATGCAAAAAGCCAACGAAACGTTACAAATGGAAATAAACGTATTCACGTAAGCTAGTACTCTTTGCAGATTAGAAAACGAAGAACTTTTTCCAAATAAATAAAATTTTTCTGTATCTGTATTTGGCTGTATAGCTGCTGTAAAACTCCATTTACATTCTGAAGTTTCCGGATTAGGAGGAAAATAAGTACTTTTCCAAAATTCGTCTGTAGAAGATAAAAATTCAGGTCCGTTCCACCACAGAAAATTAACAAAAGTGTTAGAGGCTGAAATACCTCTTGAAACGAGATCAGTAAGATTTTACTCGCATTTAACATAATTTAAGAGTTGTACTGCCGCTATTCGATTATTAATGAAAGTTTAAAACCACAGTTGAATCTGGTCAAAGAAATACCTGACTGGCTTCTACAGCTAATGACATTAATGAGATTTTGTATTAGATCCACCAAAAGAACTGCTACACATTACTCCAGTCGTGAGATTGACATAATGCGTAAAGGAGCTACCCGCAATTTGTAATATGATAGGCGAGAGGAACATTGAGTATCATTTCGTCACCTTACATAAATGCAAGCACCATAAGCATTGGAACTACTGTCTGAAAAACATGTTCTACTTGATTTGATGAAATTGAAATGATACTTCGAGGAATTTGTAAGTCACACGCAAAAGAGTTAAATGATTTTGAAACTGATTCCATTCGGAGTTGATTAGGTGGGGTACGGACTCATCCAATGCAAACTTAAGTTCCCATAATTTTTGGATCAAAAATATTCCTGTGAGTATAACAGGAGATAGAAGCCCAATGGGATCAAAGCACTGACAGACCATTGAAAGTACGGTTCTCTTGGAATTAAAATGGGCAGTGTGTTTAATTGTAATAGTGTAATAAATCGTACCTGATAGGGCATTCCAAAAAAGACCAAGTGCATTGGATCGTTCGCCAAGTGGAATGCTTAGAAGAGAAGCATCAGAATTGGAAGGATTTTCCATGACTTCTAGACCATTCGATACAAATTTTCTTAAGAGTATGCCGACAGATGAAAGAATTTGGGTTAATTCGCCCTTTATCTGAAGAATTTCTTGTACAGTTTCTGAATTGTATCATCCATATAAAAACACGACCTAAGAATGTTGGAAGTTTATGAGAATATTTCGTGGTATTGATCGGCTAAGTATTGTAAAATTTGATTGACCAAGTAACTGGAGGAAGTTGTACCGTAATTAACGATATGTAACTGATAAGTATCAATGGAATCGTTTGGTTGATCACGCCAAAAGATACATTGGAATTTTTTTAATGATGTGTCAGGTTGCGATGACGCACCCTGTATGTAGGATGTTATAATGACGTGTATTACGTGTTTTAAGTACGAGTGTATTGAGTTTGAACGAAAAAAAAAATTTTTTGTGTATATGCATAATGTATGTGGATGTATGATACGCCACTGGAAATGTAGGAGAAATATAATTCTGTATGTAGATACGTGTATTTGAATATTATAGAGACTTTAGTGTTGGAATAATTAGATTTTGATGAATGTAAATGTGAAGAGAAATTTGTCGATGGGACGATAATGCTTTCCACTGTATCGCTACTGTTTTGCTGCTGATAAAGAATGGAATGTTTGAAGATAAGATGAGTAATCTTGGTTAGAAAATGTGAAGAATAAGTGTAGAATGTTTTAGAAAATATGTAGAGAAAGATTGGGTATGTTTAAGTGTTAATTTCAGAAAGTTTTGTAATGTTGTGCAATTGTTTTGAGAATAAATGTGTGTATATGGAATTTGAGACCTTAGACGGTACTGATTTTGCAAATGTTGCGGAACGAGATCGAGCGCAGGTTGGAGATAACTGTTAAAAGTTGTGTAATGGTCCAGAGTGGCTACTGAATGAATGTGGTGACGAAAATGATTTCTTCATGAAGTAATTGAAAATTTGTAAGTGAAAACAAATATGGCGATGTATTGTAATTACACGCGTGCTTGTATAGAGGGTAGCATCTATTGGAACTATGAAATTTTGAATGAATACTATTGGAGAATATACGCGGAAGGAAGACATGTTTAAAGATGGATGACTGAAGGTATAAATAGGAAAGTCAGAGATTGACATTCGGTCTGTTGGTAGAAGACGCATGTGATAGAATGATGGTGCTTGGTATAGTGAATTTTAATGAGGCAGTAATTGTTTAAACAACTGTAGAGGGATGAAGCTGACATTATAAATACGATAATAAATTGAAGAAGATTAGTTAGGTTGGTTAGCTTTTGGCTTTTGGTGAGAGCGCACGAGGTAGTGTGATAGAATGGGATGTTGGTTATATTTGTGAATTTTAATGAGGCAGTAATTGTTTAAACAACTGCGTAACCCGAACCGGGGATGAATCGTAAAAGACATTCATAATAAAACAATAATTAAATTGAAGTTGAAGATAAAATTAGTTTGTTTATTTTCAAGAAATAATAAGTGCGTAAGCAGATTTGAATAAAAGATAACAGTTATGTTAAAAGTGTTAAGTGCAGCGCGTGTTCTTGTAACGAGATTCAGCTAAAAGTATTTATGAGACCACCTGTTAAGTGAACGAAGCGTTCGTTGTATATTAAGCCAATGTTTAAGTAACGTTATATGACATTGAAAGTTTATTTATATAAGGGACTAAATTGGTGTAAAGGTTGCTAGAATTTTAAGAGGCAACCAAATGTTTACCGTTATTACATGTTTGTGGGAGTAATAACCTCGCATAGTGAACTAATCGCGAGTGCACAGAGGAATAAGTTTTGTTGAGCATTTGTAATGTGCTTCAGGCAATTTAAGATACAAATGGACTACAAATAATTGATTTACGAGAAAAGAAGAAAGAAAACCCAAGGATTTAATGGACAATTTTAAGTAAGAATTAGATTTAAGAATTTTAAGAACTCATTTAAGCCCGATTTGGTTAGTTTATTTGCGTATAGTTGTTTAAATTATTAAATAGTTTTGAAAGGAAGAGATAATCGTTCTTGAGTCTTATTGTATGGTTTGTTTTAGTAGTAAGAAGGCAAAGTGGTACTTGGTGGTTTAACTTTCAACCACGCTGATGTAATTTATGTAGATATTTGTGTTTTGTTTTATTTTATGCAGGACAATATATATATATATATATATATATATATATATATATATATATATATATATTTATCGTTATATTTTTTTACTTTGTTGTTTATTTAGCCAGGTATGAAACACAGTTGTAACATTTACTTAATTGGTGATCTTGTTTTGACAATTTTAAAAGTAAGCTTTGCATATTTTAAATTTTTTTGGATTTTTAAGATTAAGGAACAACCTGAAAGTTCATATTAGCCAGGTTGATTGCAAAATTTTCATGTTTGTGTCATTAGAGCAATGCACAATTAACGGATCAGCTGTTAGGTTAAATTTCCTTAAGTTTAATAATAAAAGTTGGAGTTTTGAAACCTTAAATTATACAGGTACGGATGTCTACTACGATTCAGAGAGATTATTTTGAAGTAACATTTATTAACAAGACATTGATCTTCTTTATTTAGGAATTTTAAAATTAATTACCGAATATTGGATGAAGAAATATTTTATTCAGTAATAAGTAGAAATTTAACGTTATGCATATACGAGGGATCGCAGAAAATATTCAGTTACCGTATTATAATTTTGTTTTGGATATTTTAGTTTACGAGGTGTATTCAAAAGTTTTTAATAACCTGGGTAGTACTAAATTTATTTGAGTTTGAGTTGAATTGTTTGGGACGAGTGTTTGTTTTAGAACCTTCGTATAGGAGTTTACCGAGTAAGCACAATCCTACTTTCCACAATCAAGTAGGGTTAATTAACATCCAGCTTAAGACAATTATATTAGCAAAGTTTCGATTGTGGTGGCGCCTAGAGACATATTTTCCCGGACTGAGCTGTTTGAATGTAGGTGTAAGGTGTTTGAGTATATTAATCATACATTTTACTTATTATTTCGACCACGCCCATCTCCCTGTTAGCTGGCTTGGCAACCCGCTTACATTAGTAAGCATGCACGACGCCTAGTGCGGTTTGGACGTGTAACAGATGGCTGAATATTTATCATCCACTACATTTTTTCACAATCGCCAGTAAGAGCAATATTGTGTTGGCGAAACCGTAGCAAAATAGAAAAAAGGTCATCTTGAAGAATTGCGCCAACAATATGAGTATCGTTTATGGAAATACGGGTTTTCCATCTTGGCCTTACGAAATAGTCTCAGCACGATGAAAATTTGACTCTTAGGCTCGACGTTTTCAATCTGCCAAAAATTGAAAGCATGTAGCATGTTAAAATTTAAAAAAGAATTGCCTAATAGCGTAGTTCGCATAAATTACGTTGAAATCTGAATTAGTGTTTGGGTGATTAGTTTCAGAAACAAGAATGCCAGATATTACCCAGCCCAGACGGGTATTCTGTAAGATTGTTTACGTAATGCACATTAAAGTGTAAAAATGACTCGCTCCATTTAGAACATCCACTGGGGCGGATTTATGAAATTTGTCATCAGCTAATTTAGGATTAGATGGAATGACAATGTTTGAATTGCTGAACCGCTTTATTGGAAGGTTTTCTGTAATTTTCTCAACTAAACTAAACAAGAAAGTTCAGTTTCAAAGTTATTGTGCAGGGATGCAATTTTAATTTTCACGCGCCCACTAAGATCCCTGGAACGGAAATTGAATTGTGATCCTGAATCCACAAAAGACATCTAGCACGAATTCATTTATTCAAGAACTAGCTATATTTTGTGAAGTAGAAGGAGCACTGTAATCATTTGATTGAATCTTATTAAAATTTGACGTAGGTTCGGGATTGGAACGCTTTGCAAAACATAAGAAACTATTATGTGCCCTTTGACAGTATTTGCATTTAGATTTTGAGGTACACCTTGAATGGTTGCTATGTTTTAAGCAATTTTTGCAAATTTTTAATTCGTTCGTTTTGTCAAACCGTTGCTGTAAAGTGAAAGATAAAAATTTAGGGCAGACATAAAGCAAATGATTTTCTTTGTATAAGAGCCAAGAATAATTACCATTGTTTGCAAGTACGAATGATTGCTTGATACTACTTTTATTGCCTTGCAATTTATTTTTGTTATTATTCGTGTTTTCAACTTTTGTGTGAACTTTAGGGAAATTCAACAAAACATGCTCCAAAATTTCGCACCTGGAAGTAAGAAGTAGGAATATTTTTGAAATTAAATTTACTATATTCAGCGCCTGTAAGCGGGCCAACCCTTGCTCGAATTATATAAGCGATAACTGCAGCTTTGAACTGCTGGGTACTTAATTTGAAACTGTCCAACGCGCCAAGGTGATATGTAAGTTATTATGCAATTTTCTTAACTCAATGGAGTTAAGAATACGGGAATATTCAACACAGGCAGCTTTGCATTAGAACTATTATTAATAAAACTGGAATAAAGACCGCTACCTGATTGATCAGCAATATTTTACTGCTATTTAGTATATTTATTTTTTAATAACAATCAAGCTTGTGCACCTACACGAAAGTAATTTGACTGAAAATTTGAGAATGATACTATATTTTCACTGTTTAAAGCTATTATTGTGGCATCTGCAGATAATGCACTATATTCCATGGGGATCAGATTGATTTGATCCAACCTGAACGCTAATTGTTCCCGTATAAATGGGTTCGTTTCGTCGGGTTTAAGGACATTTCTAAATTCAGTGCGATCTTTTAATTTGCCCAATAACAATTCAAGTTTAGCAATTAAACGTTTGGCATCCTTACCTTTGCTATCAACCATTTTGAATTAGTAAAATTAAAATAAAATGGAAATAAATAATGAAATGTATACCTATAACAAACTTGTCAACTGAATATAGAAAATGTATCTGTAAGTTCAAATGTTTCTTACTTAAACATTTGCGAAATAATGAAGATTTGTGAAAGTAAATTATTCTTTTTTCTTTTAAAAATATGACTTCAAATCGTTTGTCAGCATGGTAAATTTTTTAAATGATAAATCCTGTAATAAAGCTAGTTGCTGTGTAATTTTTAAAGTTGAAATTAATATGTGAATAGCCTCTAAAAAAACTTAACTGTAAAGTTTAAAAATAGAATTGCAATGAAACGCTTCTAGGAATCCGGTCGTTCGTAAAAGAAAGGAAAGGAAACAACTCATACCTGACTCTATACCGGATGCAGTTTCTTTTGGTCCCCAGTGAGCATGACCATTTGGGGTTGTGCATCTTGTAACTGCATTCCTTATAAAATTATCATCTAAGTATTGAAATTTTTGTAAAGTAACGTTTATAGTTTGCAAATTCTTGGAATCCGGCATCGAAGACCATGTTTTTTGAACATAACATTATAAAATACTGCGATTGCTCTGGTAGGTGGCTCGAGCTACACTTTTCTATTACTACTTAATGTAGGTGTAAAACTACATTTACGCAGAAACGTTTGTAAACACTATTTGTTACATATTAATGCATACTGAGTTAATTATATAAAAAATACAAGATTAAATTAACATAAAAATACGTGGAAATTTTAAATCACTGCTATATTCTCGTACATAGCTGTAAGCTCTAATTATAAAAAAGTGAAAATTAGGTTCACAAAATGGACCTCATTCAGATACATTCCGCCCTACACGTGTATAGGGAGCTAGAGCAGGCGCACAATAATACACATTATTTGAAATATGTATATAGAAATAAAGAAAAATTGACAATTGAAAATGTATAAAAATTATTCTAAATTAACAACAACCTACAACTGCAAATTAATGAGGTTTATATTCTTTAAGCTTAATTCGTGGAAGTCCATAATTAATATCAACAATAATTAAATGTATCTTAAAGTTTTTAGTGCATTAAGGGTACTTTGTATTTGTTTATGTTTATAAATTTCCAATGCGTCCAAAAGATCTCATTTTTTTGTCATAAGATGATTATTTACTAATAAATGTTTAAATGTAATTTCATTCGTCTCTATGTTTATATTTGTAACATCTAATGTGTTCTTTGTATCTAGTTTCAAAGTTCTTAAGTGCTTGTTCAATATAAATAGAATTACAGCATGTGCAGTTCAAATTACAAGTACCCGACCTCAAAATGTCGTTAGTTGAATCTTTGGCATTAAATAAACATGTAACATTGGTATTAGTTTTGAAAGCTACTTTGTACTTCTTGTTCTTTTCTAATATGTGAGCTGCTTTTATTGATATTTCTCCAAAATATGAAATTGGTATGTGTGCATGTTCTGTAGGTTCTGTGTTAACTGGGTAAATGTTTTCAACAGATAACTTGTACTTTGGATTTTTAACAAAGTATCGATTATGTTTGAAATGAAACCATTTGCTTGTGCTACTTCTTTTGTAATTTATATTCTTTTATTGAAAGTTGCATAATTTAATGGTAATAGCATTACTCCATGTACTAATGATCTATACGCAGCTAACATGTGTTTTATGGTGACATGAATCGTTTGGAATTGTAATATCCGTATGTGTAGGTTTTCTGAGTATGGAGAATTCAAACTTTAACTGTGTATTAAATTTTATCATTTTTATTAAAACAGATTAAGTTATTAACATAAAACAACCAAAATACGATCTTGTCAGAAACATTTAATTTAAATATTTGATCTTCTAAATTGTCCATAACAATAGTAACTAAATTTGGCGAAATAATTCTGATTTTTCACACATACCAAATAATTGAATTAACTTCATTCTTGTTACTAATTCAACAATATTATTTAAAAAAATTATTTAATAAGTGCATACATTCTTGAGAAGGTACTTTAGAGTACATATCTGCTAGTATCATCAAAACTTGCAAGTTTACTATATGGTGCTACCTTTATCTTTGTAATTTATGAAGTTGCTCTAAAAAATTCTTAATAGAGTGGTTTGATTTGTTAATTATGATGTTATTTAGATTATTTGGTAAGATACGATTAGGTACTTGGATGTAAGAAACTACTGGTCTAATGAGCAGACTTGGTTTGTGGATTTTAATAAAACCGTATAGTTTTGATGCTTGTGGGCTCTTGTTTAAAATTTGTTGTTTCTCTAACTCTGTAAAGCAAATAAAAATTTTGCTATAGGATGTTTATTTAAGATTGTGTGAGAATTGTAGGAATTCTTCTGATTTATATTTATTTACTAAAATCAGTTAAGATTTATAGCAGATGAAGGTGATACTTCAGTAATTATGTTAAAAAATAATTATATTCAGAAAGTTAATGATTTTATTATTAACAAAAATGTAAAAAAAGAATCCACAGGCACCGAAACTATACGGTCTCATAAAAATCCAGACAAAATATCCCCATTATCTTAGCAAATAAACTAAACCACATAATAATTAACAAATCAAAACATTATATTAAGAATTCTTAATTAATAAACTACAAAACGTAAAATGACTACTACGTAATAAACTTGTAAGTTTTAATATTCAGAAAACCTACACATACAGACATTACAATTCCAAACTATTCATGTTTCCATAAAACGTATAAGTTAGCTGCATATAGATCCTTAGTATACAGAGCAATGTCATTACCATTAAACCAAACAAATTTCAATAAAGAAATATCGATTATCAAACAAGTTGCACAAGCCAATGATTAAATTTCAAATATAATCCAGACTTTTGTTAAAAATCAATAGTACACATTATCTATCAAAGCATATACTCAGTTAACATAGAACCGACAGAAAATAAATACATATCAATTTCATATTTTGGAAAAATATGTGAAAAAATATCTCATATTACAAAAGAACAAGAAGTACAACATAGTTTTCAAAACGAATTCCAACGTTCTTTAATGTTTATTTAGTGCCCAAGATTTAACTAACGATATTTTCATCTTTACATTAAACTGCACATACTGTAATTCTGTTCACATTGGACAAGCACTTAAGAACTTTGATATTAGAAACAAAGAGCGCATTAGATGTTACAAATATAAGCGCACACACACACACAAATAAAATTATCCCAAATATCTAATAGTAAATAATCACTTTATAACTTCGCAAAACAACACTAAATTTTTACTTTTTTGTAATAAAAAAGACAACTTAGATGTTTTGGAAGCATTCGAAATGTATAAGCATAAACAGAAAGCACCTTTAATGAACGAACAGGTTGATCTTGTATACTCGCCTTTAACAGATATTTTAAATATCGAATTGTAATTTACACCAAGTTTGCTATTTTACCTTAATGATTTGCTACCGTAACTACTTGTTTACTTATATATTTTCTCTTAATAATGATACACGTTGGATTGAAACACGTTGTGAAACGTATATAAAACATTATTTTAAGTATTAGTGCTATTATTTGTTTAGCCTTTCTAAGAAGGAAATCAATTATGTTAGCGTGGGCTTTACGACATTAAGTACATCTTTTTTCAATAAGTTCACTACCAGTTAACGATAAAAGAACAACTTTAGATTAATAAGAAGTTTATGTAGCATGACATTTAAACGTGATATTTAACATTACATGCTATCGTCGCGTCGTTTACACAGTTCTCGTAGTTTACAATCTTATTATAGTTATTTACTACTGTGTTGAAATATGCTCTCTCAAAAAGGACGGTTATGTAGAAATGCTAGTAGAACATTTGGGGATTAGTATCAGAGTAGTAGTGGTAGTTGTGTCTATTTACCATTCCATTTCTATGAAATGTAGCTTCATCAACGATGCCCAAAGTGATTTACTTTAAATTATAATCAAGTTGAAAATAATTTGTTCTTTCGTATTTAATAATTTGTCAAACAATTAGTCAGTTTTCTGCCGTCGATGTTATAATTATTTTATTTTAATGTTATTTTGTTGATAAGTTTTTTGATTAAATGTACTTACTTTGTAACAGACGTTTTATGTTACGTTGAAATTTTCATTAATGTAGGCAACTTCGTTCATTTTCGTGTCATGTAAATTGCATACCTTATTGCCTGATAAATATTCATTAAATTATTTTCGTACTTTTTGCACTTACAGTTCGGGAAGGTCATTCGCAATGATTTCATTACCATCGTTTTTGGTGGATGATTAAAAGCGAGAAGAGCATCCATTTTGCTCTCTTAAATATTTTGTTGAAAGTTCTGTATAGTTTAATTTTTACAGTAACTTTTCCTTTTGGCGTATTTTCATTGTATGTACAACTAAGTTTGTCGTTAATTGTACGCTATACCGTGGGTGACCATATTTATTTTCAGAAAAATAAGTACAGAAATAAAAAGTAACAAAAAGTTGTATTAGGAATAGATAAAAACGGACAAATCAAAGAACTAAATGTGGAGTGACATAGCCAAGCATCAAAATGAGAATAAAAAATAAAATAATTTTTAATGACACATGCATATACATAATATATGTACCTGTATTCCTATATTAGAAAAAATACAAACACATAAAATACTCTGGCAGAAATGTGTAATGTTATTAATTATTTTGACGTGCCTGCAACGCCATCAGTGGGGTCACCTTTGTGCCAATCGTATTTTTGAGAGCTTAGGATAGATTCCAAAATTTGCTTTCTGGTCTTCAAAAACTGGAACATTTCACTGCAAGTCTCATCGAAGTTTGTGTACACTTGCATCACAGCTTCTAGTGTCGATATTTTCATTTGCGATTTTTCTGCACTCCAGTAGTTATTAATATTAGAGAATAGTCGCTCTATTGACGCGCTTGTTCCAGGAAGACAAAAATAAACTGACATAAAATCTCACAATTTTTGAAATCTTCACTTGATCCAGGCCCTTGATTCCATTTAAATACTTCAACCCATCGATCTTCGGTAGCTATATTTTTCGAGTTCCACTCGGCAATTTTATCTTCTGACAGTTTAGCTTGTAATAGACTAACTTCATCGAAGAGTTCGTCCTCATTCAGTGTCGAACCCAAGCAGTCTTTAAAAGCAGCACATGAACACAAAATTTGATTCCATGAAACTTGGTTTCTCAAATTTATCCATTCAAAGAGCCTTAATTCATTTAAATTTGTACTCCAATTCTTCAAATAACTCACACAATTTGAATAAAATAATCTAACCTGTGAGATGAAGTCATCTCGATAGTTTAAACTACCTTCCCAATTGTCAAGTTGTAAAGGGATTCTCTTACTTTAAGCGGCAAAATAATTCATTCAAACGATTTTCAAGCTTATTTTGAAGATCGAAATACTCTAGAGCGGCCTCTGTTGCGCATATTTTGTCACCCTCTACCTTTAATATGACTTTGTGAAACATAGAAGCAATGTTGTGTACAAACCACATCCAAATTTCGCTGGTGCGACACTCAAAAATTGCTTCAAAATCATTGGACAACTTTCCATAGACAAAAGTATGCTTTCAACGGTTCGTACATTTGTAGAATTCGTTCAATTGCGGGCATCAGACTTAAAAATCTTGTTTTAGAAAATGATAACATCTTTTGTATTCAACATTAACAAAGTCGCAGAATTGTTTAAGTTGATTTACTCTCACTGTATAAATATAGAAATGCTTAAATAACTTAACAACAATAATCTCAACGTCAATTGGTAAGACGTCTGTAGCATTTTGTACGCAATTGTTCAAAATGTGTGCAACACAACCAATGCCAACCAGAGGTTTGCCACGAGAAGCATTCAATTTTGCAAATAGGTTGTTCACTCCCTTTCTTTTCATTCCGCCAAAATTTGTATTGGTATTATCAGCAGCTAATCCAATACACTTGTCCACTAAATTGTGGGTTTTCAAAGTATTAAACACATAACTATTTAACTGTTCTGATGTTTCACCAGGTAAGTCTTGCAACTGAAGTAATTTCACTTGAATACCTTTTTCACAATTAAAGTATCTCACCAACAAAGGTACTATTTTAATTTCTTTGTGGTTGGACGAATCGATCATGATGCTAACAAAATGTGCTTTGTGTAGATCAAGTTCCAATCGCAACTGGGATTATTTAGCAAAAACATTTTTTACAATGGCTTCAGTTTTGGTTCGAGCTGCCATAAATTTGGGCTCAAACATGTTCGCTATTAGCTTTGATGTGCAATCCAAAGATCTAAAACTCTGCTGATGCTTGATCGTATGATACGCGAAAGTATCTTCCTTGGCTGGAATTAACATATTTTCAGAGCTGAAGTTTTCACTTTTGAAAAAAGTGTTTAGTGTAGCGCTTTTAGACTTCGTATTTGCAGCTAATGTATGCTTTTTCTTGGTTAGATGAGCCTTAATATTGCTGCGACCACTGTTGGAAATATCAACATCACTTCTACAAATTTCACAGTACACAATATGCGGACTCAATTTATTTTTATTTTCATAAACGGATATTCTTTCTGTAACTCCAAATTAAAATGACACTTTCTTCGAGGCGGTGCCATGTTTACGCAAATAATGCACAAGTAGGTAACTGAAATCAAACGACGTTGCTTTTTAGTAAGCGAAACCAGCACAGAAAACCAGACTGCATTCAACAAAAACAATTAACAAATGATATGTTCGCTTGCTGTCGAACGGTAGAACTCGTGTAGAATTGAACTTGTTTAGTCTTAGTCCGAGCGCTGTCGCTATTTATATGCGGCTCGCTAAACTTCGCTTCGATTCTCGCACGTTCCAGTCGCGGAGCATTCTGGGCTGTGCGTCTAGGATAATCGAGGGCGGACTGGAACGTTCGGGAAACAAACTACGCGAACATTCTCAACAACGTCTTAACGTCGTTATTGCATCATGATCAGTGAATCACCGATAACCATTCTTTTTAAATAAAAAATAAATATTTTGGTATACCTATTTGCGATATTTGCATCTTCAAGAAAAAGAAAGTACATTTTAGTGTACTTCATGCTTCTATTAAGGACCTTAGGACACTGGCAGAAAAGAAAGTACTGTCCTACTAAAATAAGTACGTATGGTCACCGTCTATACGTTTCAATTGATCGAGGATGACAGTAAAAGTTTGTTGCTATGCAGAAGAATTATAAACAAATGGTACCTTAACCCGTTTAAATCAACCAAGTTTGGCTGCTTTCTATAGGAATTTACATATTTGGGATCAACAAGTATCAAAACCCTGTTATATTTCCATTTCAAGAATTATTGCACAACCAAATTTGAAAGCGTGTATTCAGCAGCATTTAGTTATCAGTAACAATATAACAGTGACAATCAAAATGTAAAAGTACTGCAGGTATTTCATTTCTAAGCATTTTTAATGTTTAAGTTAATCCAGATTTACTAACATTAGTATTTAGATTTTCTACTTTATAACTTTATTTGAAGAGATGTATAATAAAACCGGTTATTGTTTTTAGTTTTAAATTTATTGTATTTAAGGTTTACTTGTTTTCCATAAAATAAGTTGGCGTTCGAGATTTTTAAACATTTATTTACAGGCTGAGGCTACATCAATGTTGGAAAGCGAACATATCTAATCACAATTAGTTTTAAATTAAAGCAAATCAAATTTTAAGAACCAGGCCCATTCAGTCTCCGACTGACTAAAAGGCTCAAAATCTTCTAGTTGACATTAGAAATATAAATAATAATTGGGGTGAATTAATAACCACAACACACCCTTATTTCATCCCTTTTTTTAATATTACAACTTTTAAAATCTGATGTTTTGCTCTGGTTACAAGTTTTTCAAATAGCTAACATCGTTGAGTAGGTACTTTAACCACATCGTTTGCATACATTTGAAAATACGGTAGACAAACAGACACCTTCATCCTTTCAAGAATATACAGAGTATTTTTGACTAATGTTCTAGAAACCAAATAGTGTACCGAATTATTTAGCAGTTGTTTTGAAAATTAGTTAAAAATAACCATTATTTTTGAGTTGATACCCGGCGAACTGGAGTATAATATACAGGGTGATCCATTAAAAAATCAAATAATTTTACTTTTGCGCTTTGCGTCGCTCTGCATGGAGAAACTTTTCTGTGTGAACAAAGATCATGAGGATGTAAGCAACATGATAATTCTGTACATTTTATTTGAAAAAAAAATTTAAAAATGTGTTAGATAGCCCACGAAATGGCAATAAACTGAGTACGATTGTCTCACATTATTGCTCATAACTTTTGAAATGCCCAGTATAGCCTAACAAACTCTATATTTTTAGAAAGTCCTTGTAAGCCTCTTTCATGTTTTGAATCAGATATAGGGTGTGCCATTTAAAAAAAAAGTAAATTTATGTTGCCACAATATTCTGGATCACCTTTCATGCGCACACGCACGTACGCGCACGCGCGCTGGCACACACGCACATACGCTTTCACTCACACACGTCCACGCACACATTTTTCCAGCTTATTTAACCCCTTTTATCGATTTGCGTGACACATCGTGCAATATGCATCCATATTCATAAAAAAGGGCTAATCTGACTCACGAGGGTGTCTTTGATCACGAGCTAGAAATTGCATAGATTTGTATCAGACCTCAATACATGCAAAGTCACGCCGGTGAAATTCGGTCAACACATTTTTACACAACGTATGTAAGGGTGATTTTGACCACTAATTATCCGGGACAACATTGATTTCAACCCTTAGTACGGTTACAAAATATTCTCATATGTAAACTCAAATCAAAAACTTGTTTTTCAAATATTTTTATTTAGTTAATTTGAAATAAATAAATAAAAAAAATAGACATGAAACTCGAACTCAAAATATCATATCTTTATCATGAATGAAATCAGTATTCATTATCATGAATATATTTTGGTAAAATAAATTCAGGTCGATGGATGATTCCTTCTTTTTTCAGTGGGGGTAATGTTGAAATTAAATCCGATTTTGAAACCAAAGAGATATCAGTCTTATAGGCCTGAATGTTTGTTCATTTTAAAAAAGATATGAATTTTTGAACTTTCATTTCATCTTCTGATATTGTTTTGGTTATACATCACACATAAATGTAGGTAGATCCACCTGACGTTTTTTCCAGTGAATTTTATTAGAACATATCTTCCTTCTTCTAGGAATCCGTCCTATCCCAATAGTTCCGTTACTGCTTCCTCATTTCTTCCATCAGAACAGTTCAATTGCATTTCTTGCTAAACATCCTCTTCTTGTGTGCTGGACATTTCTTGCATCATTCTTCTCTGATTCTGCCATTTGAATAGATGGCCCTGCAGATGAACTTTGGTCAGTGATACCTCTTTACAAGGTGTGCCCTTTACGCCACCGACCTTCTATGTATTTTAGAGATGTTCTCCTCCGTATATGTGGCAAAAGCACACCTCTTGCCAAGCCACACATCATTCGTTCTGGACATTTGACACCTCTTCCGAACAAATATTTTGTCTTTCCTGGATCACCAGAAACATTAGTTTCATCGTAATTATATATGTTCTGTGGTTTCACATTTAGCAGCGTTTTTAAAATAATCCTCTTTAGTTTCTATGCTAACTTCCGCTCTTGCCTTCTTTATATTAGCAGCCCCTCTTTGAGCCAGTTTGTTATTGTGTCGTTTAAAAAAAAATTCAGTCAATCATCACCAGGGGCATTGTTGACGAAACGTCGCTCTTGAATCTCCCTGTTACTCTTTTTTTTACCAACAGTATTCCTGAACAGGCTACGATTTGCCTAACGCGCTAAAGCACTCAGGAACACTGGGAGGGTTAGGGATATTGTTAGACTGCCGAGAAATGTTTATGAACGGCTACCTTAAATTTGCTTAAATCAAAATTTGGAGGAAAACAAGAACTGGGTAGTACATTCCACAATTTGATCGCCGTGTTGAAAAATGTAGATTGTGCCCGTTTAGTGTGACAAGATGGAATTTTCAGTTAGATATTATGGTGTGAATGGTCAAACCGAGTGTTCCTAGCGAGGACGACCTGTGAAGGTATTAAGGAGTGTATTTGGGAGGTACGCTTGTCATAGTAATAGCGATAAAACGAGTAAAGAACCGAAACTATTCTTCTGTGCTCAGGAGACTATAGGTCAAAAGTTAGAGACGGGTCATTTATCAACCCATGAATGGTTCGATGATACAGACATTCCTAACATAGAAATAGAGCTCGAAAACTTGAGATCTAAACCATTCGTATTTACAGCAGGAAATGATCGGTCTTTCTTGACGGACACAAGGCAATGCTGGGTTTTGTCGCCGTTGGACGTGAGTAGATCATTCTTTTCCCATTAAAGGATATATTTTAAATCTCTGTTGATTGAGGCAGCCATTTTCACTTTAATGTCCTGACTAGACTTATTGTTGTGGGAAAACTGAGAAGAACTACAATGTAGAGTGCTGTCGTCTGCAAAGCAATAGATCGGGTTAGTTGTTGGGAAAGGAGATCATTTATGTGTAGCAGGAAAAGTGTACACGCTATCACTGATCCTTGTGGTACGCCACGTTAATAGTAGTTTCTTTCGAAAAGAAGCCATCGACAACACGTATACGTCTTTTGTCAAGAAAGCTGGAGATCCAATTGATGTGCGTATCGGATCAGTCAAACGAGGTGAGCCTGGCAAGTAGGCACTTGTACCAAACCTGGACAAAACCCTTTGAAATATCTAAAGCTACCACGACTGTTTCACCGGACCTTTCTAATGGGTTATTCCAAAGTTGAGTGATATACGAAAGAAGATCGCCCGATGAACAACTCTGTCTGAACCTTTGCTGATAGTCGTTGAAGAGTTTATTGCACTCGAGGAACGAAAGTAGTTGATGGTTGATGGCTGTTTCCATGATTTTCGTTAGAAGTTATAGTTATTAGTCGATAGTTTGAGGGATCGGTTTTATAGCACTTTTCAGGAATAGGTTGGACATTTGCCAACTTCCACGATGAGAGAAACTCTCTAGATGGCATGGAGATCGAACAGAGTTTGGACAATACAGGTACTAGCTCGGGGTAGCATTTTTTAAAGACGATAGCTTTGTAGTTCGTATCGAAAGTGGATTGGTATCATAGCGTATGGGGTAGATTTGGGCGACTGCACGATTTTAGCAGAATCATTGAGACATGAATTTGATGCAAAGTAATCGACAAAGAGGTTGGTTTTGTCAGCAGAATCAGCTGCTACAGCTCCCTCATGAGACGTCACGGTGGGAAAGGAAGATGTACTACAGTTTTTACTGATGGCTTTAGCTAATGACATTTACGACTACCCAAAGGACATGCGACTAATTCCTTGCATTTACGTTCTTCAAATAACTTTTTGGCCTTGGTGGTGATGCTTTTGCAACTATTCCTTGCGACAATATAGTCAGCGTGATTTTCGACAGATTTATTTGATTTCCATTTGGTATAGAGTTTATGCTGTTATGATGTAAATGTCAAGTTGTGAAAAACTTCAATGTGAAATTGATAGAAGTATTCACAAATATAAACATGACATCAATTAAAATAATCCACTTAAATCTAACAAAAAAATATCAAATATCAATAAGTGCAAGTGTTATTTAACAATTAAAAGCATAATGCAGAACGTTTTATGTATTTTTTAATTTTAATTTAAACTACTTATGTTAAATTATAGTTAAATTTTGTTAAATTTATTTTTTGGTTGACATTTTTCATCGTTAGTCTTCGACCGTTAGAGGGTGTTCTGATTTGTCATCTTCAAGACAGTTTAACAATATTTAATTTTTAATGATCTTGTTAGACTTTCCTAAAATTGTGTATTCCATAGTTGACTTTATACGTTTCTCAAACTGTTAGATTAATAGCAGACTTATGTTTGTTTTAATTTTTCAAATTTCAGAAAATTGTTTCAACATCTTTAACAATTGTAATAGATATTATTGACGCAGATAACTGTAAGTATGATCAGAAATTGTTTAACTTAAGGATGCGAATACACCATTAAAAACCCAAAAAGGATCACTATCTTAATATGTGTAGTAATATGGTGAAACTTTATATTTTAATATTTCTAAAATTCGTTATAAAAACCTTTATTATTTATACATTTCCAATATTTTTCATTGAGGAATCTGTTGAACTATGAACCAGAAAAGAGAATTTCGAATTATACACCTACAAATAAATTATGCATAAAACGCTTCCCAAATAGGTAACAAAGGTTTATCCATCATCAGAAAAAATGCAAAACAATCGAAGAACAACAATTACTGCTTACGTGGTGAATTATATAATATGGAAGAAGAAACTGAGGAACCATTGTAATTTA
The DNA here is from genome assembly GCA_036346205.1 of Vesta saturnalis. Classification (NCBI taxonomy): domain Eukaryota; kingdom Metazoa; phylum Arthropoda; class Insecta; order Coleoptera; family Lampyridae; genus Vesta; species Vesta saturnalis. Next base: position 4,581,940 of record JARFJB010002320.1, read on the forward strand.
CTTAGCACTTTGTAATACAAAATAATTCAGTCTTAGTTATCAACTCTTAAATAAATAAACCCTTATTACTGAATGGTTTTTGAGTTAATTACTAAGATAAGAGTAATACATGATTGAAAACATTTCAAATTCCAAAATTAAAGAAATATTGCACATTACCCGTATAGATATTATCTTTTAATTGCAGTAAAATAACGACAGATAATATATGTTAAATAAATACCTAACAATGAAATTCAACACAAAGGCAGCACTTGCTTTTACTCCATAGAAACAAGTGATTTTCTAAAGTAAGACTTGATTGCGCAATCAATGACTTTGCCAATAAAACGTATTCATCGTATTATATGACTAGTGAGTGCATTTGAAAATTATTCTTGACTATACAGAGTGTTCTAAAAACGCAGTGCAAGACAAAGTTTAGTATTTTTGGAACGCCCTGTATATTATTCGGTTTTTTGATTCTATGTGTAATTATAAAACTTTATTTATATAGGTTTCATGCATCTAAAATAAACGGTTTTTTAAATAATTCAATTTTTATCCAAAAAATCGCATTTGCAGGTATAACTTTATTATTATGTGCCACCTTGAAATTCAAAAATATCACTTTTCACTAACAGAACACCCCGTATATTTTTACGCTGTGTTAAAGATAATCAAAAACCACACAATTATCCATAATTATATCCTATGCATATCTCTAAACACTAACGTAGATATAAATTAACTACAACAGAAAATATATTACGTTATCATAGTAAATTGATATAAAATAAACGAACATTCTCAAGTCATTGGATAATTTAACAGTTACTAATGAGTTCTTAAAATATGTTCGAAAAGGTTGTCATTCCTGCTGAATGCATACATTTGATAGTTTCATTACGTTTTCCCTCATATTTCCCAGCATCTCTATAGTGTTATCGTTCAACAATCATCTCATACCGTATTTTCCATGGGAGATGTAACATATACACGTCCTTTAATATCTCTCCATAGGAAGAAATATAACGGGGTAACATTGCACGACCTTGGGGGACATTGGACAAAACTTCCACGTCAAATCTATATTTGAGCATCGTTATTATCTAAAAATTCATGTACCTCGCGGGGATAGTGCGAAGGGACACCGTCCTGTTGCAGCCCCGAATTCTGTCGTTCATCATTAATAAGCAGATGAAGGAGGTTAAGCAAAACTTCTTGGAGGAATTTGAGGTTGCTACCAATCAGAGGAGTGTTAAAACAATACAGTCCAATAATTTTATTGTGGAGAATGTCACACCTACATTTATGGACCAGAATGGATTGTCTAATCCGTAATAGTGCATATTATGACGATTTACAGCAACCATTGCTTCTAAACGCAGCCTCGTCAGAAAACAAAACATATCAGATAAACAGTTTGGATTAATCTCAAGTTGAACAATAATCCACTGGCAAAAGTTCACTCGTCTTTCTAAGTGATCATTGCGTAATTCCTGGTGTAATGTAATATGGTAAGAATGATACTTATATTTTCTAGTTATCCAATTGACAGTTGATTGTGACGTTTCACATGATATTTCTATCTGACGACTACTGACGTGCGGATGTTCTTCAATGTCAAGCTGAATCCCAATTTTTTTTGTTACTAGTATTTCTATTCGCCATCTCTGCATCAAATTTTCAAAAGTGAGCCGAGTGGGTTGGCGTCGAACAGGATACTTCATTCTGTAACCTTTAAGCAAGAAGACAACCTTTTTGGGGCCTCTCAAAACACATAAACCATATCACTTAGTAATCTATTACTTTACTATTGAACACACAAAACTTTCACAATCTTAGTGGCTACCAAAATGCAACAAAAGTTTGACAGGTGAAATATTTGTCATATGGGAAATAGGGAAATATTTTCATGGCTATTGCGAATGATCACAAGAAAAACCATGGAAATATTGAATATTAATAGCGTAACATATACAGGGTGCTCTATTTTGAACACCATGTGGCATTTATCTCTAATATTTCTTCTTAAGAGCATACGGTTAAGCTTGGACTTTCCTTGGTCCAAATATAAAATTTTTCCTAACAAAACACAAGACGGTTCACAATGATAAAGTTATACCGGTAAATGCGATTTTTGGGTAAAATTCGAATTATTTCAAAAACCGTAAATTTTACATCCATGAAAGCTATATAATTAAAGTTTTATAATTGCACGTAGAATCCCAAAATCATATGATATACAGGGTTTTTTTTACATTGGACTCCATGTTGGAAACTCTAAATCGGGTTGTGGTGATCAGAGGTATGTTTAGAAACACAATGTTTTTACTTGAAACTGTTAATAATTGGTTACAAAATGATGACTAGTTTCGGTAATAATTGTCATCTTCAGACTCTAAAAAGTACTTATACATATGTTTATACTAAACATGCACAAATAGATAAATTAATGCAGTTCCGTACTGTGGTTGAAAATATCTAGATATGTTTTGACGTACATATCAAGAATTAAAATTAGAAACTCTCATTTACCTTAAGTTCGATCAAAGGAAAGTTTCAAAATTTAAAAAAGTTAAAAACCAACAGTCTAATCAATTAACAAAAGAAACAAATGAGGCCTTGAAGAGGAACTCATAATAAAGTCAAGAACATTTTTTGATTAAAACAGCTTCCTAGTTTAAAATCCCATTACCGGAAGGATAACCAAATTCAAATCCATGTTGAAATATAGGAGTGAATTGTCAAACATGATGAATTAATACATATTTCAATCCAATGTCAAAGTTTTAATTTCAACGATTAATTAGTTAAATTAATGCGTAAAACAAGCCATGTGGTCAACTTCGAACGAGGTTATGAAAATGTACCAAAACCATTGTGGGGAAAAAATTAGTCGGTTTAAACATTAATTACAACTGAATCTAAGAAATTTAATAAAAATTAATGAAAATTGACGCGAGACCAGCTGCCAGCTAGTAATGAATCGTTGAATGCTTTTTTTTAACACTCGTACAACTGTATATTGTTTTCACCCAAAGCACCATACAGCCTTTTAAATGTGCGCCGAGAAGGCTGACGGAATTCAAAATAGAGGCCAATAAACAACAGCTTCCATGGACACCAATATTAATAACTTTCAAATTAAGCCGTAAAAACGTCGGTATCTTTTTAATGTAATTCAAAAACATAAGCTTACACCATAAAGTCGATTTAACTGTCTTGTAAAGAACAATTATTTACAACTTTTTCGTTTGCACCTTTTTCATAAAATGGGAATAACGGAATTATACGCGTTTAAAAAAATTACAAAGAAATCGTTTTTTGAAATATCTAGTTAGCCTTGGACTTTTTGAAAAGTGCACGGAATTGGCCTCATAAAACTCCTAATCTTTTCCCATTTAACCGTCTCTCTATCCGGTCTAGTTTCCGAGATCCCCATAATAGGTAAACATAAAATTCACCTTGAATATTTTTTCTGTTAACCTTTTATTCGCGTTGAGGGCGTTCTAGGTGACATTGTTGAAAATACTTACCGCAGTGTGAAATAAAATGTGGGGAAGTAAGGAAATGGTTTTGGCTAGTATAAACCATAGTGCTGCAGCACACACAAAATTGTATAATGGATTGCATATCATTTAGGTGCTTGAAATTCAAAATATTTACACATTTAATTTTTAACATTTTCTATTTTCTTGAAACATAAATTTTCTTGAAGGATAAAAGTTTACAATAAATAACATTTTATTTATGCAATCATAAAAACAAAACGTAACGCAGTTAAACATGGATAGATATGATGAACCCTACGAACCGCTATTATTCATTTTCATGGCCATCCAGATAATTAAAGTTTATCGACTCTATAATAAATAAACAAAGGAAGGTTTTATTATCTACTTTATATTTTTCTATATATCACAGCTATATACAAATAGGTATATAAAAATTATTGTTTAAACTATTTAATAACAAACACTGAGATAAAACCAGTACGTGATCTGAAACATTGACGAAAAACAAATTAACCCTAATGAGGAAACAACTACAGTATAATAATAAAATATCGATAAAAAATAAATAAGTATAGAACTTCTATAATTTTTCCTGAATTGCTCTTCTAAGGTCTTCCGTAGCTTTGGCCAACCCCGAGCTTGTCCTCATTTTTAGATCTTCTGGTCTTGAATCATCGTAAAAGTAATCTTTCGGTGGTTCGGATGGATAAGGATGGCATCGACCATTACTTCCGAATTTGGGCCGTGGAATTTTAACTCTTTTTACATCAACCAACCAAGATTCCATTTTTGTATAAAAAAATTGATGAATCTGTAACAAAATTGTATAATTAAACTTCTTGCATAGAAATTAACAGTAAATTGTTTGGTGGTCCTTCGAGCTTTTTTTTAAGTTATGAGCTCAAATAAAGGTAATAATAATACATGTACAGCACGCCATTTATCTTATGTTTAAAATAAAAAAATTAGGTCTAGGGCGTATATAATAAATCACTGTCAGTTTTTTACCTGAATTTTTAATAATTTGTATTTTATAGTCGTTCTCGTACGTTTTTTCGAGTTTTACAGTAACTGTGCTTGTGTTGAATGAGAAACATTAAATTGTTCTTTTGATGTATTTAAACTATTACAAGCCCTATCACCTTTACGGGAGAAATTAACATTAACAAGATGAAAGTGTAATTGACTAAAGTTTTAGTTGGAAGTTTATAATTTGCGCTTAATTGAATGCTCATTTTGCTTTTAAAACACCGTTCCTCAACTTTATACGTAAAACTAGTGTATTTCAGCCTTTAATCAATTAACCGTGAATTTTTTATTTACACACCGTAATTATATTGTAACCTTGATTTTAGTTTAATGGTGTTAATTTTTTTTTAATTGTCAGTACCCTTAAATGGAGATTGCTTACACGTTACACAGAAATTGTGTTTTATATAACAGTTATTTTTCTTCGTCTAGAATGATAATACCGTATTTGTCTTAATTACATTCAAAGAACCGTTAGATATTCTCCTGAACCTTTTATTTAATAATTAAAGTTTTGTGACCGTAAACGAAGCGAAACTAATGCACTTGCATCAATAAAAAAATATGTATTCGCTATTCTTTTATTATCTAAAATAGGAAAAGTCCCAGCCTTTGATTTTAAAACATACACAATTTACATACGCTATTTTGTTTGATTTAAGATTTATAATTATTAAGGAAATATGTTAAAAATCCATTCACTACTGTAATAATGCGAAGCTCCATCATGCTCAAATAATTAACATGTAACATTTGAGGACGTTGAATTGAGAAGACCTGGTGGATGGTTCAGCATAATATAAGACTACAGTTGGCATATTTGATAATATTTATTAAGGTGTGGTATTACATCACAATCTGCAAGTTTCTTGCCAGCCGCAGGGGCGCTTATAAAAACTGAAGAAATATAAAAAAAGGTTGCGTAAATAATTATTGCAACAATTATGTACAAAACACACTTTGTAAGCAATATGTTACTTCGTCCTTGCGAACAATTAGTAGCAACATAAACTCTCTGATCTTTTACAACAAAAGTTTGACCCATAACTTCTTCATTCGACTAATTAAGTCTATTTACAAAATATAGAGTCGTAAGTTTTTAATGGCAACACATGGGATATGTAAACAAACAAGTTTTATTACCTGTAATGGAAACAATGATTTTGCAAATAAAGGTGTAATCATACATATACTTAGACATAAACTTATATTTTTCATGAACCATGTATGACCATAACAAAGCTCTTGCTAAGAAGCATTTCTGGTAAATCTACGATTAAAAACAAAATTAATCATCTGAATCTCCGGTTATGAAGAATGCTTAATACAAGCAACTTTTCAAACAGTGATTTGGATAAGCAAGAGACATGTATAAAGTATATTCCCTTCGGAAGTAGGCCACGCTTAAAATTAGTTAGAAAGTTTGAATGACCAGGAGTTAGGTTTATCCTAATAAAAGGGATGTATTTTTTTCATTATTTTAAAAAAAAATGCACTTTCAAGTGCTTAGAAAATTTCATAAATTACCGCAACTATCTTTGTGGCAATCTTTGCCCGATCCAGTGATCAGTAAAATAAGCATTCAAATATTCACGAATCGCATCTCTCTTCAAGTAACCAAGGTGACATTTCTAACATTTCTTATAAATTATTATGCAGCCCCACTAGAGATAAACCCTAAAAGAATGGACATACGATAACGTCAGTAACCCCCCCACGCATTTAAAGAACTAGTTACTTAGTGTAGCATATCGATAATGGTTCTTTGTGTCATAGTAATGGCAATTACGACGATTCACAAAACCATTTTTATGAAATGTGGCTTTATCTGAAGCTCCATTTACAAAATCACAATTATTCTTTGCATCGTCTATTGACAAAAGATCAAGCTGTTTTCTAAATTTCTGTTGATGACATTCTAGTTCTTAAAAATTATTATTATAAATCTACTAACATCAATAGTCTTACTAATCTTCCGCATATTAAAGTCCAGATTATCTCGTACACATAACAATACCTGCAACTGGTTTTTGTCCGTGCAAGATGGTTACGATACCTAATAATTCTTCACATATAAGAGACATTTTTAACTGTGCAAATAAAACTCATAGTCGTACTTAACAAAACACATTTCAAATTCTGACACTGATCGAAATGAGACTTAAGATAATTTGTATGACAAGCACGCTTTAAAACTATCAAAGCGTACTACACTAGGGTGCGGGGGCGGTATTCTCTAAAAGATTACAAGATGGAAACGAAATTGAATTCTGTGTCAAATAGCGTAAGAATTACTATATAGTTTGATAGTTACGGTAATAATTTCCTAACACTACGGGTGTAATTTTTTTTTTTAAATTAGAATAGTTCAAAAACGGTACGGCAAGCAAGCCAAATGGTTAGTTATAAAGAAGACCCTTAAATTTTACAATAAATCCAAACGTGCAATAATATATAGGGTGTTATATTTTAAAAAAAAACGAAATTGGTATGCATTTCCGGTATAGTTTATAATAGGATGGAACCATGTATACGTAATTTTCAGATAATCCCGCATACCATCATTGTGCGTGAAGTTATATTATTGAAAGTACTCACGACGTGGCTTGCGCGAATGGATAATGCTTAGTATTTTGTATTTTGAATTAGCACGGCCAAGCATTTTGAATAAAATGATACCCCTTTTACATAGTGCTGTGTTCCTACCTTTGTAGGAAGCACTAACCATGTAACCTACGCGTATGGTTAGTGCCTCGTAGTGCTTTGTAGTTGAAACCAGCGTATTAATCGGTTCCGAGAATGCGAGCCTCCCTGTGCTCGTTTCATGTAAGCACTTTGAGTGCATTACAGCTTACTCTTATTGGAAGCGCACTATAAGGAACTAAAAGATATTAACGAAACGCTAATAATTGCATACGTAATTTTTAGATAATCCCACATACCATTGCTGTGGGTAAGATTAGAGTATTGAAAGCACCAACGCGAATTATTAGTGCTTTATAGTGCTTTGTAGGTTGAACTAGCACGGCCGACCGTTTTGAATAAAACTATACCCCTTTACACAGTACAATTTTCCTTAATTATATATTAAGCATGAGTCATTGGCATCCCTTAGGAGATAAAAATCATTATTTTTAGAAATAAATAATCAAAAATATGTTACGCAAACTGTCTTTGGGTTGTAATAAAGGTAGTCCGGTTGAAAAAACGATTTTAGCTGCTGGCTAAGATTTTTTTAACGTCCTAATATTTGCCCATAAAAAAATTTGATTAATGTTTTTATAATTTTTTTTATATATTAAAGAAGTACAATTGAAAATAATGTTTTATTTTCATGAAGGGTAACAAAACTGTCAGTGCGCAATATTTCTTGTTACTGGCAACAAATTTGTGTCAACATACCTGCACTAGCAAATTTGTGACAATGCAATGTGCAAATGCAATAAAAACCTACGCATGTATAAGCACTGGCACACAAATTTTGCATTTCTTCTAATTTTCTAAAATATTTATCATATTTGAACAAATTGTGACTCTATGCAACAACCAAACATACGGATGCAAACCACCGGAACAAATGGAGCTAAATATTCAAACTAGTTTGTCACCAATAAAAAAAATAAAGAAACTGACAAGTTACCCAATAAATAGGTGTCACACACAAATACCCAAGCACCCTTAGATAAGCAGATTAATATAAACAAGCTAAATAACCACTTAAAAAACAGGTAAGACAAAATGCAAACAAACAAAACGATAAAAAATAAAAAAGGAAAAAATTCAAACAAGATAACACAAAGTAAAAAAACTATTACTTGAGCATACCACATATCAAGCAAATATGCACACATACGCAAAAACAAACGCGCGCCTGCACACACGCACACACAGAAATTTTTGAAAATTCTTAAAAACCACTTTAAGGACATGAGAGACGTCAACATGAATATTTCCAGTCTCAGTTCAATTTAGAATTATTGAACGATTACTATAATTCATATGTTAAATTAAATGGTTTACAAGTTTTTGAGTTAGTATGAACAAAAACAATAAATTTCACCCCTCCTAACTCTAGAGTTCCACCACGAACACCCAAAATCGCTGGGGTCTAAACAGTCTTAAAAATGTACGTCAAACTTGAATGAAATCATTATTTAAGTTTATGAGTTATTGTGGCCAAAAGAAAATTACATTTGACTCACTCCTTACTCTGCAGATCCGCCTCCACTTGGATGAAATATTTAGGTCGTGAATACTTAAATAAAATTTGAATGCAAATGCTTTTTAATTTTTTGAGATGTCGCGTCCGAAAGATTCGTCACTGACACATAAACACACACACACACACACGCACCACACACACACACACACACACACACACGTGCACAAACGCGTACACACAGGCGCATACACGCACATACGCAACAAAGCCCACGCGCACACACCTTTCTTACACTTGGGAGGCCTCAAAACAGATACACAGTCACACATGCGCACGCACACATTCTTGTTTGGACTCATAATACCTCAAAACAGATATTTCTGGTTTCAGTTCAATTTAGAATATTTTTGCCAATTTCAATAACTTTACCTGCAGTTGCAATTATGGAAAACACTAACGTCGGAACCTACGCTTATTAATACTTATTAATGCTGTGTAGCATGAACCATTACGACTAGCCGTTTTGAAGCATTGTGCGCTGTTGAATTCCTACTCGTGTCTGAAGCATGACATGACCTGCGGCTTATTCTTAGTTCTCTGGTAATACGTCTAAGTGGGTTGTAGTGTAAGTGCAAGCAACACGTTCGGTCGCTTCCGATAAAATGGTACCCCTTGTATCAGTGTTAACTTCCTACCCTTATTAGAAATCGCTAAGAACAGGCTCAGTGCATCTTGATAATGCATTGTTAGGTCCACTTAGCGTATTATCATCATAACGTGTTTTTACCGAGGAAGCTACAACCCCGTTTTGTAGTTGTAAATAGTATTAATTGAAGCACTATAAGGCACAAAAATTATTAACAAAACACTAACAACGTGCGCCGATCCCGCCGTTAGTGCTTTAGATATGGATCAAAAGCACTGGAATGGGGGATAGTAAAACCCAGAGATCTTCGATCGGACGTAATAGCATTTAAAATAATGTTCTCATTTATTACTTAATTGTAATATTAATAATAATCTTTTATTTTCCAAGGCAAGGTTGATTTTGATTATTAACTATACTTTAAATTTATTAATTTCTAAAAACGACTGAACGAAATATAACACGAGGAACTCTGAAACTTTTGTATGAAAAGTTGTTTCTATCATTTTTAGTAACCGTTGTAGGTGAATGGCAAAATTATAAATGAAAACCATGCACATTGTCAAAATTTTATTGCAAAAAAAATGTAAAACGTTTTAGAATTGGTTGCTTATTGGCAAGAAGTAAAAAATTTTACGGTTTCCCAAACTCACGCTATAAGAAATGAAATTATATAAATGTTTTCAAACACACCGTTTAAATAATAAAAAATAAAGACTTTACACAAATCTTTATCGGTAAATATAAAGACCTTAAAGAGGCAAGCAACAAATAAAATCGTTCATTCAAAAAATAATTTTTATTATTCTAACCTGAAGAGATTTTGTATCACCTGTTTTTATTGTTTATTCTAATAATAATATTTTTTTATATCCTAAGATGACTCATACTTATTATATAACCCCGGATGGTGTCCTTATAATTACAAACTAATTAAAAAAATAATTCCTCATGCTAAAAAAAGACCAGATTCCATAATGAACTCAACTAGATCACGTCATCTCAGAGGAATTTAAAAAATGTCATATTTAATGACGTATCTGTGGAGAAAGTTCAAAATTGCATTATCTGGAAAACCACAACTTTCACATGAATAGTAACGGTTTCCTGAATCTGATAACGTAATAGGAGACATAAGATTAATTCTACGAAGATTAAAAATTGAAACTTATAATTATTGATTGTACTAAACAACCCCCACTCAATTTAATTTTAAACCAAAACTATGATAATTATAAATAGTATTAAAGAACTTGAAAATAAAACAGGTTAAGCTTGGGCAGATTTAAAAAATTAAGTAAAGGTGCCAAACTAACGTTAAAAACCCTGTGTAAATGTAATTCAGTGATTAAGGACTAAATTATTGCACTCGTGCAAATTATGAATTTCGGGTTTTTTAAAATCCAAACTTAAGTAGTTTGTGCACTTTTCTGTAAATAATATTTTTAATAGTCATACGCCTTAAAATTACAAACTATATTGGCAACAAATGATTGTGCTTTGATTCATCATTCTCAAGTTTTATTTATAAGTGTAATAAATTATTTGGGTAAATCGATAGATTTGGCAAATTACTTATGTTTTATGTTAGAGCCACTCAACTTTAGTTTGTTTAAATTAATGTTTTTTTTTCTTTTTATAGACAATTACTTATGTACTGGGTGTCCGGATAAGGGTACGGAGCGGCTGTATCTCGACAATGGTAGGGCCTAGTGGTTTGGGAAAAAAATCCGTATAAGTAAAATGGGCAAGAGAAACAACTGGAAATTATTTTGAAATTCGTAATTTGACCGCTAGGGGGCGTAATTACTATGAAGAAACATAGAATTCACGCTATCTTAGAAAGTTAGACGATAACTTTCAAAACATCATTTGACAGCTTGGGTAATACCGCACCATTTTGCTTTACGACCTTTTTTGGTATATATCATAATAAAGGAGGGGGGAGCCAAAGGATTTGTCAATATTTACATTTTAATATCGCCTGAACCGTTCAACCGATTTGAATATTTTTAATCTCATTTGAAAGAGTATTTTATGCTCTTTTAAAGAAAATGTTTAGTTTAAAGTAAATAAACTAGAGGGCGCTATCTGCAGCGTTTACACATTTTTATGATTTTCGGAAAAAAGTTAAATGGAAAGGTACTACTTTCTTGAAAGACTCTAAACCAACATAAAAATAGCTAAATTTTAGTGAAAACCGCATCCCGATATCTCCAACCGATCTTGATTTATTATGAGAAAATGTCAAACATTGGAGTGCTTTAATTAGATTGTTACCTTATCGAGAAAAACAAATGCCGCGGCCATTGTAACTGTTAAATTGAAAAATACTGATTTCACAACTGTCAGAAGTTAGTTCTTATGGTTTTTGTGTCTCAGATTTACTTTTTTAATTCGATTATCATAAAACATGCCATTTACTAACGCGGAAAGCATATGATATGTTACGCATTTATTTTCAATGTTACGAAAATGCTGTAACTGCGTCGCGTCAATATGCAATGCAATATTCACAAAGGAAACATTTTTCTCTAGAAGTGTTTTCAAGATTGGCTAGACGATTACGGGAGACAGGCAACGTTCATCCTATGCAAACACCTTGAAGAATTCGAAGAACATGTATTGAAGAAAATATTATTAATGTTTTGGTCTGCGTGCAATACGATTCCACCTTAAGCACTAGAAAAATTTCGAACGACCTGGGGGTCCCAAAAACAATTGTCCACTAGATTCGTCAAGAAAATAAAATGCATCCCTACCACATTGTTTTACATCGGGCACTACAAGATACAGATTATGATAGAAGACTGAACCACTGTTACTAACTGTTAAATATGATTCGGGAAAATTCAAATTTTCTGTTACTAATATTATGGGCGGATGAAGCAACATTTAATAGCGCAGGAGGTGTCAATTTGCATAACATGAATTACTGGTCTCAGGAAAACCCACATTGGATGCGGCAAGTAGAGCAACAAAATCGCTGGAGTTTGGTGCGGAATCGTGGAAGGAAAAATTATGGACCCGTAACGGAGAAAGGCTTTTGGAATTGCTGAATACTTTCCTTCCACCACTGTTAGAAGATGTCTCCTTGGAAACAAGAAGAAATATGTGGTTTCAGCTTGATGGTCGCCCGGCACATTATACCCAAATCGTACGTCAGCATTTAGAGGAACAATATCCGAATCGTGTTATTGGGAGAGGAAGTTTGTTTCCCTGGCCGCCGTGTTCGCCGGATTTAACTTGCTTAGATTTTTATCTGTGGGGTAGACTAAAAGACCTGGTTTTTCAAAAGAAACCAACAACCAGAGAAGATATCGTGGAACGAATTCGAAATGCTGTTAGAAGCTTGTCCAGGGGCTGAAATTGAAGCAGCGGTTTTCTCTACTGAAAATAGATTAAATAAATGCATTGATAATGACGGAATATATCTTATGAACATAACATAACGAAAACTCATAATTTAATATTAGTCAAGTTGCTTTGATATGTGTGAATCCTTGCGATATTGCAGGCTCACATTCCATTAATATAAGTAATTTGATTGTAATCTAATTATATTTAGAATTTCATCAGTTCTACATACATAAAGACAAAATTTACATCGATTGGGGTTGAACCTTGATGGCGCAGTTGGTTAGCGCGGTACTCTAGCAAAGTACAGTTCGTAGGTTCAAATCCTACTCGAGGTAAACTTTTTATTTATGTATTTAGTAAAATTAATAATAATTTTTAATTACATATTTACCTTTATACTTTTCGTTCATTAAAAGAAACTGTTTATACGAATTTGGCGGACTAAACTTTTCTTTACATATTAGCCTTTGCTTATTTTATTTAGTTTAGCTATGTAAGGGTCACGCAATAGATAAATCTATTATACATTTCTTATTTTTATACATAGTTTGATGAAATTCGTTAAACCATAAGTAAGTAATTTTGAATTTTGTCAGAACATCGTGTTTCACCGCTAGGGGGCGCAATTAAAAATTAAATAATAATTTTTTTTATTTCTCCCAAAACTCCTACACAAAAATATACCTTTGCTTACATCGTTAGAGAATCTAGTCACTTCTACCAAAGAGCAATACATAATTTTGGTTTAAGGTTCATTGGCGTACTGGCCGTAATAAAAGTGAAGGAGGCTATTGAAAGTGTAATTATTACAATTGCTGTAAATTTTAAACCACATCCGATTTTAGTAAAATAAAGCTTGTTTGGACAAACGTAGGTATTTTAAATTGCCGTTCCCCTTGTTACACAATAGTTCCTAATAAAAGTGCTATAGGGCGCAATTTGTTATATCAGTTTTTTGCATTTTATTCCGAAAATTTAAATCTCACTGTGTATTTTGCACATCGTATTCGAAAAGTAGATTAAATTTGCAAGGGGATCGTAAAAACCGCAAGTTGATATCTTTGCTCGTTTTAAAGTTATAGCGAAATAAATATTTTTTTAACACTGTAATTGACCAAGTTTGGTTTTCCTGTTGTTGTTATTAATTAAGGACCAATAACAATGTTTAATATCTATCACCATCGCTAGGGGGCGTTAAGAACACAAAAATAAGATTTTACGCTTTTACTTTAAAATTTGAATTGCAATGATGTAGGTATATCAAAACCAAAAAGTGAATTATTTTTGCCATGAAAATGATACAAGATTCATTTCAATATTGATGTTAGTTGTAAAGTTCAAATAAAATCAAGAATCCTATTTTAAACCCAAAAATATTAAGATATTTATTGCCTCGATAAAAATTCAAACTGCCTTCCGTCACATTCCAAACAGTGTATAAAACTGCTGCTTTGATTTCCGCAGCTGGTAGTTGACGAATTGTTTTCCATGTCAAATCCATGTCGGTGGGGTTTGGAATACAATGCCGTTCAAGCGACCCCATAAGTAGAAGTCGAGACACGTTAAATCGGGTGACCTGGTCGGCCAAGAAAATAGGCTTCTCCTTCCTATCCAGCGTTCTTGAGAATATTCGTTAATATGGTGTCGCGCGTTAAGGAAAAAATATGCTGGATACCCGTCCAATTGTAGATACATGAATCGCCTAATGTCCAACGTCACATCTTCTAACTGGACTGGCAACTCATTTATTAAAAACTTCTAAGAAGAGATTACCAGTTAGCGCACGATCGAAAAAATAAGGACCGATAATTTTGCTGCCTATAATGCCACAACGCACGTTTAGCCCCCAGCAGCCTTGGTGCTGCACTTCTCGCATCCAATATAGATTTTCAGCAGAGCAATAATTCATATTATACATGTTTACCCTACTATCACTATTAAAAGTAGCCTCGTCGGTCCATATAATTTGTGATAAAAATTCCTGTTTTCACGAATCGTTCCTAACATCCATTGACCAAAATTTATTCTGTGATCAAAATCCTCTTCGTTTAGGGCATGTACCAAGCGTGGAAAAAACTCTTTTTCCATAATGATGGCGATATGGATACCGAGTCTCATACTGTCTTTCGGTTAATTGCTGCATTTTGAAAGCACTCGAAATAGACCGAAATCATATCGACGACTTCAACACATGTGGAAGACATTTTAAAAAATATTCACAAACCAAATTGACAAGAAATAAACTACGACTAATAACAATTTGACGTTTCTATACAATGTTATTTAAAAACTTGTTTTTTGCTTCGTAAAATCGTAAAAACATTATTTTTCTATTCTTAACGACACATTAAAAATCACTGTTGGTCCTAATTTGTTTAACAACTATCTTTTTAATATGAGACCAACATTTATCCAATTCGTCAATTAAAGTGTTAAAAAAATCTTCATTTCGCTATAACTTTAAAGCGAGCAAAGGTATCAATATCAACTTGCGGTTTTTACGTTTTTCTAGAAAATTTAATGTAGTTGTCAATGAACCTTAAATCTAAATTATGTACAATTGTCTACACTTTCTAGCGATGTAAGCAAAGGTACATCTTTATACAGTTTTGAGAGAAATTTAGGATTTTATTATTTCATTTTTAGTATGCGTGAAATACGGAACTTCAAAATCATTTTCAGCATTCTGTCATGGCCACATTCATAATAAAAAAATTTCCCCATTGTTGTCAGATTGATAGGTCCTGAGATACAGCCGCTTCCTCCCTTGTTGGCTCACCCGGAAAAAGTCATTTGGAACATGTTTTTTTCTTTTAAATACAGTTTACTATTTTCATAAATCAAAATATGAAAAATGGCATTACGATGAGTTTGAAAAAGGTTTTTCGACCTTTCCCCTTTTTTCACGTCTTTTACGTGTTCACGATAAAAAAATATTTGTTCGTCCTGTCCATCCGTCTGTATACGCATATAGTTCGTTCACAGGAAAGTCTATTGATTTATTGGTTAGTCTATGGAATAGTTCCGTCTAAACCGTATCAATGCTAAGTGTGATACACATGGGAAGTTGATCGGAACTAATTAGTATCCATTAGTATTAGTATTCCAAGCTTTGCTGGTAACATTCTTCTGAAAGTTTTCTTTCATGAGTTGTTATTGACTTTGATTCATACCAGATGTGTATGTCGTCCAAAGCCACCGATACACGAGTACATGAGCATTAAGCACCTCTAGCAAAAGGATAGCAACAAACATCAGCAAAGGTATGGCTGAAGTGGATAAAATCATCATTTCTAAAATTGTGCTCTTATTCGAAATACATTTAAATGCAAATTAATGAGGGTTGGTTAATACGAAAGCCCGCAGAATGCATGATCGGAGCCTCTCCAACATTAGTGGGATGATTTCTGGTCCCAAAATACTAGCCTTAATCAAATTTCAACTGAATTGATCCTATTTTACGAAAGTAAATGCAAAACAGACCCAAACATACCTCACAAGTTTCCCCTCAAAATTGTTAAAATGATTTATGTCCCGAAATACTCATTCCGAGTACAACTAAAGCCAATTGGTTAATTTATATATATATATATATATATATATATATATATATATATATATATGGTAGTTTTGCACCGATCTTTTACTCTTCTGGAACGTACGTTAAAATTCTTACTGTACGAATGAAAATTGAAAACCCTTTTTTCTATCAGTAAGTTATACGTGATGTCAGAGCTTTACTCCAGTGCTATAAACTAGATTTTTACTTTTGTTTTATAGAGCACCATCCACTTTGGTTAGATAGCTACAATCCAAAAAAGTGAAAAACTTGTACTTTAATAAAGTATTTTAACTAATTACGTAAAACAACATATGTAATATTTACATACATTTATCACTCAAAGTAATTAAAATTACATTCAAGCATAAATGCAAATGGTAGTGGTTCGAGCATAAATATAATTGTTCGCACAGTTTTACGCAGAAAAAAACGAATCTTATGTTCACACATTCACATGAATAAATGATTTAATGTAATAATTAAAATTCATGGCCTACCTCAACAGAACGATTATTATACAGGTTAATGAATTTTTCTCTGTTTTTGATAACACAGCACAAATTAATTCAACATTAAATTAGTTTCACGCAGATTTTTATTCGTCAACTTAATAGCAATTTGCATAATGGGATGTACCAAAAATTTTGAATTCCAACACAAAATAATAATATTACAAATAAAATAAATATAATTTGCAGTAATGTAAGAAAAAAAAGAAACGATAATTCGATTACGTAAAGGTAAACTTCTTCTTCACCACATTGTAAAATAGAAACGTAAAGAGAAAGATGATCTATCATCGACTCCTCGATAAGGGAAAGGTAAACAATATGACTTCTCATACACTGTCTGATGAATGTAAAACAGTTTTCATAAACGACGCCCTTCTGTACCTCAGATCTTCGGTCCTAGGGATTTGCGGCTCTCCTTTTATAAATGTAACAAATTAACACGAAAATCAAAATATAATTACATACATTTCCAGAAATAAACCAATACCAAACAAAAATAACGCTTCATTGGAAACGAACGAAGAAAAACGGTAAATAGATATGGTCAGTTAACGATAACGTGATATACAATGCGCACCAAGATAAATTACATCAAACTTAATTATTAAGAGAACACACTAGATTATAGCTAAATATACCGTAAATAATGTAAAAGAAATTTAGAAAGAACAAAACTTTTAATCGTAAACAATTAACGTTAGCCAAATATTGGCACGTTACAAAATTCTACGCGTATGTCATACTTGAGAAATAAACCTTTTATTTTATCTGAGAAACAAGTTGTTTGGCTGAGTAACAATTTTCTCTCTCTCTCTCTCTCTCTCTCTCTCTCTCTCTATATATATATATATATATATATATATATATATATATATATATATATATATACCTCTTAGTTAAGAATCGAACCTTTTAGCAAAAACTTACTTAGTCTTGACGTGAACCTCGTATTTGAAATATGAATATTTGACCTGAATCGCTATTGATTTCTCCCACTGTTGTGTAAATTATCTACGATATATTTCCAATGTACCTTAGTCTATATATCTACAAAAGCTCTTAGCTGAGAAGCAAACAAGGTATGAATCATTATTACTCTCCGTTTCTTTTTCAGTGTTGTGTAAATTTACCTGGAATGCTCATTTCTTCTGTGTAACTTCCCTATGTGAATCAGATTCCTCTGTGGTACTGACATATTTTAATTACAAATATTCATCTACCTTGACTCTCTAAACGTAACATAGTTGAAACATAAGTTGCAGTCTACTTCGAAAATTAAAAAAAAAATAAATATGAGGAAGAACCCTATAAAGGGGTTGTCGAAGTACCCCTAAACGTAATGGTAATATTATAACCAAATTTTAATTCAATTGGTCTACTTGTTCGATTCAAACAATTCTTATCCCGGAATACTAATTCTGAAAAAATGTCAAAAATGCTTATTCCCCGAGCCGAATTATATGAGATCAAAACAAGTTTAGATGAACATAGGTCTCCTAGATAAATAGTGGCAAAGTTCTTAAAAACCTCTGTATAAATATACAAAAAACTCTGGTCGAATTTAATAAAATGTTGAGAATTTGTTAATATCTTAATGGAGCATCTGTGATCCAGCAATACCAGGGACGTGCACACGGGGCAAGTCGGTTATTTAAATTTATTTTAATGTAGATAGCGATAGATTTAACTCTACACTATATTCGAAAATAATACCAATTTTGCAATTAAAATTATTGGGCATTTATTACTGCTTAATTTTTAGAACAAAAAATACAGGCTAAAATTTGGAATAATGATTAATGCCATATTATGCAAAAAAAAAAATGTATTAAAAAACAAGTTTCATAAGATTTATGTCGCACGAGTCCAAGATTAGAAAACCAGACACGTAGCGACCTTTTTTTCTAAAAGGCGAACGCGATTAAACGTTTTATGCGAGTTTTTTATGTTTTCTATTTTGCATATTTTTAAGTCGAAAAACAGAAAAAATCACAGGTTAAATTCCAAAAATCTAATAAAAGTTTTGTGAAATTGGTGATCATGTTGGTAACATTGCCAATGTCACTATTAAAATTCAATCATCTTGTCAGATATGAGTTAATGTTACCAACATAAAGTTCAGTTGCATGAAGTAAATTCATATAATTAGCAAGGATATAATGCTAACTACCGTGAAATATAATACGCAAATTTTGAATTCAGATAAGTAAGAGAGAGATATAGTTTTTTATTCTATGCATTTTCTACTTTATAGCAAGGTTATACAGTTGGACAACTAAGTAATGCTCCTGTAGTGGTTCGAAAACATGGCATACACGATATAACCAACTAAATCACGAAAAACATTAACTACGACTGCGTATTTAATATTTTTCTTAAATATAGAATACAAAAAACAACTATTAAATCGTTAAAACCGTCAATCAGTTCAGAGTTCACAAAAAATCCTTATTAAATAAATTAGAAAATAACCAATATCAAAATAGCTTGAAATCGATTTTGAAAATAAACCTGTACAATAATATTTGTTGCTTACCTTATGACGTTATGGAGCGGGCCAATGTGGTGTTACTCACTCATTTCTTAAGTACAAATACAGGGTGCGCTTCCTTTTTATACTAAAGGATTTCAAAATTTTACGAAAATATTTTCGCGTCTTGAAACATGAAATGAAATCTGGAAAGCACATATTTTGCAAAAAAAAAATGGGTTAAAACAACAGATAGAAAGTTGTAATTATCTTGTATTCTCTAACCCCGTTTTTCTGACGCACTCCTATGAGCTTGGTAGCTATTTCTTATGGTAAATTGGTAAACTATTTTATTTCTGTGTCTCTTGAAAGTGTTTTGTTAAGGTCCTAGTTTTGACATACGTATTTTTTTATTTTAGTTACAATGTCGAAATTTTAATTGTCTTTATAGAGTATAATTGTTATTACGGTGTGGTTAGCACATGCCTTTCTTATGTTTATGTGATGCTGCACTACCAAATAGTATATAAGGTAAAAAGAGAACATCTTACGCACATTACTATGCTGCGATGCATGTACTGGAAATGTGATTTTTCCATTGGCATACACATAATATAAGGAGCATACATCTTTAAAATAGGTCACTACACTTTTGTGCTTCAAAGTATATAGTTTTCTATATATTCGCAAAAGGTAGTTTAGGGCCTTTTTGGACGTATCTTTATTAAGGATTATTTATTTCCTACGAATAACCGTAATAAAGGAAACCTGTTTGAAACTGAATTTTTCTAGGAAATGTTTTCCCACTTTCCTGCAGAGTTGACATGTTTCCTAATAATTACAAAAGGTGCTTTAGAAACTCTTTTAAAACTTTACAAAAAAGTCGTTTAAAATTGAATATTTGTCCTTACGCCCTACAATAACAATTTTACTATCGTACAGAAACTCATTGTTTCAATCCTACACCTGCAAACCGTTAAAAGTGTTAGTTTGGTACCATTAATTTTATATACGTGAACATGTACTGATCGTACATATTAGATCGTACATATTACATTCGTGGATTCGTTACTATCGTATATGACCTAGTGATGCAAATAACAATTTATTAAAACAAGATGTCCACATATTTTGCTGCATAGTTAATCATAATTTTAGACGTATTCAAAAAAAAGTTTTTACCCTATGACAAAAATCTGACGAAAGAAACTTCTCTCGTCGAATTATCTTTTATACTGTTTGCTGTAAGGTTAATAGTTTTTCACATAGTCAAGAATAAAATGTGCTTTAAGGTTCATCTGAAGTAGCACTTAAGAACTTATTATCACACATAAAACTTACATAAAATTTAATTATCTTCAAAAAATTATCTACAGTTTTTGATCTAAGGTTAACAGTATTTAAAAGATTCACAAAAGATACCACTACTAAGGTACTTGCGAAAGGCGATTTACAATCGGCCTAGATAGGGTAACACGACTTTGTTCGTCAAAATTATTTATCGAATGAGAGCTCATTTGAACGGTCTTTTTGATTCCTTTATTTTGGTGTTAATTTTTTAATCAGTCCGTTCGTGTGCGAGAAAAGTAAAAAAAAACTTTTTTTGCTCTATGGAAGTTATCCCTTAAGCCCCAAATCCTTAATGTATTATTATTATTAACCCTTTCGTCTAGGGTGTAAACCATTTTGGTTAACCTAGTTAAGTAACGTGTCACTGTCACAATACTTTCTTCTCTTTATTGTCACTATAGTAACTGAAAGCAAATTGAATCCCTTCATTTTCGTACAGTTGGAATCTTGTTTTATGAAAATAAATTCAAAAAATATTTGTTCAACAAACAATAACACTTCAAGTAAGGGGAAAAGCATTATTGATTTATCAGAAACTGTGTATTAATATCTATTAATAAATAGTAAAATAAATTTTAATGTCGTTATTTGGTCTTTTAGGTCTAAATTAATGTCTTGGTACCCACGTCAAGGAAATAACTACTATGGCATCCATTTTTGAAGCAATTATTATTGTCTCTATGACAGCTTCTCCTTAATAAATACATCAAGAAGAGCAAAAAAAGTTTTCCTTACTTTTCTTGCAAACAAATGGACGCAGATTAAAAAAATAGACGCCAAAACGAAGAAATCAAAAGGACCGTCACTCAATACCTCTTACCATTTAAGATTTTGAAGGGGGTAAAAGGGGGCGAAGCAATTTTTGGTTAGAAAGTGGCCCCCCTAAATAATCCTTTTTTTTGGAGAAATCCGAGGTGGGAAGTTTTGAATTGAACATCTCATATATGCAAAGCTAATTAAATAATAAAAACGTGAAAGGCGCATTTGAGCATAAAGAATTTCGTAATATTCAATACAGGTAAAAATTTTATACCAGTTAAAGAATAAAATGCAGTAGGAAGAGAGAAATATATCTAAAAATGGGCTAGAAATTCTTACCATAACTTTCTAGGCGCTGGAACTAAGTACCTTGTTATTCTTTTCTATAAATTTTATAATGATTGTGCAAGATTGAGGCATCCTTATTTAAAGATAATGGACCAATTTTAAGATATTACACAATGAGGTGTCCATGTATTTAGCAATGAGATCCAAACTCTGAATTTAGATTTCATTAATAAATCGTACATTAAAGCGAATCAAGCTGCGAATTAATTTGATGAAACCGCGAATTAAACCAAAAATTGCTACTAAACCCATATGACCTAGGTAGAGATAACCTTCCTCATTGACCTTCAAATCCGCGAATAAAACTGCTAATCATTTTACTTAAACCACGAACTAATTCAATTCACTTAAAAAAATGTGAATTTAAACCGGAAATAAATCTCGAATTAATTTATATGACCACGAAATGCCACGGATTAAACCGAAAATTGTCATTAAAACCCACGAAAAAACCTATATAAACCCATTTCTTTAATTGACCTTAAAAGTCGCAAATTAAGCCGGGAATGAAATCCACAAGGGGTGTATTGGTTCTACTCTTACATTTAACATATTGGCTTCCTTTTTGAGGACAGCGCGAATATTCATCAATTAATCGGAACAATTTAGAAATTGTGTAATCTTAAAAAGCGAAATTTAGTAAGGTGTTCACTTGGGTTTACAGTATTGTAGTTCTTTCCAGCTCTTCATGTTCGTGCTGAAATTTGTGTGATTATCTTTTACTTCAGTAGCAGAAAAAATAATGAATCAACCTTTTCGAGAGCGGAGCGGCAACTGTTTGAGCGTGCTAGACCTGCTGTCGAAATCAGAAAGGACACGGTCAGGGTAGAGTCGTACTATTCTTACAGAGTAGACCGAACCGACACCATCCAAATGCTACGTCTGCTTGAACTGTTGCTAATTACCTACGAGTACCACCCTCAGATATAGTAAATAAAAAAGATATTTTTAAGAATAAAAGAAAACGAAGTAATAGTAATTAAGTTCTGATGACCAGTGAGGAGCTTCAAAAACGTCATTAAACAATAACTAAAGACATAATCTCGAGGTCAAAAGTGAGAGTACTGTTTTTGGGCCTGCTTATGAAAGGAATTACGTCATTCGGTGCATTCATCACTATCTATTATTTGTTCGATAAAATATGCTCTGGGTTGGTTCACAAAAGGAGTCTAGTAGAAAATCGAACCGAACTGTAGTTCACTTCAGGCTTATCCTTAATATTAATATTTCAAGTATAACAAATCCAGTTGATACCAGTAACACTAAAACTTATAAGTTCCACTTCTTTAAATTTTACACAAGATGTGAATTAAGACATATAAAAGAATAAGACATACATACGCCAACTCTATAGACATAAACATACATAAATAAATTTTTTTTTAATAATTGTGGACTGAACAGGCTAAATTTGGCCTATCGTACTAAAGCACTCAGGAACACTTACGAGGATGGATAGAGGGATAATGAATTGGCAATAGATGCCTATGAACAGCTACCTTAAATTTTCTCATATCATAAGTGAGAGGAAAACAGGAACTAGAGAGATCATTCCAGAGTTTAGAAGCCGTGTAGAAAAATGTGGATTGCGCCCGTTTGGTATTAAAGAATGTAATTCAGCATCGCAATACCCACCGTAATACCGATAATACAAAGAAAGAACTGAAAGGATTGTTCTATGCTCAAAGGACTGCATGTAAGAAGTAAAGGACGGGTCATTTATAAACCTAATCGCTCTCTTTTGAATACGATCAACGATAGCGAGAGCGTATTGGGGAGCACTAACCCAAAGGTGAGAATTATATTCCAGATGAGGCCGAATTTGGGCCTTATACAGCAGAAGGAGTTGTCGAGAGGTAAAGTACTGCTTAGATCTGTACAAAAAGCCTATTTTACGAGCAGCTGTTTTGGTAACTGACAGAAGATGGCCAACTCATGACAGATTTGAAGATACAGTCATTCCCAACAGAGTCATAGAGTCTGAAAACTTAAGGTTTAAGCCATTCATACTTACAACAGAAAATGCTCGATCTTTTTTGGCGGACACAAGGCAACACTGAGTTTTGTTAGCATTAAATTTAACTAGATTATTGCTTCCCCATTCGAGATTGCATTGAATGTCTTTGTTGATTGAATTTGCCATTTCAGCTTTAATGTCTTGAGATATAGAAAGTAGATTACCATTATGAGTAGACTGAGATGAACTAGAATGAAGAGTGCTGTCGTCAGCAAAGCAATGAATGGGATTAATTGTTGAAGAAATAAGGTGATTTATGTATAGCAGGAAAAGTGTAGGCGCTATAACTGATCTCTGTGGTACGCCTATGTTAATGCTAATTTCTTTTAAAAAACAGCCATCAACTATTCTTCTTTTATTAAGGAAACTAGAAATCCAGTTGAGTTTGGCAAGTAAGCACTTATGCCAAACTTGGTCAAATGCCTTTGAAATATCTAAAACCACTACAACTATTTCACCGTTCTAATTTATTGTTCCAAAGTCGGGTTACATATAAAAGTAGATCACCTGTTGAACGACTCTGCCTATACCCATATTGGTCACTAAGTAGCTTGTTTGCTAACTTCCATGATGAGGGAAATTCCCCAAAAGACATAGAGATCGAATAGAGATTAGATAGGACTGGTCCTAGTTCGGGGGAACATTTCTTTAAGACAATAGCTGGGATGTCGTCTGGGTGGGTCGCCTTATTGAGATCAAGCCCTCTCATAAACGATTGTAGGAGCTAGAACCAAAAATGAGTTGGTTTCATAGCATATGAGGAACAGTTGGCCAGGGACCCATCCAGAATCATTGAGACTCGAGTTTGATACAAATAAATTCACAAAAACTTCGCTTTGTCTACAGAATCAGCAACTACAGATCCGTCAAAATATGTCAGTGGGGAAATCAAGATGTACCAAAGTTTTTACTAATGGCTTTAGCTAAAGACCAAAATTTACGACTGCCCAAAGGAGAAACAATTTATTAGCTTTAATGATGACACTTTTGCAGATATTACTAGCACCAACGTATTCTGCGCGACATGACTCTCGACCGATTTATTAGATTACCATTAGATTTATTTTTCAAAGATATTGCAACAGCACAAGCCTTGGGAACGTGAATGACCTATACGATTCTGTTTTTTGGGAATGTATAACTCCATGCCCATAAGGATAACTTCATCAGATACTGAAAGAGCAATGCCAGAAGAAGAGGACAACTTAAAACAATATGCACGTCATGGAAAGGTAGCAAAGAAGTCTCGTAAATCACTCCATCTAGCTGACTTAAACCACCACAAGGTTCTATTAGTGTTGCAAACAACAGCGGAATTAGAGTCATTATAAATTATTTCTATTAGACAATGGTCAGATAGACCTAGAGAGGAAAGAACGGAAGTTTTATAAACAAGTGGGTTTGATGTAAGTAAGAGATTTAGATCATGTGGAGTATGGCTAGGGTTATCAGGGATTCTTGTGGGTTCAAAAATCGTTTCTGCACTATGACCAGCTGGATTAGTAGTAGGTGAAAATTGAAGCCAATTAGAGTTATCAACAAATCTCCTACAATTGAGATATCGCAAGATGGAAACTGAGACAGAAGATATTCAACTTTCAAACTAAGGTAATCGAAGAAATCTTGAAGGTTACTGTCATTAGGAAACCTATAAAGGCACCAATAACATATATTACAATTATATCACTATACATACCAACTTAACTTCACACAAATATGTACAACCTACTGCTGGGAGATTAACATCAGACGAGCGAGAAAAAGATGACAAAAATTGATTTGCGCATTCGCTTATGCTTACCGGTGTCCCTAAATCTAACAGTATACAAAACATTCAACCACAAAGGAGAGGAAACATTTACCACATTCAGTTAAAGATATTTTCAGGCAGAAAAACGATATGCATGCATTTTCAGCAATATAGAAATATTTTAGGCTAGGCCGCGATTTCTGGCCTAGGCGCATCAATCCCTGTTCTTATTTTGTAACAGTATATACAACTACTGAAGAGGAAGGAACCTTTACAGAATACGAGATTTTACGCAGAACAACGATTTGCGTGTTTAGCCACGCTATTCCCTATTCTACGCAAAGGGGATGAGAACATTTACCACACAAGTGAGTGAAAATGATTTTACGTAGAACAACAAAATGCGGTCTTAGACACGCCAATCCCTATACTAAACTATTATAGTATACAAAACCATTAAGTACCAAAGGAGAGCGTAATATATGAATTAAAAAGATTTTTCGTAAAGTAGCGGCCAGTCCTTGCTCAGTATATGCGATCATCGTTACTACTATACCATAATATTGTGTTAAAGTGGTTCCTACGCAAAAGAGCAATTTACGCGCTTAGATGTCCCAATCTTTATCTTACACTGTAATAATACACATAACCGTTGACTACTGAAAAGGAAGTCTCTATATTGCACTAATACAGTACTAATAGAAAAGGGAACATTTGCCACAACATTGCCTTAAAGAGATGGTTCCGTAAGTTTTTTATTGACGTATCCAAGCACTGTAACAGCATACCAAGCCATTTATTTCGAAAGAAAGGACGACGTTTTCTACGATATCCAATTAAAGTGATTTTCCACAAAGCACAGATTGGCGTGCTATCGCATAATTTATAGTACCTAAATTTAAATCGGCTTCAATGTAGTATAATTGTGGATTGTATGTACAAAAATAGTTTCTTTATGGTAAATTGCTGTCATTATAACAGTGTAAAAAACAAACACTGAAGAAAATTAATGAAACTTACACAGCATAAGGAGTAGAGCGCTTTTGCTATAACAAGTATCAGGTACTTTTTACTCAAAACAACCGTGCACAATATTTTACGCTGTAACAGTACGCAAAATAATCAGCTTTAAAAAGGGAATGGTACGTTACCACAACATTGAATAAAGAATATGTTTACGCACTACAACTATTTGCACGGTCGATCTCGGTTCTACACTATTGCAGTATAAAAAAGGACAGTATACAAAACCATCAACTACTAAAAGAAGGCAACAACTTGCTACCACGAAACTATTAAATAGGTTTTTTACGCAGGATAACAATTTGCGCAAACTTTAATCACCAAACACTTCAAATTTCAAAATAAAAATTTCATATGAACCTTGGTCCGCAAAGACTTTGATTATCATCAATGCTAAAAAAATAGGTATTTGTATGCCAAGGACGCAAAATGCTACTTGACGACTGAAAGGAACATTCGCCGATTACAGCCGAGGCTGACAATATTAAAACCACCAAAGACTTCTTGCATCCTTGACGGACACAAGATGTTGTGTGCTACCATTAAACAATCATGAATACGCAATTAGAGAATGTTAAATACATATACTAATTTATTGGAATTTGATTGTACCGGGTGGCCAACTAAGAACGGCCGTCGGCCATATCTCAAGAATGGATTATAGCACAGATTCGGGAAAAAAATTTTTATAACAAAAGTGGCCTCGAGAAACGCCTGTAAATTATTTTCAGAATTGTAGGTCCACCGCTAGAGGACGTATTTGGCAGTTAAAATTTTAAAAAGCAAAAATTTTCAAAATTTACTCAATTAAGGGGCATATTAAATATTATAATCAGATTCCTCGACAAATTCTGCATATTTTTTATTTGACAAGTTTTAGTCTATCTCTTCAAATGAGGGGTGGGGGAGAGTGGGAACCTTGTTACGAAAATACAGGTTCAGGTTCTGCTTGACCGATTTTAATAAACTTGATGTTGTTTGAAAGAGCTTTTGTTACACAATAGAAAATTTGTAAATTTGAAGCAATCTGATTAATAACATAAATGCTAGAGGGCGCTGTTTAATATTTTTTTAATATTGTGTTTTCTCTTTACAATTTTAATTGGAAGCGTAAAAATTTAAGTACGTCTTTAAAAAGTAGACTAAATTAGTAATAAAACAGTGAAAACTGCAAGTCGATATCTTTTTCTTATCCTGAGACATCGTAAGAAACAGGTAAATGGCGGGAATTGTTCTTCCAACGTCTAGTAGGCTAGTTCGCGTTAATGGAAATTATTAAATTTAGCCTGGATGAAAAGATCTTACATTGGTCTGCAGTAATTTAAACTGTTATCGTACTAATGTTATGGTTGCCGCTAGATTACCTAAATGTAATGCTATCGCTACTAACAATGATAACAAATTATAAAATAAAAATGTGATAAATCTAACATTTTTTTAATTATATAAAAATGTTATATTTGTTTTCAAGTGATGTGTTAGTAAATCAAAAGCATAAAATATCAATAAAAACCGATATTTGCCCAGCAACAACAAATACAGTTTAAAATATGAATTACGGTTTACTGATGACAACAAAATTAGTAAAGAGGGACATGTAAGATATAAAATAAATTCCGTGTTGAAAACAAGCAAGCTATGATTTTCACGCATATGTCAAAAATTATTCATCGTGTTGCATTTAATAGACTTTCTTTATCATTTCGTACCAAAATGATTCTTACAAATGAAGAAGCATTTGATATGTTGGCAGTTTATTTTGAATGTATGAGAAATGCAACCGTTGCTGCTAGAGTGTATGCACTGTAATACCCAAACAGACGGCATCACAGCAGAAGAGTTTTTCTCCGACTCGCACACCGTGTGCGTACTACTGGAAATGTGAATCTTCCTGTGTACCGAAGACAACGCAGAGGTAGAACAGAGAAAAATGTTATTGATGTTTTAGCTTATGTAAATGTTAACCCTCATTCAAGCACCAGAGCTATATCTAGAGACTTGGGTATATGTCGAACCACCGTCCAAAATATTTTAAGAGAACACAGGCGACTACTTGTTTATTAATGCATGTTTTATTCGGTATTATAATGATAAAAATGTTTTAATTTTTTTCGTTTGTCGTTATATGTTTCATTTGCCGCCATTTTATGTCCAGTTTCAATAAAACACCAAATTATTTAATGAAATTATCTTATCTTATGTGAATAGATTTTAACTAACAACATGATAGTTAAGTGAGGCAAAGTAAAGTAAAAAGGTACCAATAATAAAAAATAATGAGAGGCCGGGCGAAAAAAATTCGTAATAACATTACGAGAGTTAATGCATTTAAAGTACTTTTTCGTTTACTAACAACGAAGGACTTCAATGCGTCTTATTGATCAGATTACTTTATAATATATACTAGGTTGAATTTTTGCAACTAGCTCTCAAATATGATACACGACGATCCTCAAATACTTTCATGAATTATGTGGACAGATTAGGCTAATTTTCATAGTGATGGTAGTGTAAATCGAAATAATATGCACTACTGGTCTGAAATGAATCCCCACTGGATGCAGGAGGTCCAACATCAGGGTCGTTGGTCTGTAAATGTGTGGTGCGGGATTCTAGGTGGAGAAATAATTGGGCCTTTTTTTTTAATGAGACTGTTAATGGAGAAAGGTATTTAGATTTTTTAAGCAACGAATTGCCACTTCTTTTAGAAGACGTACCCTTGGCCATTCGTCGTGACATGTTCTTACAACATGATGGGTGCCCGGCACATTATTCTAGAGATGTTCGGAATTTCTTAGAACAATCATACCCTGAAAGGTGGATAGGACGTGGAAGTTTATTTATTTGGCCACCAAGGTCTCCAGACCTAGCGTGTTTAGATTTTTATTTGTGGGGGCGAATAAAAGATCTCGTTTATGCCGATAGACCCACAACAAGAGCAGACATGTTTGAAAGAATACGACAGACAATACGAAGTAGTTTAAGGGCAGAAATTGAAACTGCTGTTCTCTCCACCCGTCAGCGATTGATTTCATGCATTGAAAATGATGGACCACATTTCGAACTTCTAGGGCGACACTAATTACGTAGTTATTTATTTAAGGTTTTAATTGTTAGATTTATCACATTATTATTTTATAATTTGTTCTCATTGTTAGTAGCGACAGCATTACATTTAGGTAATCTAGCGGCAACCATAACATTAGTATGATAACAGTTTAAATTACTGCAGACCAATGTAAGATATTTTCATCCAGGCTAAATTTAATAATTTCCGTTAACGCCTACTAGACGTTGGAAGAACAATTCCCGCCATTTACCTGTTTCTTACGATATCTCAGGATAGGAAAAAGATATCGACTTGCGGTTTTCACTGTTTTATTACTAATTTAGTCTACTTTTTAAAGACCTACTTAAATTTTTATGCTTCCATTAAAGCTGTAAAAAGAAAACACAATATTAAAAAAAATATTAAACAGCGCCCTCTAGCATTTATGTTATTAATCAGATTGCATCAAATTTACAAATTTTCTATTGTTTAAAAAAGCTCTTTCAAACAATATCAAGTTTATTAAAATCGGTCAAGCAGAACCTGAATTAAAGGCGTTTTTTCGTAACAAGGTTCCACTCTTCCCCACCCCTTATTTGAAGAGATAGACTAAAACTTGTCAAATAAAAATTTGTCGAGGAATCTGATTATAATATTTAATATGCCCCTTAATTGAGTAAATTTTGAAAAATTTTGCTTTTTAAAATTTTAACTGTCAAATACGCCCTCTAGCGATGAACCTACAGTTCTTAAAATAATTTCCAGGCGTTTCTCGAGGCCACTTTTGTTATAAAATTTTTTTTCCCGAACCTGTGCTAAATCCATTCCTGAGATATGGCCGACGGCCGTTCTTAGTTGGCCACCCGGTACTTACCGTTTTTTTTTTTTACTATTATCTGTTTGAGTGTAATGAATTGATTAATGATTAAGCAAGACTGAGATCTATCACATTGGTAGAAGCAATTGAGCGGACAGAAAGGTATTTTGCGTCCGCTGCTCATGGCAACTGATACAAAATTGTATTTTGCGGATACAGCGTGGGGTGCAAGATGACATTTTGCGGGCGGTTTCGCACAAATATTTTTTTAAATATTTCCAAAATTGTGGAACGTATTTATTCTAAACATTTTGCATGTTTTACGGAGCAGATATGAGTAATTCAGTAGTTTTTGAAAAAAATGATTCCATTGATTTGTCGCTTCGAATCTATATAGGTGTAGAAGTTATGCATTCAACGCTTTTTCACTATCGGTAAATGTATTCATTACTGCATTTTATGACGTTTGCATCAAAATATCTTTATTTTTTTTTAGTTTTGTGTGGTACGTGGGTGTATTTTGTTTGCTATAGATTGGGGTAACGCAGCCATGGTCGCCTAAATTTCCCCACACTAGTCCTTTCGATTTTCTTTTACGGGGATATTTGCCATTAGCATACAAAAAGTAAAAGGGTTAAGAATGAGGCATTATCGACCCATATTCTTTTTCAAAGCCGTTGCGGACTCATGTTCATTCATATGAACTTGTATTGAAATTTCCTAAAAATTGTTTGGTTAACAATATTTCACTAACACCCTGTATTATTAGGGGATTTTCTTTACAAAAATAGTTTCCTCTTTGTTAATTGTTGTTGTGCTTTATGTAAAAACAAAACATCAATTATTAAAGGAGAAGGGAAATTTTGACACTATTAGATTAACAAAATTTCACAGGCTAATGGTTCAAGTCGTATCGCTATAACAGTTATTAAATATTTTTCACGCAAGACAACCGTGCATCATTATATATCTTATGCTGAAACAGTATACAGAACCATACTACGATAAAAGGAAAAGACGTTTAATCAATGCAGGAGAGCGATTGGCGCGCTCCTGTCTGGTACTATGGTCCTTTATAAAACCATTAAATTAATAACGGAAACTTTCTTTTCCAGATTAATGCATTCATCCTTCATTTGAACAGAACAACGTCCTCAATAGAGAAAAATTTTCTTTAGACCACCTTTTTACATTGAATATACAAATATGTTAGAGATAACAGCATTGTGCTCATCAAGTTAGTAGTTGTTTAGATATTATATTCAAGATGTTTGCCGATCAAGATTGTTCCGGTTAATAAAAATAAACGTTCCTTTACTCAAATTACAAACAAATTATGATTTTAGAATCGAAATGTTTGGGTTTCATGATTTTTGTTTTAAAGTAACCCCTTTCAATATTTTCAACCAACCCACTTGTATAGGGATCCCTACAATAGGTAGTTTAGAGCACCCCTAAAATTGATGGAATTAATTCCCCAAAATACTAATCCTGGCTAAATTTCGTTTCTGTTGGTTGAGAAATAAATACAAAAAGTACCCTGCACCAAGCTAGAAGTGAGATTATTATATATGTAACTATAACTCTGGAATTGGATCTAATTTAAGGTTCGAGCAACATTATATATGTGATCGTAGCATCCCCAAAATTGTTCCAAAATACCAATTCTGACCTAATTTTAACTCAATTATTTGATCAGAAATAAAATTAGAAACAAACAAAAATAGGGTAGATTTATAACATGCCCCCACTAGCTGATAAATGAGTACACAATGCCTTGAACCATCGTTTATAAACCTTGATAGAACAAATGCAAAAATACAATTATTAACATTAAAGCTATAGGTATAAATAAACATTGCAATAATAATTGAATGAGGTTACAGACTTGACATTAGAAACAAATGAGGATTCAATAATGCATGCATAACTATACTGAAAATTGCAAATTAAGAGAATTGTGTATGCACAGTTTAATTTAATTTAAATAATGCGCCTTTAAATAATTCAAGAAGAGAATGGACATAGTGAAATTTTTTTTCTGTTTACTAGATAAAATGTGTTGCAATTTGAAAATTTGTCAATACCCTAACAGTTATGTAAAAAGTCTTATTTACGTTACGCTCTCTCAACGTTTTAGCATATATTTTAGGAGATTTGAATATTAACGTATTACTCTTACGTCAATTAATTTAGAAATCACAGTACAGTTACATTTAAAATATCATCATTACAACCATCCCGAAATTAATCTACTTTCTCCAATTTTTTTGTTTCTTACTTAATTTATCACACTGACACGTATTTCTGGTTTTGTAAACTTAAAAACCTCTTCACGCTAAGATTCAATTACAGTTTTGTTATTTTTAAATTGTAATGTTATGCTTTGTTTACTTAATGTTAGTTTAAACGATTGTTTATACTCGATACGCTTTCCATAAATTACCTACTTTTAGGCACGTTTCTTAATTTAGTTAAAAATCATCATTCAGTGATAGAAAATTCCATACGTACTTATACACGCAATGCAATGACAACTAGATTCGTGTACGTCAAAATTTATGATTAATGCTCATGGGTGATGTTAATGAAAATCTTTTGTATAACTTGATTAAAGCGTTTGAATAATAGTGATAATTAAGGCAAACTTTGAAAAATGATACAAATTAGGAAGTACAGTGGAGTACCGCTGCGAGGTTAGAGGTTAAGAGCTATAAATTGTGTAAGATCCACTTATACAAAACGGTACTCTATAGTTACTTTAACCACTTTGTTGTGTATGAATATAATAATTTCCGACAAGGTGATGAGTGGACACACCTTTGAGGGCTTTATAGTTGACTTTTCAGGTTATGATAATTACGTGAATACTTGTCGTGAGAAATGCAAGCGCTCCTGAGAAATTAAATTAATACTATTCATTATTGTTAAAAAAATGAAAAACGTTAATTACTGTAATCAGTCACTTTCTATAACGCTTTCCTTACTAAGTTTTATACGAAAGTAAAATGAAAATCAGAATGGGTCTTTTGGTTATTTCCCAAGAAAGCATATCATTTCTTCACAATATAGTGGTAATAAAATGAAATTGAAAGTTTTTCCGAGCCACATAATGCTAACGTGTGTCCAGAAGTTCTTACAGCGTATTGTTCAAGAAAACAATTTAAATATTCGTCATGCATAACGAAAGCTAGAATAAATTATATAAGTTTAGATGTCTATTTTTCTAGCCAGCCGAAGCGATTGCACTTATTACGTCATCACCACATACTATTAATTTTGATTTCTTAAATCCAATTGTATGCAATAACTATAATTGCGTTTGGTGATTTTATCAAAATGAGAGTAACGGAAGCTTGGGAGAGTCTACGTAAGCCTTTTTGTATAAATAAGGTCAATACAACTTTATGAATCACGTCAGAAAGTTATTAGTTTATGAGTCTAAAGCGGTTTCTATTTACATACTGTCACCGTACTTTTCTTTAATTGGCAATATTTAACAATATTACAATCATAAAGATATCCAATTACTCACTTTCACCAATAACCGTATTGAACAAAAATTATTTTCACTAGAAACCTAATAATTATTATTGTGTTCGTCTTTGTCAATAAAAATAAGTAGGTAGGAAAATTTGGGACACACGTGGCTGTTCGTCTGTGTCTGTATGAAAGACAATTATTACATTTTCGATTTTGTCGCATCATAGATCAAAGATTATACAGTGGTCAAGTTTTCTTAGTCCGCGGGTCACACAGGTGTTCTGAACATTAAACGATGTATCTCTAATTAATTACCACTTCGAATAGATGTATTTGATTCTTGAAAAACTTGTTTGCTTCGGTCATATCCTACTTATAATATACACACCAGACACTCTTAAAGGTACAATATTATATAATTATGAAAAATCATAATCCGGCGTGAATAGACCAAAATTTTGTTCACATCTTTCACATATCGCATCATCAAATACATATTGTCAATGACTTAAAAAAAGTTTGCAAAATTTTAATAGGTACTTAAAGCTAATTGCTTAAATTTATATAATTAGTGAAAACCGTTATTTGAAAGTTGTTTTTTCTAATGACCAGACGTACTCTATTTCAATGAATCGGCATAATCAATCAATTTTTTGTATAATTAAGAAATTGATATATTCGGTAAACAAATTAATTATAAAATGATGCACACATTGAAGGCCTACAACTTAATTCGGGGGAAATTGAAGGAATTCTTATTAATGCGGAAGGTTTATATCTTGATCTGACATTGAAATCTCCTACTAACATTATGATGTTAAGGGTTACCATTGAAATCTCCACAATATCCTATTTTTAGATTTTGATTAATCAAACGTGAATTATTAATACGGAAATTAAGTAAATGCATGGACACTTGTGTGAAAGTTTGGTTTTATAATAAATATTTATGTAATAATTAATAAACTTACCGTTAAAAAAAATTAATTTAATAACATAAAACTTTGTATTGTATAAACTCACAATGAAAAGCTACCGTAGTGTTACCTTGTGTAGTAGAGATTGTACTGACTAGGTTGGCCTGATTCTACTTTGTTTTGTTTGTTCCATGCCTACCTTGATCATACAGGACCAGGTAAGCGCTATGTTGCCAGATTGTTCATTATTTTTCGATATATTCACTTTGTTAGCGTACATAAATAATGTCATAGATATTTAATTATGTAGATTGTAGGTTAGTTGTTTAATGTCTAGCAATCTATTATAAAATTATTTCTTTGTATATACAGGGCGTTAAAATAATTGCTTAATAATATGCAATTTGTAACATTTTATTTAACTTTAGTATATCTAAAGTAATTGCCTGATAACATGTTTAACGACGATACGGAAATTTAACAGGATACTCATAAAACATTTTCTCACACAATTTTATAGACTGAAGAGAATTGTACTTTTACTCAGGAAAGGCATTATTTCCATTTTTCCATGATCTATCAAAACGTGTATATAATACAACATTGGGTTATTTAACATTATTTTGCAGTATACAGGGTATAATGATACTTGCAGATAATTCATTAATTGGTCTGGCTTCAGAAAGTTGTAAATATTGGCATAAGCTATTATTTATGCAGGGTGTTCACAAAAAGCGTGGCAACCAAAAAATTTATTTATATGTTAAGCAAATATGAGAGTCTAAAAGTTATTGAAAATTCTACGAAGTATTTTACATTTGCAGACTATCATAAGAAATGAATTATTCATACAGTACCACCTTTGAGGAAGTGCAATTTGAAATTAATTAATGCAGTGATAGTTCTTTAGATGTAGCTTGAATTTTATATACAGGGTGTATTGGGGTAGGTATAACAGACTACGGTAGATAGAATTAAAGATATAAAAATTAAATTGAGCAACTTCTGAAATTCTAATATATTTAAATAATTTAAATAATTTCACCTTATTCCAGAAAATATTTATTAATGCACTCACTACTAGTGTCAAATGCTATGCATTCATTTTCAAGTGCTTTTTATAACCTATTTAAAAATAATTTGAAATCTATCAAATAAACAGATACTATGGTTTTAAAAAAAAAACAAAGGGATAGGGTAGGTAACGGTAACAATATGTAAAAAATTAAACATAAGCAATAAAGGACTAAACTAAATCTAATAATATAGTTGTAGTAATGCCGGAATCTGAGTTTATCAATTTGGTTTTGTCAAATTTTGTAATATAAATCGCCTCAAAAATGTCTAGATGACATGGGTTTGATACTTTTTGTACTAATTTGATTTTATTAATGTCTGTGTAATGGCCATAATTCAGTAGATGTTCAGCAATACTGGATTTTGAAGGTTCATTGTCTTTAAAAGCCCGGAAATATTCTTTAAATCTCGTTTGTAAATTTCTAGATGTTCTTCCAAAATATATACGATCACAACCATCTTGGCATGAAATTTTATATATACCTGAATTTTGTAACTCTGGAATGACGTCTTTAGGATTTCCTAACAAAAATTGCAAAGTATTTTCATTTTTAAAAACGGCACAAATATTATTTTTCTTACAACACTGTATCGAGTTCGTAACTGATTTAAAAAACGGTAAACTAAAACGGGTAACAGGGTCTAAATTTAAAACTAAGGCCGTAAGAGTTTTTCTTTGTTGAAGTCTTTCAAGTTTCTGAATCACTGCACGAATAGTTTGCTCAGAATATCCATTAATTCCACCTAATTTAAGAATGTGGTTGTAAAGTTGTCAATTGGGATAGGTCTAATAAGTGAATGTTTTATAAATTAACTGCATTTCTGTCCTGATAATAATTTCTTAAACTTTGTATTTAAAATATTTTTCTTTTTAATAATTTTTGTGGTAATTACTTCATTTACATCTCTAAAAAAATTTTGAAAATCTTCTGAGGGAATTTTATTCAATGAATATAAACGATGTAACTCTAAGTGTAAATTATATGTTTGAAGTTCAATATTTTCAGTTTTAGAAGTAATTTTTGCATCCAACATGAAAGCATAGCTATGGGTAATGCTCTTTCCCCATTTATATCAGAATTGTTTCTTTGTTATCTTGAAATACGTTTAAAAGACACTCAACCGACTTTTCCACGGATTTGGGTGAGATGTGTAGATGATATTTTTGCTATAGTTAATCAACGCTACATCACGTGAACTTTGGAAATGTTAAACTCACAATTTCCATCTATAAAATTTGCGCACGAAGAAGAAATCGACAACCATCTTCCTTTCTTGGACGTAATGGTTGAGAGTTTAGATAGCAAATTATTTTTCGATATTTATAGAAAACCTACCTTTACAGGTAGATATATAACTTCAAATTCGTACCATTGTTATCAGCATAAAATGGCCGCGTTCCATTCTATGGCACATCGCTTAGTTTCTTTGCCATTAAGTCAAGAAAATTATAAAAAAGAATATAACTACATTCTTAAATTAGGCGGAATTAATGGATATTCTGAGCAAACTATTTGTGCAGTGATTCAGAAATATGAAAGACTTCAACGAAGAAAAACTCTTACGCCCTTAATTTCAAATTTAGACTCTGTTACCCGTTTTATTTTACCGTTTTTTAAATCAGTTACGAACTCGATACAGAAGTGCTGTAAGAAAAACAATATTAGTGCTATGAAAATGTAAACTTTCACCATTAACACTCATAATAAAATATTTTTGGGATTTTTAATGGGTATTTAATTATACATTAACGTTTCGATAAAACTTACAGTTATCTTCGTCAGTAGTAATGTTAGTTAAAAATTGTTAAAGATGTAGTAAACAATTTTGTCAAATTTGAAAAAAATGACGTATCAAATTTTTTTCAAATTTGACAAAATTGTTTACTACATCTTTAACAATTTTTAACTAACATTACTACTGACGAAGATAACTGTAAGTTTTATCGAAACGTTTAGATTGTATAATTTAAAGTACACCATTAAAAAATCCCAAAAAAGATAAGTATTTTAATATTAGTGCTGTTTTTAAAAATGGAAATACTTTGCAATTTTTGTTAGGAAATCCTAAAGCCGTCATTCCAGAGTTACAAAATCTAGGTATATATAAAATTTCATGTCAAGATGGTTCTGATCGTACATATTTTAGAAGAACATCTAGAAATTTACAAACGAGATTTAAAGAACATTTCCGGGCTTTTAAAAACAATGAACCTCCAAAATCCAGTGTTGCTGAACATCTACTGAATTATGACCATTACACAGACATTAATAAAATAAACTTAGTACAAAAAGTATCAAAACCCATGCCATCTAGACATTTTTGAGGCGATTTATATCACAAAATTTTACAAAACCAAATTGATGAACTCAGATTCCGTCAATACTACAATCATATTATTAGGTTTAGTTTAGTCCTTTATTCATTATGTTTAATTTTTTACATATTGTTACCGTTACCTACCCTACTACCATTAGTTTTTTTAAAATCATAGTATTTGTTTATTTGATAGATTTCAAATTATTTTTAAATCGGTTATAAAAAGTATTTGAAAATGAATGCATTTGAAACTAGTAGTGCATTAATAAATATTTTCTGGAATAAGGTGAAATATCCGATTAATTATTTGAATAAAAAGAATTAAAGAAACTAAGAAGAAACGTTGCTTTAAACACAGGTCCTAACTTTTCATTTCAGAAATACTTCTTTGCTGTAATTCAATAACGGGTGAAGAGGATATAACGATGCGACACAAAAAAGTGGGATTACATGATGAAACTAAATTTAGAAGTAACTGTCACGTCTCAAAAATATTCCAGTGTAGTAGTTTGTAAGATGGACTGATACTTCAGCATACTACTAGCAATACAGATGGCGCTCACGTTTAGAAGAAGTGTCGGAGGAAGGTTTACCAACCTCAAAGAAAAATATTATTTCGAATCGATAAAGCGCGCATCATTTAAAATACAAATTACCGGAACTTTACCATAGTAGTATGCTTTTATCATAATTTTTGTTAATTGTTTCAATAAAAATCAAGTTATTTTTGTTGGTATAGAAATTAAATCTTGAAACGTTCGGAACAGTTTCTCTCGAAATCGCTAATGTTTAGAACTTCAGAATAAAAGTACCTGTTTTCAACAAAAAAACTTCAAACAATTCTAAGTCATTCCACTAATTTGAAAGAATGGTAGTCGCATTCAAGTTAAGGTCGTTGAAGTATCAGAAACTACACCAATGGAATATTTTTGAGAAATCAAAATTTAGTTTTCATCATTCAATCTCACGATTCTGAGTCGCATCGTTATATCTTCAACCGTTATTGAATTGTCGCAAAGAAAGTAATTATCTCCTCACATAAAACACCCTGTATCTCCAAAATGGAGATGGTTGTAGAAACTTTTCTTCTTATTTTCATTAGTACAACCTGCTGATTAAAAACTCGGAATCTATTTTTCTTTAAATGCTATACTTTTCATTCCATAAATTAAAGGTACCCGAAAAATTACAACATGTAGCATGTCATAAATATATTGCTTAAAAAATTGATACAAAAGTTCTAAGGGATGCTGTAGAAAAACTTGTTACTTACCAGAGGATTTATGATTTGGTATGCCCTCCAGTATATCTGGAAACAAGCATAGACGCCACGGTTACATCTAGAATGTCTTGGAAGCGGTTATAGTGCCTTATCTGCAGTAAATATAAGGCCCTATTTGCTGAAAAAATAGCGCCAGACCCCAAACTGTAGTTGCCACTGAAAGAAAGATTTCCCCGTCAAGCTAACATCACTGTACTTCCATAGACAGCAAAGTCACCGGACCTTTCCCATGCATGGGAATATGGTAGCTTAAGCAGTTTACATGCTACCCTGATAGATTTGCAACACCTTCGCAATGAGATTCAATGTTTGGACTTCTATGCCGTAGGAAGATATCGATTACCTCATTCAAAGCATTCATCGCAGAGTATAGGAGTGCGTTAACTTAAAAGGAGCTTTAACATTTTACTGAAAAACAAGAAACCTTAATTTAATATACTATGTATCCAGTTTTTTTACCAAAAACTTATAAAAATATATTTACGTTTACTGTGTGTTACAGTTTCAAAGTCTAGGAAAAACTACCAATTACAATTAAAATCAATTACGGATCTTATTATCGGTGACCGATAATCCTCCTCAAAGTCAAAAAAATATTGTGAAGAAACAATTGAGATGAGCAAAATATCAGATAGAAAGATCTGAAATATATACATATATATATATATATATATATATATATATATATATATATATATATATATATATATATATATATATATATATATGTATATATAGTGCATACTACGCTGTTGATTTTAATTTTCACCTAAAAGGGCATTTATTAACATTTTTAGAATTTCAAAAGCACTACTTTGTTTGAATAACTCTACATTAGTTACAATTTACTGAACAATAGTGACTGGCATTGGTATTAGAAATAATTAGAATTTAGGTTGAGGTTATATTTCACGTAAATTAAATTTTCAGGGAAAGTTATGGAAAAATGACAACGGCAATATTAGCCAAACATAATTAATATACATAACAATTGACAATTGTCTCCTATCATGAACACGATAAAAACCAAAATTTCTGTTTTAGCCTTTATACGCCAGCGCAGTAATGACGCCATTCTCCTCATAATGTAGGGTTTACATATAATTCTAGCGTAACAATGCACATTATACTATATATATATATATATATATATATATATATATATATATATATATATCAGGTTTATGGCTATAGTTATACCGTGCAGTGATAACAACGCTTCCAAAAACACATTGCATTTTGTATCTGGACAAGAACAAAAATTTTAAAAATAGTTCTCCATTTATAGCATTCTGGGTTCTGTCGAGCAAATTCTGAAAATAGTCGACACTTTACCCGTTATTATGGAACCGATCTGAATCACGTAAGAAGTATTGGCCACCAATGTGAATGGTAAATAACTGTTTTGAGGACAATTATTGATCCAAATTGTCGAGGGGGGAGGGGTCGCTACCTCTCTTAACATCGGCATGATTTCAGATGCATATTTTCCTGTGGATTACAATTCTACTGAATACTTAACCTTAAAAATGTCATTTAACCAAACAAAATATAATATGACAAAACAAGGGTATGAAACATAACTAAATTTTAAACTTAATAAGGTGATAAAATGAACAGACCTCTGATTTCCTGCCGTTTCTAATATCTTGTTTCATTGGGCGGATGTAGCGTTAGAACAACCGCTGATGATGATGGCGTAGCTACCGAAACACGTTCGGTGTTTACGAGGATGGGCGTTGTAGTTGACCTTGGTTCGATAACTAATCGAATTACGGGATATGCGGTTCTGATTTACCAGGAAGCTTGAGGTAACTACTGATAAATATTAGAGTCAATAATTTATTTTATTTGTCACTTAAAAGATTTTCATAAGATCTTTGTTCTTTGTGCATCAAAGCAGGTGCATCAGAATATTTACAAGGTCAGAAATAATCGATATCTTCAAAATTACATGTTTAATTTTATATTCACACTTATGTTTACTATGTATAGGAATAAAATTATTTCTAATTAGCTTTAACGCCTACGTGATTTTAAAGCGTATTACCATCTTTTTAATATGAAAGCGAATTTGCACGCGCTTTTAGCATAAAGTGTTTTAATGAAGACCAAATCGAAGAATTACATTAAATGGAGCCTAAGAGGACCGGTGGTTTATAATAAGCGGATTAAGCTCAAATCCGGAAAAGTATTTACGTTCGCTTGATGTATTTATTGAGGTTTAACAGAGCACTTATTAAGTGTTTAAACAGCAGATCTTTACACAGAAGGTAAAGAGGACAATTTTTATTATTTGAATAAATTATGTCAGATTTGGGTGATGTTTTAATCTTCAAGAATGCTTGAAGCTGGAGAATTTTTTTTTGCGTACATTTTTTCATTTACTACTAGACAGGCAGAACTGGATATTAATGGATTTTACTTCCGAAACAAGATTTTACATCGAAATTTATTTGATTAAAAATGATGTTGATCTGGACATAACTGGCACAGCTTTCCGTTCCTTCTAGGGACGCTTTGATGATCATCTCTCAGAATAGGCTTGCTTACTGTTCATCCTACGGTAGAAACAACGGCGCCTTGCTTACTTGCCGGTGTCATGTTTGCATCTGTATTGTGTATTAGTGTTTAAACACTTACGTGCAGAAGATGTGCATTGAACGGTAGCGGACCTTGAACTGGGCGGAGGCTGGTCAGGTTGGATAGGGACGGTTAGTGGTGTAGATAGTCCAAAGTGGCATAGGTCCCAAGACAGATTTCGGTTACATAAGCATGACGCACCGTTTTATTAAACCTGGGTGTGGATGGGTATTGCTACTGGTGTAATGTAAGTTACGCTTATTGGTCTGCCATGGGCAGGGTTAACAATGAGGCTCTGACCTAAAAAAAGGTATCAACGGTGTTTATAGTAACGAGAATCGAGATAAAATGGATTATTACTTAATTCTTAATAATAATTAAGAAAAATGATGCATTAATAAATAATAAATCTGGGTACCTCCCATAAAGAATTTCAAATCTTCACAAGGTTCCACTGTAATTTTCCAACTGATAATTACCTCCGTAGATGGTATCATTAGTTTGAAGACATGAG
Source organism: Vesta saturnalis (assembly GCA_036346205.1). Taxonomy (NCBI): domain Eukaryota; kingdom Metazoa; phylum Arthropoda; class Insecta; order Coleoptera; family Lampyridae; genus Vesta; species Vesta saturnalis. The sequence goes on from JARFJB010002320.1 coordinate 4,624,469, forward strand.
CTGTCTTTGTACACGGAATAGTACGGAACGACCACCAGTGTTTGAAGAACGTCTTGAACGAGTGGAGAGGCTTTTACACGTAACCTCAAGAAATCTGTTAATAAAAGCTATCCGTGAATTAGCAATTCTAGTGGTGTCTGTGTGAAGAGCTTTTAGGAAACACACAACTACGTCGTTATGGTTTATAGCTGTTACAAGCTGTAATACCTTCAGGCTACAGTTTACGTTCCAACTTCGCAAGTGAAATGTTGCTGCATGACAATACTCCCTTCAACGTGTCATTTTCAGCAATGAATCGACATTCAAGCCGTAACGAGACATTCCAAAAATGAATGTTTTTCTGCTATATTCCGACTGAAAGTTTATGGGTCTTTTAGGATGAAGTAAATTTAACTGCTACTTCTTAACTGGATATGTTGAAAGACCCTTTCCTCAACTGAAAATGAAACATAAAGTTTCATTTAGCAACAAGATGGTACGTCGCCTCACTGGAATAACTAAGTACGCGAATGACAACGGTTTGATTCCCAACCGCTTGATTGGCTTTAAGGTACCGGATGACAGAATTTGTTTCGTGCAATCTCCACGTTCACCCGATCTGACGTCATGCAATTTTTATGTTTAAGGGTTGATAAAAGGTCGTATATATGTGCATCTGCTACCAGCTTACACTAATCTACCCGCAAAGAATGATGCGAAAGTTTAAGTGACTGCGCTAGGAACTACTGCATCCCTTTATCATAGCTGACACATTCATCGCTTTATATTTAAACCCATAAGGAGACTAAAGAAGTGGGTACACTACTTTCTACTTGCGAAATCTGGCGTAAAAGTGGGATCGAGGCTTACTTAATGACAGGTAGACACGTTTCGTTAATAACAACCATGAAACTGCGGTTTATCATGCCACATTTGTCCACGCATTAAGTCCTCTACGAGGGGCGAAAATGTTAGCAGCGACGGGGCCACTGTTTGGTCTGACGCAGTTTTTAAACAGATTGGAACTGAATAAGCGTGCATACAAGATGGCATATTGGCAATTAAATTACTACCGCATTACTACCCTTTGTTATCAAACAATTCTGTTCGATGTCAGTATTTCGTAATAACGCTTAAATATAATCCTTTAATTAATCACTTAATCACCAACAGGTTAAGGTACGCGATAACTTAAACCAACAAAAAGAACAAATTCGCGTTTATAGTTTTTACTAAAACGGAAACGATATATATGTGATGTATATTATATATATATATATATATATATATATATATATATATATATATATATATATATATATATATATACATATATATATATATATATATATATGGTTATAACTATGGTTTGTAACAAAACAATAGAGCCGGTACCACTCAATCAAACCTCTAACTCCAACTAATTGTTTTTTCCCAAATCCACTTTCGTTTTTAAAAGTAAAAAGTAAAATTAAAAAAATAAGAAACATTACGTAGGTAGGTGTATTTTCATATATTCCAGTATAAGAAATACTAATTATTGAAATATTCACTTGTTCGTAGCAGAAGCTGTAAGTCTATAATTCCACAGTTTAATTAATTCAGTGACATTTTACTCAATTCCGTGTATATAAAAATTGTAATCGATTTGTCACAGACTTTTCCAATAACGCAGCTTCAAGTCACATGGAAGAATACCTGTTCTTCTACCTCAACAGGTGTTATCTTTTCCTTTTCAACACTTAATTACATACATTTAGATCATAGTTATACAAGGTGCTCGAGAATTACACGGTCACACTGCAGTGGACAATTCTTCGTCATAAAATTAGAAGAAAATTTCCTGTACCCATTAAGTCCGAAAATGCATACTTTTCGAAATACAGGGCGTTACAGTAACTTTTTTCTAATGTAACGCCCCTGTTTACCAGATAATTTTAACTGTAATACTGCCAGTGATTTTCGTTTTTTTTACGATACTTTACAGCGCGCGCCGTTGTCACATAACTTAATCATGAGCATAAGGTTATCCGTAATCCATGGCGCACGTTTTTTAGATACAATAGCAGATTTTAGTGGAACGTGATCACCAACCAGTTTAACTATTAGTTCGTTAAACAAGGCAACGTTAACGTCAAGCAAGGTCCAGATGTTACGTTTTACACAACGTTTTGTCTCTACAGTTCAACACTTTGCGTGTAGATAGGAAAACTGCAGTTTTGAGAAGTGCGCGGAGATGGTACAGTTGCAGCGACAACTGACTCCGTGAATTGCGTGGACAAATCGGTACGTGTAGAGGTTGGCTCCGTTTTTGTTGTTCGTTAATTAAGCGAGAATGGCATACTTTCGGCATTGTTCCCGGGAGTTTCTGGCTGAGTTTATCGTGTTATATGAAAGTTTCCCATGTATATGGCGTATCAAATCCAAGGAATATAGTGACATGAAAAAAGACCAGGCATATGAGATTTTGGTGGAAAAATTCGAAGAAATATTAACAAATAGACAAACAGTCATCAAAAATTAATTCTTTGAGGATTATTTACCGAAAAAAGTTGGCAATAGTAAGAAAATCTCGTCGATCTGAGGCTGGAGAATACGATATCTACAAACCATCTTTACGGTATTTCGATTTGTTACACTTCTTAAAATCACCAAGGTAGTCTAGAAGTACCATGGATGAAGATCAAAAGTCTTCAATTAGTGAAGCACCAGCACAGGAGTAAGAAAAATAAATTAAATAAATAAAAAGTTGTTTCTTTATGTAAGCATCAATTTATTTAAATATTTAAGGCTACAAATTTATCTTGGCAAGGGACAGACGTTAAAATAGTCTTTGAATTTATCTGTTACCACGACAGCACTATTCAAAATTGGACTTTTTGTTTCATGCTGAAGTCTGAAGTCAAATCCGAACGTATTTGCAACAACACGCCTTGCCCTTGGATAGGTGGTAATTGAAAGTTCTTCGCTCCTTTGTTAATGTTCCTCGCCGATACGGCTTAAGAAGTTCTCGACGTATAGCAAAGGCTTCATCATGAATGTCCTAGAATTCTGTTTGGATTTGCAATGCACCAAGGTTTTGGAATTCTCAACTTGCCATAAGAACAGCACTGTGCGTATTTTTATAATTGCAATAATACAACCCACTTCCTTTAGGTGGCACAATGCATGTTTACTATCAATTGACCCTAAGGAATAAGGGAACTACCACTTTCTTTCAAATTCAGCTGCCACTTTCAACCACTGCTCATCAGTCGTGGGAAACCGAATCAAAAATAAAATAAAAGTATTTACATAAAATTGCAACTACAAAATAATAATTATAGAGATTAATAATACTTTAATCTTTTTAGTTTGAGCAAGATTCACTGAAGCGCCTGCTACTCCTATTTCGGAACCATCGACCCTCAGTTCTATCAGTACATCATTGTCCGGCATTACTTCAAGGTCACGGTTTTCAGCTGGTAGGAGAAAGGCAGTTCCAAATGATGACAGTACAACTGGAGTCACGGCATTAGTAGGAAAAAAACTGGGCTTGTTACAGACAGAGGATGCTCTTCGGGTGTTTTTAAACATGTTACTAATAAACTCAGAGACGTCCATAGCCAACAAAACCAACGCTTCATTTCGCAACAAGCTGGAACGAAACACAAAATATCACAACAAGCTGAAGAGACACACCAAATATCACAAGATTGCACTCCAAAACAAACTGAAAAACTTTCCGAATATACATCTCTTCACCACCGCTCTTCCGCTGCAAGCTTCTGCACAACATTTGAGGCAGCTGAATACTGAAGTACATGCATTATTAGTTACTTGCTTACTCTAGTTTTCCGAAACATCATTTAAGTATAGTTTTGGCTAGTTTGTTAACATATTGTGTATCTTACCTTCAAGTACTCATTTTTCAACAACCTGTAGATAGCTCCACCTATTTCGGAAATGATTTCAGTTAATCATTATTTGAATATAATTGTTGTGAATTTTAGGTCTTTATAACTTCTTTTTTTTCCTTTTTTTTTAATTGTAATCTGTATATTAAAAAATACAATAAGCAATACAGATAATTGATTGGAAGTGACATGAATAGATATGAGAGATAGGACCCATCAATCCTAACTCCAAAGATTTCTTAAATATAATGCATTTAACTACTAACAGGAATTGTGAAATAAACTTTACAGCTATACGAATCTAAATGGTAGATCAAGTGGCTCAATTTTACTCAGTCTTTGATCGTTATTAGAAGATTTACCGCATGAGAATTTGGATGATGTTCTAATTTATTTAGATAATTTGCACTTTGTTTCACTATGGTATCTTTCACAGAGTCCATTTTGACATCACTCGAAATGTCAACATTTCTGAGGAAGTAAGGAGCATCACACATAGCGCGTAACACTTTGGATTGGAAGTATTCGATTATTGGCTGCTGTGCCCTAGAGTTGTAACCCATAGGTCCAGATGGGCTTAAATGCTACATTATATACGAGAAGCTTGTTAGGAAGAGATAATTTGGATTTTCTTCCTAGGAACCAATAGTGTTTGCTAAATTTCAAGCCCAGTTGCTTACATTTTTCCGTATGTGATCCTTCCATGTGAGACCTTTATCAAGGTGTATGTCTAGGTATTTCACCTATGTAACTTGTGGTAGTGGCTCATTGTTCTTAAAGACCTGAGGTGCGTTGCCTCTACATATTGTAAACGTGATGTGGTGTGATTTACCTTCATTTATTTTAACTCTACACCTTTTCGACCACGCCTCTATCTGATTTAAACTTTCCTATAAGATTTCCACAGCTATCGTGGGATTGTTGTGCTTAACCATGATCGTTTTGTCATCGGCGAAGGTGGCTGTGAAAGATTGGTTATTGGTGGGCGCAGCAGCGGTGAAGAGCAGCTACAGGAGCGGCCCCAGCACGCTGCCGTGTGGTACGCCAGAAAGGATTTGATGAAATTCTGTTAGTTGTTGTTCGTATTTCACTTGGAAGACTCTACCATCTAGGTAAGATTTAGGACAATGTAATATGGGTGAGGTAGCAAGGATTTCAGTTTGTAAAGCAGACCGTCTTGCCAAACTTTATCCAAAGGTTGGCTATCATCAAGGAAAGCAGCAGTGCAAGATATCTTTTCTTCAAAAGATTGATTTATAAAATCTACCACACGATGCACTTGGTGTATCGAATGCTGCTCTCTAAAGCCAAACTGATGGTCTGGGATAAAATCAAGATCTTCTGCAATAGGGATGAAACTCTTAAGGAGGAGTTTCTCTAGAAATTTGCCAAGTATGGGCAAGAGGCTGATAGGCCTGTAAGAGCTGACTTCGTTTGGTGTTTTTCCAGGTTTTAGAACTAGGATTGCTTGGGCAACCTTCCGCGGAGCTGGGAAATAGCCCAGCCTTAGCACAGCGTTGTATATGGTTGTAAGCGTAACTAGGCCTTTACGCGGATGTGCCTTAATAAGCTGTCCTGTAATTAAGTCAAAGCCAGGTGCCTTTTTTGGGATAAAGATTAGATTCAATCATGGTTTTCATTTCCTTGACTGTAAAGAGATCTAGTGGTGGAGACATCTGATGCGGGGCTTCTAGAACATCCTTAAACTTCAGATCTGCTTCAGGAGTGCTTGGCGACGGTAAGTGTTTGAATACTTCCACTAAATATCATACAAAAGCGTTTGCCTTTTTTGAGTCAGTGCGCGCCCAGCTGTCATCCTCTTTACGTATAGGAGGTACTGGAAGTCTTTGATGTTTTATTCTCTTGGTCGCATTCCATAATGAGGATTGATTGTATCGTGTTTTGTCTGAGGGATTTCTGGTGGATTGCCAGATTTTCCGAAGACGTCTCTTCTCAGCGATTTTCTTTTTAACGGATATTGGACAGCATTTTTGTATACTTTTAGTTGGAATCACAGGCCCAAGCTGAGTCCTGGATAACCCTAGTAAAGTTTAAGATGGCAACTTCTAGGTCTACAACGGTTTTTAATGGGATTCTCAAGTTTAGTTAATCGTACACTAGGCTTCTGAAGTATGACCAGTCTGTTCTGTTGTTGAATAGCTTAACTGGCTTCTCTTTTTTGATGATTGTAGCACTTACAGTGGCTATCACAGGACTATGGTCAGAGGATAGGTCCAAACATGAACAGATGTCCATATATCGTGGGCCAGTATGTAGGTTCGTATGTTGATAAATGGTTTAATTTAAGTTCTTGCAATGACCTGAAACAGAGCTCTGCATCTACCTGGGAGAGAAAGGCGAGAACCCCAGTAAGTATTTTTAGCATTGTAGTCTCCCCAAGCCAAGAATTTGTTGCTGAATGACCGAAAGTAGGAGATGAAACCCTCCTTGTTGACAAAATAATTTGGAAGACAATAAACTGCGGACAAAATAAGGGGACCATGCCAGTCAGTTATCTCCAGTGATATTCGTTGTAGATAGTTTTCTTTGAATTGAGGAAGCTCGTGCTGTTTGATATGATGATTCATTATTATGGCAGTGCCACGTTTATCATGTGTTTCTGAATCTGGATGATTAGTAGAGTACACAGTATAATTTGGTATCTTAAACTGACTTCTGCTGGAGAAGTGAGTCTCAGATATTAATAAGATATCAATGCTGTTGTGTATCAGAAATGTAGAAATTTCGTGTGTGATTATGGAGACCATTGGCATTCTAAAGGGCTATCTTATACATTGGAGCCATTATTATTTTTAGACATTTCTTCTCCCAGTTGTCAAGTTATTAATGGTTTGTTGTTCGACGTTAATGGTTTGCTGTAACGACACTATTACAGAGATTAAATCTCCTATTTGTTGTCCGGGAACATGATTGTTTGTATAATGAGATTGAGGTATTAGAGATGTAATTTTTTTCTGGGATGATTGAGGAGATACGTAGGTAGGTTGATTTAGGCAATGTGGTAAGTTTTGATGTATAGAAACTCTTTTTTTCACAGGATCTGCCTACCGTTGACTTGGATTTGGGTTTACACTATGTGCACTGATGAGCGAGTAAGGGGTATGTAGATACTTGAGTGGGTTGAAGTAGTTTAACCTAGCTGGATTAGGAAATCTTCTATACAGAATATCCACGTAAACTTTACAGTCTTTATGGTTGGCAGGATGTGCACCTTCACACAAAACACATTTTGCTGGTTTACTATCAAGGCGGTTTTTCGAGCAGTTTAGATAATTGTGGAGTTTTGTACATTTAGCACAGCGGGGGGTCTGGTGCATCTGTTTCTGGTGTGTCCATAGCACTGACAGTTCTTGCACTGTGGAATTTGAGGTTTTCTTATCGGTTCTTCAAAAACCATGATAGTATTTTCAATATTTTTAATTTTAAATATATCTTTATTGTTTGGACTACGTTTAAGATCAATGAAGAATCTTTTGTTTGGTTTCTCTGTTGATAACGTTAGTAATGTTTACTACTTCATGGCATTCTGTGGCAAGAGCTTCTTTGATAAAGTTTACATCTGTGGAGTGATGCATGTGTTTCAAAACAACTCTGAAAGTTTTTTCTTCTTCCAGGCTGAAAGTGTGTCTTGCAATTTTGTGTTTTTCTAATACATCCCTAATTTTTTGTAGTTTTCAACACTTTTAGTTGTAGTTTAACTTTATTGCCTTGCATTAATTGGTAGGAGGCACATGAGGGGTGTTTTCTTTTGGTGTTTGATTGCCCTGAGGGACTTGCAACGCCTAGAACCGAATACTTATTCCTAGTCAGTATTTCGGACGTTGTTTGTTTGGCTTTCCTTGGGGGTGGGTTAGAATCTGGTTGCCTTTTCTTTAATCTTCCGATTTGTTACTAGTAAATGACATGGAGTCTACAGTGTATTTATTTAATTCTAAGTGTAATGTTGCAGCATTTTGACTAAAATATGTTTGACGTATTGATATAGGGGTAAAGGGGTTCATGTGTCCGTCTGACATTTCTGTGGACGTGAAGTTCAGTCCGAGTAAGATTTTGCAGTCGTGCTGGTTGCAGAACGGGGTTGAGCTGTACTTAATAGCCTTGCTGGTGTGCAGGCTGAGATGCCAATGATTGTTGAAGCGGTTGAAATTGCATTCCTTGCGGTGGTTGTGATTGTGTCCATTGCATTTGTTGGGGATTATTAAATATAGGATTATGATAATTTGCAATTTGTTGCGGATAATGTTGGTTGAAATTTGCTAAATAATTAGCAGTATTGTTATTATTATTCATTCTGAACTAATTTGTTACACTTCAATATACATATTTTTAGATAAATTATTAAAAGGTTTTACCAAATAACCAGCTGGAGCCAGAGATATGGCGCGGTTACCGACACCGCGCGATACGGGACCTGGATTGCACTCGCTTATCACACAACGACCACACTCCTCAAGCTACAAAACAAAAACCTTATAACTTCTGCCAGTCGCTAAGATCTTAAAGTTACTGCCAGCCTTTGATGTAGTGATATTTCTGTTCTTATACAAGTATTTTCTTTTATGATATGCGGCTTCACTAACACCAATAAATTAGTGTATGCGTCTATGTCCATTCTCATGTAGTTCTCCCAATCATCAGTCTCGCCACGTAACGCATGCAGTAATCAAATGTGGGAAAAGTGCTGTCTTTTTAGAACTCATCTCCTCGACTACTTTGACCGTCAGGTACTTTTGAAACGTTCCATTTGTTTCCTTTTCTGCAATAGACAACATGCAAAAATTGACCAGAGTAGTACTCCTCCATGATCGATGCCACCAAAACTGCGCAAAAATAAATACCAAGAATGCACCATGTAGATGCTCTATTTTTGCAACATTTTCATTCCGTTTTAAGACTGCGCAGCTAAATGTAGTGCAAAACGTAGTACCGGAAACGCGCTTTAATGTCAGTGTTGATATAAACGACTTATTGGTGCAAAACTTAGTTCAGCCGCAATTACTGCGTAATCTGAGATAGAGTGATTGATATCAATGATATCGGATGTAGTGTGACGAACTAAGATTTTATCGGAAGTTAATACGTGATCTATCAGAGAGTTAGTTAATTAAATGCCTGTACTGTATTTTAACCACGAGATGAGACGAGAAAGCCATTTTTATTAATTCTTTTGCTGCATACCTTATTGGTGCACTGTATATACACGGAAAGCCTATAATAGATTGCTAGACGTTTAATAAATGTTGTTAATAGATTTTTTGACACACGGTATAGATTAATATTGTAGTTGATTGTAGTATAATATATTCAATATTTTTTTATGTTTTATTAGTACGTTAGGGATATCATGCTGTGTGAATAGTTAGAAAAAAGGTATCTGCCCACTCGTTCATTAAAAAAAGAAAAATATTAATAATATAATCGCTCTTGTACCACGCTCTTGAATGAATGAATGAATAAAAAAATTATTAACGAATGACTGTTAAGTTTGTTGAAGTAATTAATTGAATAGGGTCACTCGAAATACAAAAAAAGAACAAATTTAAAGTGAAAGGTAAATAATGTATCATTAGATATTATCTGGTTTTATTTAGTATAAAGAGTTGGCACTTGACCACGAAAAGTAGTATTAAATTGGTCCTCGAGAGGACAAAATGTTGAAGGGTAATTAATTTTCGTTTTGTTTTATTTGATTTTGGTACATTGTCAATTGATGGTGTTGGTATTTGTGATTAATATAAATCTCTTTTATAAATATTCAAATTTATGCTAATAATTTTAGCAATTAATTAACTCGGCTTATGAATATTATCCTTATTTACATTTTTAACGCAATCTTATTAACAGAATTGAACATTTCAAAACCATGACTGTGATTTTCCCAAATTAATCATAATTGGAACAGCTTCCGTTTTAAGAATGAATTTTTTATCTTTAAGCGTTAACTTGTATGAACCTACACGACTTCTAAATTTGATTCATGGATCATTAATGTTAAAGTTTACTCTAATGTGAGAACGATTATTTGCATACGGAAGAAACATTACTGATTTTCAGAAAATTCATCAAATTAATTTTACCGAGAAAGCTTACAAGAGCAAGATGAAAAGTTTTCAACTTAGTACGGAAATAATGTTGTTAGCAATCAGAAGGCTTGAGTTATATTGTCAGGAGGCCCACTTGGTTACAAAAATGAAATAACAACATGGCTATTTAGTTATTGAACCAAATCTTCATTTACGTATAATTTATCCTTTTAAAGAAGTCTTTATTACAAATGTATATTATAAGAATTACAAGTATGACATAATACAAAACGCAGTAAATTATTATTATTATTATTATTGTGACTGGTCACAAAAGTGACTCGTTACATAAATATATATGAATTATACAACATCAAAACTAGTAAGGTACATACAGTTTAGGAATGAATCGAGTGGAACTAGCTCAGATGGTTAAGAGCCCTAATCTGGATAAGTAGTAGTGGTGGGTTCGAGTCCCACTCGAGGCAATCTTTTACTACGCGTACGTTGGTAGTTTTAATGATTCACAATTTACTGACTGTTATGACATTATTAGCACTTAGATGCGTCTAGTTTATAAGTTCTCTTTAATAATCTATAATATTATTTACCCGTAGGGTGTTAAGATAAAACATTTCATTATATACACATATAGTCTCTACATAATCTAACCATTCATTTTTTTATGGATAAATCTTGCCCATTCTCTTTTGTTTCTTGCCATACTTATTCCCTCATTCCATGTTACCCCTCTTTTTTTTAAGTTTTCCACTATCACACTGTTCCACGTTTTTCTTGGCCTTCCCCTATTGATATGATGTTTTTGCTAACCATACCTTTATTTGTCTGTATTTCTTCCTCCATGCGTTTTACATGTCCAAACCACCGTAACTGTTGTTGCTCTATAATTTCTATGAATTGTACGTTTAGTTCTTGTCTTATTAGTTCATTTCTTATTTTGTCCGTCCTTGTAACTGCTTTCACCGCTTTCACATTTTTCATTCTATAGCTTTATTAAGAATCCAACTCTCGCATCCATATAGCATATAGCTTATACACTGCATTAAACACTGCAATTTTTGTTTTCTTCGTTATTTCCTTTCTTTGTATAAATGTGTTTTTTAATGCGTAATATAACTTTGTCATACTTTCTATTCTACTATTTACTTCCTAGTCTTCTTTTCCATCCTTATTAGGTTGACTCCTAAATACAGGGTCCACTAGTGAAGCGGGAAATTTTGAAGTACTCAATTTTTTCCGAAAATGTTTATTTTCAAAACTTTTTTACAGGTTTGAGTAGAGGAGAGTATGCCATTTTAAAAATAATTCCGCTCAAGTGAGAGCCATTTTTGTGTAAACGCTCTTCTAATCTAGATTGAAAATTTTTCATTATTCGGCGCAGTAGGACAGATTAAATTCGCTCAATTTCTTGTGTAATGTTTATTGCTAAATTCGCTAAGGTTTGTGGTCTATTACTGTATACCCTGCTCTTGAGAAATCCCCAAAGGAAAAAATCACATGCTGAAAGATCAGGGGATCTTGCGGGCCACGAAATGTCACCATGTTTGGAAATGAATTGGCCCGGGAAATGACTTGTAGCCCCGTCCTGCTGAAAATAATTGATGTCCGGAAACCTAGGTAACTCTTTCGTCATAAATGTTCTGATCATCTGTGTGTAGCGGTTAACCGTAACAGTTGTGGTGTTTACTCTATCGTTTTGGAAAAAATATGGCGCAATAATACCAGATGATGAAATTGCACACCACACTGTAAGCTTCAGGCTATGTAATGGCTTTTGGTGTATCTCTCCTGCGTTTCCGTCATTCCAATATCGACTATTCTGCTTGATTACACATCCGTTTAAATGAAATGTGCTTCACCTGACACAAACATGTGGTGAATAAAGTTTTCATCATCATGTACACGTCTGCGCGCAAGCATATCGCAAACTTTCAACTCTTGGGTGACTTGAATTTTGTAAGAGAGGAAAGATAAGTCTTTATGTAAAATTCGTCCTAACGATGTGTCGCTAATGTTTAGTGCAGATGCATGTTTCACTGCAGAACGCAGTAGACTACGTGTTAATGCTACTCGCATTCTATCAATGTTTTCCTCCGTTCTTACAGACCTTATTGCCCCTTTATGCTTCAAGTTTAATGTGGAGACAGTTTCTTCAAACTTTCTTACCCACTGTATAATTGCATGAGCGGACGGCACACTTCCATGTCGTGGAATATAGAAATTATTAAGAAACAATCGTTGTGCCGAAGTCACACACTCACCGTTTTTATAAAACAATTTTACCCAAAACGCACGCTGAACGCCTGACTACTTCTCCATGTCTCTGTTTAAATGTCAGTAACTGTCAAACAATAATCAAGTCATAGAAACATTGACTTTGGCAAAAAAAATTTGGCCGCAAAATCTCTTGATCTTTCGGCATGCGATTTTTTTGCGGATTTCTGAAGAGCGGGTTATAAAGTAATAGACCACAAACCTTTCCGGAATTAGCATCAAACATCAAACAAGAAATTGAGCGAATTGAACCTGACCTCCTCCATCGAATAACCGAAAATGTTCAATCTAAGTTAGAAGATTGTTTACAAAGACATGGTTCCCATTTGAGCGGAATTATTTTTAAGACATAAAATGGCTCAAATCTGTAAAAACAACGTTTGAGATAAACATTTTCTGAAAAAATTGGGCACTTCAAAATTTCCCGCTTCACTGGCGGACCCTGTATTTAGGAGTCAACGTACATAAGGGTGGAAGATAAAGCAATGAAATAAATAGTAGAATAGAAAATATGACAAAGTTATATTACGCATTAAAAAACACATTTATAAAAGAAAGGAAATCACGAAGAAAACAAAAATTGCTTCACTGGCGGATCCTGTAGTTGAATGTCTATTTGTTCTATGTTTCTTCGTTCTATCTGAATGTTTACTTATTTGTCTTTTTTTCCTATTGTCATCACTTTTGTTTTTTGCTATTTTATTTTCAGATTTCTATTTATTAGTGCTTCATTCCACATATTTAGGTTTGTTTACAGAGCATTCTCGTTTTTGCATATATTATTAGGTCATCAGCAAAGGCGCTCTCTACTATTTCCACCATTTGCATGTTTCTGTATCCTACTTGTAGTTCCTTGTTAATGTTTTAATTTCTTTTAATACGGCATCAAGTATTATATTAAAAAGTATCGGACTGAGTACACCTCTTTGCCTTAATCCTTCTTTAGTTAGGAACTCTTCTGTCATGTTTCCAGTTCTCACATAATTTCTAGTTTTCTGATAGATGATTTCTATCGTTTTCCTAAGAACTCCATACTTCATGTCTCGGTGTACTATCAAAGGCTTTTTCTAAGCTACATATATGTTCTCGTTTCTGATCTTATCTATCAATTGGTATATTGTGAATATGTGATCTTGTACTCTTCTATCTTTCCCAAATCCACTCTCTGGCTCTTGTAGCTGTTGCTCCATTGTTATTTTTAATCTTTTTTCTAGTATTCTTCCATAAATTTTTAGCATTATGCTGAGCAGGGTGATTCCTCTATAGTTCTTACACTCTCTTCTGTCTCCATTTTTATATATGGGTAATAGTATTTCCACCTCCCAGTGTTTTGGTATTTTTGTTCCTTCCAGATCTTATTAAATAATTTTCTTATCACTTCGTAGTTTTCTTTCTCAGTGTTTACTATGACTTCCGTAGAGACTTTATAACACTTGGTTACAAAAATGAATTAACAACAAGGTTATTTGGTTAAAGAGCCAAATGTATCCTTTTTAAAAAATCTGTATTACAAATGTATATTATAAGAATTACAAGTATGACATAATACAAAACGCAGTAAATACGAATACATAAAATGTTCGAATAAAGAAAAATAACAATTCTTTCGTAAAATGTAACATAACACGACTTCTTTTGCAAAACGTACTTTAGCTCTTAATGATTTGTGTAAGATAAGCTTCAATTCAAAATTGAACTTTTTTACATTTTTTCTCGTTTTAACATTTAAGAATTTTTTATGTATCCCGCCCTTATTTATCGTTAAGGGAGAGAGAAGGTGTGAAATTTTCAATTTTATTGCATTGGTTGCGCTATTATCTGTAAGGACAGTGTCATTTTACGGTCGTTTTGATGAAAAACGTAAAATGCTGAATTTTGAACAACGCAAATTGGTTATCGGTTTCAGCGTTCCTTGTTTGGAGTATGAGATAAGAAAAATGAAGCGTTAATGTGTGATTTCATTTGTATGCCTGTTTTTATGTAAGCGGGAAGAGGAGAAATTTGTCATTGGTAATTACGCAGTCAAAGATTAGATTTTAAGAGTGAAAGTCATCTAGCTGAGCAGGAGTTGTGAACGGTGATAAGCACACGAGAATTAGCGGTGTAGAGAAAGATGTGTAGGGAGTGGATACGTGTGAACACAGTAATCTATCGCCGCTTTATTTTAAGCGCTTCGCAATTAGTATTGTATAGTATTAAGCACTTAATATTTTAGAAGTAGTGGAGTTGCGTTCCTTTATTTTGGCTCAGCCTTTGTGTATCTTCATGTATCCTAAGTATTAGATGATGTTTTGTTTAAGTGATCTATAAAAACTTCAGGACATTGTATTTATGTTAGCTGAATATTATTTCGTGATTCGAGAAGTAATTGACGTTTAGTAATGGATTTGTACTCGGAAAGGTATATTAGCATTAATGAGGTTACCCAATAGGAAACATTGACAGGGTTTCGTACACAAATAATACATTGGTGTTTTGAATTTGATTATAAGGTTTATTATATTTGATAAGTGCAACAATGCGTTCGTAACTGGAAGTTTAGATAACCTAAATTATGCCAATGTTAGAATTCGTCAACGAAGCATATACAAAGGTGTACAGAAAGTCTTCACCGGTTTTTTAATGACAAAATATATAATTTTTAAGAAAATGGAAAAACTTATTTATTCAAAGTATTGGCCATTCGATTCTACACACTTTGTCCATCTTTCTGGCAATTTATGAATGCCATCCCAAAAAACTGTTTGTCCTCAAAATCAAACCATTTTTCAACTTCTTCGAAATTTGCAAAGCGCTGCTCATCCAACGCGTGTCCCATTAATGCGAAAAGATGATAAACTGGCGGGCCAGGTCTATAGGGTACGTCAGATGCAATAATACGTTCCATCCAAGCGACTTAAATGCGTCTTTCATCAGTTTTGCTGTGCGTGACGGTGGATTGTCATGCGACAAAATCACTTTACCGTGTCTTCGGACCCATTCTGGATCAATTCATGGTTAAAATTGATTATTTGTTGTTTGTATCGATCAGTATTAACTGTTTCACCAATATTCAGAAGTTCATAATACATCACACCGCCCTGGTCCCACCAAACACTGAGCATTGTCTTCTTTCCGAAACGATCCGGCCTTTGGAGTCAATGGGCCAACTTGGACAGGTGATAACCACGATTTTTTACGTTTTGGATTTTCGAAATAAATTAATTTTTCAACACCCGTCACAATCCAACGCAAAAATGACTTCATTTCGTATCGTTGAAGCAGCATTTCACAAATGTTTTTGATTTTCCATTTTCCTGTCATTCAGATCATGTGGAATACGTCTTCCCAGTGTTTGGCATCTTTCCTATTACTCGTAAGCGGCCGCTAATCGTTTCTTGTTCCATTTAACATTTGTGCGAATTGTTTTTGAGTTTGGGTTGGATCTTCGTCCAATAACTCCTACAATTCCGCATCCTGCAATCCGCATCCACAAACGTTTTTGGTCTACCCAAATGTTTATTGTCTTTCAAATGAAAATCACCACTTTTAAATTTTCTAAAACACGTCTCACTTGTTTTTTATGCTTGGGTCATGCTGTCCGTAAGTTTCTACTAGCAAACGATGACTTTCAACGGTCTTTTTCTTTTGATGAAATAAGAAAAGTAATGCATGCCGCAAATGCTCTTTTCCAGGCACGAAATTAGATATATTCACAGAGCAACAACGCTATTGTATAGGCGGAATGAAACTTTGTTGTTTTTGAATTTTAATGACAGTAGAGTAACTTATGTGTAACATACATGTCACATCATTTTATTCCATACTTACGTCTAGCGACATCTGTTAGGAAAACCGGTAAGGACTTTCCGGTACAGATGATAACTAAGAACTGTTTGTTTATTTGACCAACGTTTTCCCGGCGATTACAGGAAATATATAATAATTATTTTGCACATTTTGTATATTTTAATGCGACGATTTCTTAAATGTGTTAATTAATAGTTTGAGTTTTCGTGCCGTTCATTCTTTCATGGTTTTGATAAAAGTTATATTAATGGCTATTCGTGCAGAACAATTTTGATGAATTTGACGCATTTGTTTGTACTCTTTATTATTTCTTTATGCTAAAACGTAACAACAGGTAACGATTCGATTACGTGTTATTGCGGAAGTTGGTCTTTTCGTGCTTGATTCTTGCTGGTAAACGCTCACGGCATTTTCATCTTGTGTATCATCCGGCACAATTGTATTTGTTTATATTTTATCCTTACATGTTATTTTTAAGTTAGTTTAAGAATTATTGCACTTGTTTGTAAGTTCGAAATTCTTGCGATTTATCAAGTAATAGTTCTTTCTGAATTTGAATAATAAGAGTTTCTTTATGTTAATGTAAAGTATTGTAGATTTCGAAACCAAACTAATGATAAAATGACAGTGTGACATATAATTATAAAATTTAAAAACATCAGTTTTTACGACAATATTCTTATAAAATTAATTAATTTCGTAATAAATGTTCATAATGTTCAGCGAATGCTTCTCGTTTATTCTGTTCTTCTTGTCATCTTGTGTCGTTGGAGGTATTTGATACACAAGGTTTTTCACATAACCCCACATGACGAAATCAATTCTAGATAACCCTGGTGAATAAGCTGGTCCTGAAATGGTCCTGCTCTTCCCACCCATGCCAGGAATATGCGTATTAAGATGATTATGAATTAATCTAATGTGATACACCTAAGCTCCATCGCGTAACAACCGCCTTCTTTGGCGAATGTTAAGAAGAAAGTATGCCAACAGTAATGGTAAACGATTTTCTAAAAAGGTCAAATAAACCAGACCATTCACTATTCCATCGAAAAAATGTGGTACAATTACGTGATCTCCAATTGTACCACCACAAACATTCAAGGACCACCTAGTTTGAGTATGAGTTCCTATAAGATGGGGATTACTTGTTGAATAATGATGGAAATTATGTCTATTCACGATTACATTTTTATGGAACGTGTCCAAAAAGGACAAAATCAAATAATGCGTATTTGTTACTGAACCCATTCGCAATAAGCAATTCTTCTGGGATAGTCAAGGTCGAGTAACTCTTGGTGCAATTGTTTTTACGCAGTATTCTTCGAACAGATGTGTTACTAATATCCTGCTGGCGCGAGATACATGTGGATTTTGCTTAACTTCAAGCATAACGTTAACTTCATTTTCCTCGTTAATTACAGGTTTTGTCCTTTACTTTTTTCATAAACTACTGAACCCGTACTATTAAAACGTAATCTATAATCCTTTTTATAAATTTTGCACATAAAAATAAGACTTTTTATTTTATGACATTACAAAATCAATAAGCACCATATCAACAAACAAAGATTAAACAGAAAAAAATTTATTTGATTGCAATTTCTAACACCCCTCCTCAACCGCATAAAGTCCAAGTTCCTTTTTGAAATCCAAAACTTCTTCAACAGGAGCGGCATGGCAAAAATGTTAGTTAGCGTGTTTTGATGCTAACACATTCTGGTGATACCTCTATCAATATAATCCTTCACGATACAAACTTCTGTGTCAATATCCTCCGATCGGCTGATAAATTTTAAACAACTGTGATTGTCTTCGTATATTATAATTGGACAGTTAAGTAAATAATTAAAATCTTGAAGCAGGCGACTTAAGCAAGAAACTTCTTGACAAGCTTCAGATAGGGCAAGGAACTGAGCTTCCTTGCTTCATAAAGTGACACACCTTTGTTTTTTGCTTGACCAACATATCAAATCTTCAAATAATTTAAATAAGTACCCAGAACTCGATTTTTTTACTATCATAACACTCTGCCCATCCAATTAATGTGTCTTCACATTGCTCTTAAATACTTAGTTTTAATTTGTTATTCTTAATCCCTTTTAAATATCTCACAACTCTTTTTAAAAAGTTAATGTCAGGTTATTCTGTTTAGTATACAGGACGTTGAAATGAGAATGATTTTCGTATACAATTGACCATACATTCTGAAATACCCTGTATAGCTTAATGAAAACCTATATTGGAAGTGTGGGGGAGATAAGCTTAAACTAAATTTTTAATAATATATGAGGTCTCCCATTTAAAAAAATATATATGGTTCGCCCTGGTAATTTGTAACATCCTGTAAATACGAAAATAAAGTGTGAAGTTGCCTATAATTTTTGCAAATAACTTTATTTGATATCCTCTATAATAATGGATTCATTGTACTTCGACGCACTAGTGGCGCACCATGCATGTATATAGCGTGTGTGCGCGTGTGTGCGCGTGTGCGTGTGTGCGTGTGTGCGTGTGCGTGTGTGCTGTGTGTGCGTGTGTGCGTGTGTGCGTGTGCGTGTGTGCGTGTGTGCGTGTGCGTGTGTGCGTGTGTGCGTGTGTGCTGTGTGCGTGTGCGTGGTGCGTTGTGTGCGTGTGTGCGTGTGTCGTGTGTGCGTGTGTGCGTTGTGCGTGTGTGCGTGTGTGCTGTGTGCGTTGTGCGTGTGTGCGTGTGTGCGTGTGTGCGTTGTGCGTGTGTGCGTGTGTGCGTGTGTGCGTGTGTGCGTGTTGCGTGTGTGCGTGTGCGTGTGTGCGTGTGCATTGCGCGTGCGCGCGTGCGCGTTGCGCGTTCTTGCGCGTGTGCGCGTGTGCGCGTGCGCGCGTGCGTGCGTCGTGCGCGTGCGTGCGTGCGTGCGCGCGTGCGTTGCGTGCGTGCGCGTGCGTCGCGTGCGTAATGCGCGTGCGTGCGCGTGCGTGCGCGTGCGTGCGCGTGCGTGCGCGTGCGTGCGCGTGCGTGCGCGTGCGTGCGCGTGCGTGCGCGTGCGTTTGCGCGTGCGTGCGCGTGCGTGCGCGTGCGTGCGCGTGCGTGCGTCGTGCGTGCGCGTGTGCGCGTGCGTGCGCGTGCGTGCGCATTGTGCGTGCGCGTGCGCGTGGTGCGTGCGCGTGTGCGTTGCGCGTTGCGCGTGCGTGCGCGTGCGTGCGCGTGTCGTGCGCGTGCGTGCATTTGCGCGTGCGTGTATTATTGCGTGCGCGTGCGTGCGCGTGCGTGCGCGTGCGTTTTTGCGTGCGTCGCTGCGTATGCGTGCGCGTTGCGCGTGCGTTGTGCGTGCGTTGTTGCGTGCGTGCTATGCGCGTTGCGTGCGTGCCTTGCGTTTGCGTGCGGCGTGCGTGCGTTGCGTGCGTTTTTTTTGCGTGCTCTTTTTGCGTGCGCGTGCGTGCGTATGCTGTGCGTTTTCTTTTGTTGCGTTTTGCGTTTTTTTTTGCGTGCGTGCGTTTTGCGTGCGTGCTTTTTTGTTTTTTTGCGTGCGTTTGCGTGTGTTTGTGTTTTTTCGCGTTTGTCGCGTGTGCTTTGTATAAAACTTCATATTTAAGCTGGTTTTCATTTCTACTGGAGCTGAATACTTTTGTAAAAATTCAGCGGCGGAGTAGTTTCTGAAACAGCGGTATATTTGAAAGGTATCAAAATACCAACATGTTATAGACCTTAAACATATCGATGAATTTTATTCTACGCAATTTACTTATACGGCGCGGAATTTAGCGTAATTTAATTCCTAAGGTAGAATTTAAGTGTTAGTTTAGTTAGTTAATATTTGAATAATGGTATGGGAAAATATTTTTTAAAGAAAATTTAATTTTACTTAAATTTTATTTGTAAAGTTTCTTAATACAAAGCCGAATAAGATTGAAAATGCTTAAACTGAATTATCGGTATTTTATCGAGGCAGGCGGCTTTGGAATTTTGTTAGCATCTATATGTCTATTAACGTCTAACTGACATGAAGCCATCTGATATAGATTATTGTTTTTGTTTTTACAATGTTGCCTACTTTCGTTATGGACGTATTAAATAGAAATATTGTTATTAAAATTATGTCATGTCTTGTAATTTCTACTTTGTAAGTTGTAAAATAGTGTTTTTTCCACACCAGATGTTTAAACTATTTGAACGATTAAGTAAAAATTTTTAGTTAATATCATTTTACTTTCATAATGAATTTTTGTAGTTAGCATATTTAAATAAAGACTTGTAGAGAGCCTTTTCACGTAATTTTTTCTGTTTAAATAATCAAGTCCAAGATATTAATGAGCAAATTTATAGTTGGAAAGAGTTTACATTACAAATTAAGAGATCTTTTAGTGATTAAATTTTAATAGTGAATTTAAAGCCAATTTGCAAGTTGAGCCAAAAATTAACGTGAGGGCTGTGATGGTTCCAACATTGGATGCCAAGAATTTATGGGGAAGGAGTAAGTTTGTCGAATTTTTTATTTTTGAGTGAATAGTTTACATTCCCGACTTATACGGGCGTTGAGGTCTAATTCATGACGTGATTAATTTAAAAATTGGAAGTCAGGTGGCGCTTTAGTGACATTTTATTTAAAATCACTAGATAGAATGAAGTACCGCAAAAGCATGTTCCAATGTGCTAGAGAGAGAACTACATTTTCTGGTCACAACATGGCTGCCTGACAGAGAATATGACATGCATTTGAAACGCGTCAAACGACCGAACACCAAGCTGTCAAACTGAACTGACTTTGTTTTTGGTTATTTTATTAGTCGTTCTGTTAGTCGCGAACGTGTGCACGTGGAAAGCTTTGGAAGTTGGGAATTGTGCTGGAAAACAGTGAAGATGCCAAGTTGTTGTATTTGTCGCCGACGCGAAAGGTTATTTCGCTTCCCTATAGGTAATTATTGAATTTGGATATTAAAATTTTTTTTTTATTTTTGCCATGAAAAGACGCGGAACGACGCAGTATCTGGATGCATCTAATAGGGAAACAAGATATAAATGATAACTCTAGAATATGCGACGTAAGTTTTCGCAATACTTTTTATTATTTTAGGTGGCGATATTTAGAGAGAAAGAAAAACATGTCGCGTTACTAGTGGATGAAATGACTATACTACCAGGTCTCCAAATCGATCCGTCAACTGGAGCCACTCTGGGTCGACCAACAATGAAAAACGCTGCTGGTGACTACAGTGACTACGCAACACACGCTCTAGTATTCATGGTCGATGGAGTGAGCACTCGATGAAAACAAGCTGTAGCATACGAGTATACAGGAAGTTCTTTCTCTGCCGAAGAAATGCAAGACAAACTATTTGCCATAATTCATAAATGCCTTGATGTGGGGCTAAACATAAAAGCAATTACTTCGGACATGAGAGGTCAGAATAGAGGATTTTGAAACGGATGAACATTAATACTAGTCGCTACAGTCTCATTCAAAATTCCATTCCACATCCAATGCATGCAAATGAAAAGTTGTACAGGGTGTCCCAACGATAGAGTAAAGTAAGTTTATGCTTAACTAGAATTATTTGTGTAAATATTGTATGGACCATGGGGTAAAGGTTATGAAGTGTGCATTTTTTTAAAATATTGGAAGTTATACAGGGTGTGCCAGAAAAGCAGGACGTGAAAAAGTATGATTTTTTAAATAGAACACCCGTATTTGATTTTAGTTTTAATTCTACGTGTCCATACAAACATATTTTGTCATACAAAAGATTGGCTGAAAGTTTTAGTTCTTGAGATATTCGCGTTTAAAGATTATTATGGTCATTTTCGTGGGGTTGATGAATGGGCAATTGTTCCGTTATTTCACAATAAAAAATTGATATTTCGTGTGAAAAATGAGTGATATTATACTAACGTTTAGACCGAGTAGTATTTCTAATTTTCTCAACAGGGTGTTTGTTATAACCATTCAAATTTGAAAATTCTCAAATTAAAAAAATCAGTTTTTTAATTGCACACCCTATATATTTTATTTCATTTTATTCGGGATTAAAAATCTATCATTTTTGTCAAATATATCCTATATCTATCTTTGATAGTTTTCGAGGAATTTCGATTTTTCTCACTAGCTACGTTACATACGATACTATAACATTATTGTGGATCGTGGTAGCCATGGTAGCGACGAAATAAAACAAACCATCTAAGCGAGAATATTAACAGTTTTTATTAATGAGAAACAGTAATTCAATAATTATTCAACATTGCGTCTTAGTAAATGCTTAAATAGACGGCCTTCTTGCTGAATACACATATTGAGCCTTTTCTCATGTTCTGTCTCACTTCGGATAACATAAGAGGGTCACTGTGCGACAAGCTTCGCGAATTCTATTTTCATGTCCTCCTTGTTGTAGGTTTAATAATATACACCGATCTTTTATGTATCGCCATAGGAAAAATCCAGTGGAGTTAAATCGCATGACCTGGGTGGCCATAATATAAAGACCATTACGTCCTATCCATTTCTCCGGGTATTGCTGGTTCAAGAATTCCTTACGTCCCGATAAAAATGTGGAGGTGCACCATCCTGTTGCAACCACATATTTAGTCGTCCTTCTAAATTGATATCCTCAAGTAACACAGGCAATTCTTCACGTAAGAAATGCAAATGGCTGCGGCCCGTTAATGGATCATCAAAAAATAGGGACCGATAATTTGGTCATTAAGTATACCACACCACACATTTAGTGACCAATGATTTTGGTTTTGAACTTCTCGTAGCCAAAATGGATTATCAATGGCGTAATAGTGCATATTATGCGATTTACAGCCCCATTACTTTTAAACGTCGCCTCATCGGAAAACATTATGGAGCACAAAAGTTGTTATTTAATTGCAGCCGTTGATTAATGATATTGCAGAATTCAATTCGTCTTGCAAAATCCTCTTCTCGCAATTCTTGATGAAGATCAATGTGATAGGGATGGTACTTATACTTCAGCGTTGTTCGATTCACGTTTGATTTGGAGGTATCATATATCGTCGCTAATGTTCTAGAACTCATTTGGGGATTTTCTTGAATATTTAATAATATTTCAAGTTCTTTTCTTCATTAGCTGCCCTTTTATTAACAACTTTACGTTTGAACTATTTAACACTACCGCTAGAATCAAATCTATCCATCAAATTTTCCAAGCCAACAGTACTAGGTATTCGACGTTCAGGATATTTCATTTTGTAGATTCGTTGTGCCAATAAAGGGTTTTTTCAGCCTCGCCCAACACGTATATCATATCAATTAATTCATTTGTCGAATAATCCATAATTGATACAAGAATTGATAACAAGTTAAATGCGAAAACGACAAATTTAATATGTGTTTATTTTGACAAGTAGGAAACCTTTGTATCTTAATAACGCAATTATTATTTTCCATGGCTACCAAGATCCATGCAATGCAATGTTAATCGAAAATAAAGTAGCTAGTGTGAAAAATCGAAATTACTCGAAAACTATCAAAGATAGATATAGGATATATTTGACAAAAATGATAGATTTTTAATCCCGAATAAAATGAAATAAAAATATATAGGTGTGCAATTAAAAAACTGATTTTTTTAATTTGAGAATTTTCAAATTTGAATGGTTATAACAAACACCCTGTTGAGAAAATTAGAAATACTACTCGGTCTAAACGTTAGTATAATATCACTCATTTTTCACACGAAATATCAATTTTTTTTATTGTGAAATAACGGAACAATTGCCCATTCATCAACCCCACGAAAATGACCATAATAATCTTTAAACGCGAATATCTCAAGAACTAAAAACTTTCAGCCAATCTTTTGTATGACAAAATATGTTTGTATGGACACGTAGAATTAAAAACTAAAATCAAATACGAGGTGTTCTATTTAAAAAAATCATACTTTTTCACGTCCTGCTTTTCTGGCACACCCTGTATAACTTCCAATATTTTAAAAAAATGCACACTTCTTACCTTTACCCCATGGTCCATACAATATTTACACAAATAATTCCCTGTACATTATGCCAGACTGAGTACATGTTTTTGAAAATATTGCTGCGGCTTTGTCCAATGGAAGAAAATTTTATATCGATATCTCTATAGTAAAACGAGAGCAGTTGCCGTCAAATGTCGTTTCCATAGAAGCCATTAAAAAAGTTTTTGAATTGGACCAAAAGGATCCACTGAAATTGTGCCCTAGGTTGAAATAAAAAGTCATCACTCCGTCTCATTTCGAGAAGATGAATGTGCCGCTAAGTGTGGCTCTTTTACATCATGCCATTTATTATCATATTGCGAAATAGAATATTGGTCCACAACCTGGTTTGTTACCCTAATGTACAAATGGTTTAAACTTATGACTGGACGCTACTTTACATATGCTCTTTCACGTGCGATTATAGAAACTTATGAAGCTACACTAACTTTTTTTGAAGACTTCATCAACATTACACGCAACATTACAGTGGACGATAATGTTTGCAAGCCGTTTATCTTAATGATTCAAAACTTAAACATTTATTATTGAGTCTGTTCACCCAAGATGCTTTGGAAAACCTGTTCAGCCAAATTAGACGCAGGAATCCAGTTCCTAATACACGAGAGTTCAATGTTGCTCTCCGATTAATTTGCTTGCCGCAATTTGAGGGAGACATTCGTCGTGGAAGCTATGATGTAAATGATCAATATCATTTGATTGGATATTGCAACGAGATCAATGCTTTTAACAAGAACAATACTTCTAAAGCAACTAAAGATATATCTGATAAAATTTGTGATGATTTATAATAGTCTACAGCTTCTAAAGAACTGAGTGAGACGGCCGGGTCTGCATTATATTATTTTGTCGGTACAATATAGGGTAAGGTAAAAGAACAATATTCAGTATGTGACGATTGCTTTATTCCTTTGTTGACAAGTAGAAACAATTCTCTTAGTTTGTTTACTAAGTTCAAAGAATATAAAGAGAATCTTCTCCACTTTCCATCAGAGGAACTCTACAACTATTTCCACCACTGTGAATTCCAATATCGCATTAATGAGAAAAATCTTTTAGGAAATGCTACAGACAGACATGTGTTCTTAAATAAATTATATCAAGACAACTCTGCTTTGTTAAATAACATTCCGCAATGTCATAATATTATTTATAACTGTACAAAAATATTCGTTAAATGTAGGCGGTTTTTCACTGTTAAAGGAGAGAATGCAAAAATACAATTAAAGGTTCCTCCAAAAGTAGTCGCACACTTGCAATGAAAAATGCCATTTAATAAATAATTGAAATCAATACATGGTGTTTGTTTCAATTAGGTGACAATTTGTTCGTTTTCACAATAAAATTTCATAAAAGTTGTACGATCCTTGTTCACTTCTGTTTGACCTTGGCGCCCAACTTTGGCCGCAAAATGGATGCCAATTGCGGTACTTTATTCTATCTAGTGACTTTAATTTTATTACTGATTTTGACTTTGTTGAGTTGTAAAGAATGTCCTTTTTGTAGTTTGTGTAATAACCACGACCCTACCACTGAACTATGTCGGTATCATGCACTTTGCCTTTACGGGCTGATTAACAGTAAGTGTCTTGCCCGTAATCAGTTCGATGCACCGTATCAGTAGTAACTATATTTTACATTGTCGGATGATAGGTTGTCAAACCTATGCGTGTTGAGCTTGAATCGCCAACGAGTATGAATAGACCAAAATTTTTCAAGTACAGGTGTTGATCGATATGGCATAGAACTTCGGCGCTTCGACTGTTAATCAATTTCTAATAATTACATTAAGGTAAGTTGGGGTAAGATCGTACACGGGGCAAGACCGAACGAGGCCTGTCGTAGTTCCATTCGAACGCCGCTGCTGTTCACCGTGGGAATTTTTAGGGTGAAATCATTCGACCACGTGTTGAGCTAGTAGGCGGGTCAGTAAAACGTTTAGGTTAGTTTTAATTTTTTCTTGCGTTTTTTCAACTTTTTGACTGTATTCGGACTTACCCCACGTATACAAATTTTATTCTAAAAGGTAAGTAGCCTCTACATTTTGTTTTAAATCATTGGATCTGAACAAACCCTTTTTAATGTCTATTAATATCTAATTGCGGTCGGTCCTAACCTCAACTTTTAGATCAGTTCGATCTTGCCCCGTATATTTTGGTACGGAGCAAGATCAAACAAAGTTTGTTCGATCTTTCCCCAACTGTTTTATGGTAGTCGCGTGATACACATATGGACTTATTGGTTTCAGTTCCTTCAAAAATGGTTCGTAGTTATAAAAGAAAGAGTGATAGGGTCAAAACCTACAGTAAAGAAGATATTGCTCAAGCTGTAAATGAGATACAAAGCCACTTTTCATGGAGCATCAAAGAAATATAAAATACCAAAAACAACACTTCACGACCACTACAAAGGAAAACAGGATAAAAAGTCAAACGTTCGGCAGGACTTTGGTTTTTCCATTTGAGCATGAAGCAACGTTAGCAAATGGGCTTAAAACACTAGAAAAATGGGGATTCGGTTTATCCCGCAAGGAAGTGTTACTTATTGTGTCTGATTACGTAACAAAAAATAATATCAAAACACCTTTTAGGGATAACGTCCCTGGACCTGACTGGTTTCTAAACTTCAAAAAAAGACATAATTTATCAATAAAGAAACCTCAGTCAGTGGAATATGCAAGCGAAAAAAGGACCAATCCCTTTATTATTAACGATTATTTTAAACAGTTAAAAAATTTTTTGTCTGATCTACAATTAACAGATCGGCTTAAACAAATCTGTAATTTGGATGAGACCAGTCTATGCATCGACCCTTCGAAGACAAAAATAGTTGGAGCTAAAGGCTTTGCATCTTATCGTACTATTAGTGGCCCTGGAAAAGAAAATACGACCATATTGACTGCTGTTAGCGCTGCTGGTGATAAAGCACCTCCTCTTATCGTCTTTAAAGGTAAAAATGTTTGGGACCAGTGGATGGCTAACACAGGGCCTACTAACGAAATAGATGTAGCATACGCTGCTAGTATAAACAGTTGGATGGAGCCAGACATATTTCTTAACTTTGTGCAGAAAATATTGCTTCCGGTTTTGGGTGAAGAGAGACCCGTATTGCTGATCTACGATGGACATAGTACCCATGTAGGCCACAGAGTGGTAAAAGTTGCCCAAGATAATAATTTGACGATACTAAAACTTTCACCTCATACTTCTCATCTCTTGCAGCCATTGGATTTGGCGGTATTTAAATCATTTAAAACGGCTTGGGGTGAAAAGTTAGTAACGTGGCAACGAAAGAATCAAGGGATTAAAACTACCGAAAAATATTTTTTCCGAAAAAGTCCGTAAGCTTTGGAATAATCTAAAAATCACTATAATACAGAACGGATTTAAAAAAGCAGGGATATATCCGTTTGACTCATCAGTTATACCTAATGAAAAATACTATCCGAACGCACTTAAGAGGTTTGAAAGCATTCAAAAAACTAATCCGCAAAAAAATGGGGTTGAAAAGACAAATAGTCAACAAGTTCCTGAAGACAACGTAGCTGGAACTAGTAATATGTCAGTTGAACATCGCCGAGTGGACAAGTTCCCAAGAGAACGTACAAGTTGGCCCAAGTAATGTATCAGCTGGAGATACCCTAATAACGTAAATGGGGCTAGTAATATGTCAGTTGAAGATCGCCCGATGAAGAAGACTACATACAAACTGTGGCAAATAATGTATCAGGTGATGAACAGGTTGTCCAAGAAAACAAAGAAGGGACCGAGTAATTGTCATTTGAAGATCTTCTTTGGAAACTGTAAGACAAAATACCACAAATAATAATAAAACCACAAAATCGCCAAAATCTAAAAGAATTACAACTGGCACAACATGAGAAACCTTCACAAGGGACAATCAAAAAACAAAAACTGACGACCAGAAAACAAGGAAGCACAAGCAGCGAAAGCAGTATCGAACCAGTATACGAAGAATCAGATAATGATTTAGATTTTTCAAATGAAGACGATCATGAACACCTCATTTCGAAAGAACTTGCAGATTATAAATTGGACGCTTGGGTGTTAGTGAAATATTGTACGAAGAAAACAACAAAATATTATGCAGGGCAAATCTCAGAAATTTACACGGACACACGTGAATGTGTTGTCAAATTTTTACATTTTAATTCCTTACGCAATAAATTCTTTTGGCCTGCGACTGAGGTTCTTGACAGTGTTGCACAGGAAAATATCGAAGATCGTCGATGTAGTAATTCATTTAAGTTTAATGTAAATTTTTCTGGGTTCAATATTTACTAAATAGTAACGTAAAATTTGTATTTTAAAAATTACAAATAAAGATTGGTTTGTTTGTATTTGATTTTTTTTTTTTTTTGTATGTGGGGTAAGTTCGAATATCCCTCAAAAAAAAATAAGTGCAAATTGATGAATTCCTTATACTAAAACTATTAGGAAATATATCAGGGACTTGTTCGAAATTCGATCTAGCCCCACATCTACTAATAAAGACGTCTATAGACATTTCAGATTCTATTCGAACTTTCCCCACTACTGGGACAAGTTCGGAGTGGTGTACTACGCATTTACATTTTTTTTTGAGAGAAGAAAATTACATTTATTGGTAATATAATTACCACATATATTAAATTTAAATATGTAAGGTGTCATTTCTGAAGTGTAGTCAATAACATTTAATATTTGACTATACTTTGATCGAATTATGGTGAACTAATCGAAAATGCGTTCGATCTTACCCCAACTTACCTTATACACAAGTTTACATAAGATTTTCTTAAATATCCACCATATGATAATAAATGTAACTAGGTATTAAGTTTAATATATTTTTGGAGCGAGTGTTCTTATGATTAGCTTTCAAATTATTTACCATGATACTTGATAGGTACGTTCGGCATTATTCCCCTCTGCCTCTCCTGTTACATAATCCTGCGGGCGCCTATGGTCTGCTGTCTTCACTTTGTTAAAATGTCCAGGCCCCACATAGATTATTATTACTATCTTCTAATTTCAGAATGATGAATCACGTATTCAACTGGATCATGATCGAAGTCCAACATCACCAAATGTGAAGATAAAAAATAAAAACGAAAATCACACTTTATTATTTTGAAAAATAATCAATGCCGTATATTACAATTTATATCTGAAGGTAAAGAATTTGTTTTATTTGATTCTTAAACCTGTAATTTTTATGCGTCTGTGAAAACACACGGTATAAAAAAAATTAAATTAAAGTACAGTGTACACACATCCTAAAAACGTCAAGTTCTATAGTTACGAGACGCATTCAGTAATAAACCTGACAACATTATTACACATACAAGTGAATTAAGCAACGAATATCTGAAATTAGCGTGATTCTCATACATTTTTTACTTTATATTTAAATCAGTTAGAAGAATCGATACTATATAAAAAAGTCTCTCTCATAAATCGTTTCCATCGCGTAAGCTGATTCACACATTTATCCGAAGGTAAAAGTTTTAGGTATTGTTGATATCATCAACATTGACGCATCGTTAACTTCTTGAAGTCAATTTTTATTTTTCTTCTCAGAGTAAAAATAAATAACACGAAGTAAGCAACTTATCAAATTAATAAATCTTATTGTCTTCGAACATGCCTCGATCCATCCTTTACTTTCTATTTTCACTTAAATCAAATCAAGTCTGAAATGTATGAAACGTGGCCGTAACACGTAATTTTTAAAAACTGGTTTTAATATTGTGTTTATTAACCGTATAATCAATCGATTGTTTACTTCTTACGTTAGTCGTGTTTAAAACTCATTTGCATAAAAACACAATAAGATATTTCGAATGTATTATAGCATGGGCGTACCTATATTGAAGGCGCCGGAAATTAAATAACCCAAAAGTTGCTTGACCAGGATTAAAAGCGTTCAAGTTATTTCCGCAAGGCTTTTGTGTTCGGTTTATTTATGAGGCAAAAAAATAACATTAGTAAATATAATTGCAAAATATAAATAAGATCTGTATATATTTTTGCGTTGCTTTCACCTTTACAAAAGCGGGTTTATTGCATTCTATTTACGGGTGTATAAACGATACTTTCAACTCTGGTTTTATTTAAATTATGATAAATGAAATCACTTTTCCTGGATATATGATGAGAGTAGAAGTTAGAGAAACAACTTTTTCATATATACGCTGTGATTCAAATTTTATACTAACAATTACTATCAGTTTTTGGTTTTTAGCGTATATCTTATGGTTGAAATTAATTCAATATGTGCCAGCGGATGGGGCCAGAAAAGCAGTGAAATAACTAATAAGGGATCAGGTGATAATTTCTAGGAATACCTTTATCCAAGTGCCAAGTTGACTCCAACTTTATCTAGCGAGTAAGACAAAAATGGTGGCCGTAGCTGTGTTTTTCCGTGTTTGTGAGCTACCGACATAATAATTACTATACTAAATACTGTTGCATTTTGGGTGCGGAGATAAAGTTGCGTAATACTGCGAAGGTTGTTTTTATTATGAATTTGTCAAATAAACAAAGATAACTTGTGAGTGATGCTTGTTGTTGAGATTTTACTAGACTGGTTTAAAATTTACGTCATTTTATACAAATCAATGTTATTACCCTAAGTCAAATAGAAGTTGTTACAGCATTGTCAAACTGCACACTATTTGAATAAGAAATAAACTGAAGCGCCATTACACTGCCATATGCGGAATACAATAATACTCTTTTTCCGAAACCGTCACTAAAATGAAAAATTTCGCCAATAATAATACAATTAAATTAGTATTATAATAACCCTTTTTATATCTCATTTTTACCTTCCAACCTACATATACATATGTAAGTATAGAAGGCAGACTTTTTTTTCACTATCGCTAAATCGACATTTTACAACTTTTGTCCCAGTTTAACCAGTGTGGATGTATGTCAGTATCCACGATAACTCCAGAACGAAAACACCTACGTACTTAAGATTTTGTATCTAAGCTTGTTTTCATTTGGCTTGGTGCTGAAAAGATTTTGGGAGAAATCCATCGGCAGGTTGTTAGCAGTTTTTGTTTTATCAAATATTTATAAAACAGCTGCATATTTCAAAAATATAAAAATACCCATGCATAGACCTTAAACATATCGGCTAATTATGTTCTATGCAATTTTTTGATACGACGCGTAATTTAGCGGCAAAACAATTCCTAAGGTAGAATTTTAGTATTACTGAATAACGATTAATTTTATAAAAAAAATTGTAGATTTATATTTTAAAGAAAACTTAATCTTACATGACTTTTCTTTGTAAGGTTTCTTAACTCAACGCAAGGTAAGTCTAAAAATTAATTAAATATCAATGAAAATGGTTAAACTGTATTATTGATATCTTATAGAAGCGGGCTGCTTTGGAATTTTTTTTAAGTTAAGAATGTATTTATGCCTATTAATCTCTATCGACATGAAGTTTTAAACGTTATTTTGACATAGATTATTGTCGTTTTTTCAATGTTGCCTGTTTTCGTTATGAACGTATAAAAAAGAGGTTACATAGTTATCCTAAAAAAAATTGAAATTAAAATTATTTCATTTCTTTTCATTTAAGCTAGATGTCTATTAACCTCTGTCTGTCAAGAAGTTTTAAACTTCTGTTTGACATTATGAGATTATTGTTTTTGTTTTTACAATGTTGCCTATTTTCGTAAAAAACCTATTATAAAGAGAGTAGAACACCGGAACTTGCGCCGCTTTCTTAGATTTTGTGGGACACCTCACCTTTCACTTTTTACACGCTCACGTGGGAGGCGTATCTTTTGTCGGTCGTTTTTTATCGGCTTTTTTTAGGTTCACGTGGGGATCGTATTTTTTCACCCCAATGGTTTCTTTTCGGAGGCCTTTTTCAACCCCTTGATGAATTTTTCACCCTAATTAGGACCCTTTTGGCTGAAGGGTAGGTAAATTCATGCGCATGTAGTGTTCTGAGAATAAAAAAATTTAATCTGCTATTAATTAGGGTTGTTTTTATCAAAGGAGATTGCACAATTAGTATTACATTTTGTTAATCCCATTTACAGATTGTGACCTAATTTATTTATGCATTGGGGTTTGTATTCTAATAAGAGGCCGTAGTCTTGTAAGACGGGAATCTGATCGCGGGCTTCTTAATATGTGTTTATTATTAAACAGTTATACAACTTCATTTATATTAATTGGAAAGTCGACATCGCGTTAAGTTGGATTATTTCTGATATTAAAGAATCTAATCAAGATAAAGATAACATATACAATCGATTTTAAATACGCTGTTAAATTCTATACAATGATAATAAAACAGTTATTGGGTATTGCGTAATCAGTCAATTAACTTGTTATACAAAAGTGAATGTACGATTTCGCAATTCGACGTAAACAGTAATAATAAACATATCTTACGTGCATGTATATATCCTGACTTTTAGCTACCACAGACTGGATTAGTTAGAGAGGTGCAATGCAATTACGAAGCTGTATAATTAAATTACTAACTCAGAATAAAAATGTCTATCACACTCTTCGTGTAAACCGTCAACAGCCAAAACCAAATATATATTTGCGCAGACAGGTTATTTAATATTGTGATGTATGCAGCGAATTGCCTGTGCCTTCTTCTTTTAGCTAGATTTCGCCGCTATATTATTTTACGTACATAAAAGTACTGTCTCATCAGAAATACCTCTGTCAAAAAAAAAACGGTTTTAGATTTTATAATCAGCTGACCGCTTATTAGAGTACTATTTTAAAATTTTCGGGTTTTACCGATAATGGGATGGTCATATCATCAAATAAGCCTATTTTACATACAAGCTTTGCTTTAGTAGAAATACCCCTGTCAACAAGGAGCTTAGATAAACAGGCCCCTAGGGAAGATAGAGCGCGGTTACAGAAACAAGTAGCGTACACTATACATAAGCCTGTAGTGAAAAATTTATTCGAAACAGGTACATTGTGGGTAACATTTCATTTTGAGTTATGACAGGTGGGGTCTTTGCCGTATGAGAAATTAAGTAAATATAATGAGGGGTATAATTATATACTGACGGCTATCGGTGTATTTAGCAAGATGGCGTGGACAGGAGCTCGGAAGCTGAAAAACTACATGTTCTATAATCGACGTATTCTCGGATATTTTCAAAGATGCGAAAAGATACCTCAAAGTATACAGACGGATAAGGGCAAGGACTTTATTGCGAAAGTGTCCAGCAATTCTTTAACCAACATCAAATCTAATCATATAGGCAAAATTTAGCGATGCGATGCTTTCATACAGGTAAGAATCGCAGTAACGGGGTTGCAGTTAATGCGAAAGTGAATAACCTTTACACATTATCTCTCTCAAGGCTTTATTAGCGGTAAAACCGCATCACATTATTAAATAACCTGTTTGCGGCAATACGTATTTGGTTTTGGCTGTTGACGGTTTACACGAAGAGTGTGATAGACATTTTTATTCTGAGTTAGTAATTTAATTATACAGCTTCGTAATTGTATTGCATCTCTCTAACTAATCCAGTCTGTGGTAGCTAAAAGCCAGGATATATACACGTACGTAAGATATGTTTATTATTACTGTTTACGTCCAATTGCAAAATCATACATTCACTTTTGTATAACAAGTTAATTAACTGATTACGCAATACCCATTAAGTGTTTTATTATCAATGTATAGAATTTAACAGCGTATTTAAAATCAATTGTATATGTTACCTTTATCTTGATTAGATTCTTTAATATCAGAAATAATCCAACTGTTTATTAGCTTTACAAAATAGACCAAAATACGATCCTCTCGTAGGCATATACAAAAATGGCTGCCAAGGGATCCCAAGGCCACAAAAATCCAAGATAGTAAAATTTTAAAATATTTGTAAACACATTAATAACGCGATGTCGACTTTCCAATTAATATAAATGAAGTTGTAGAACTGTTTAATAATAAACACATATTAAGAAGCTCGCGAACAGATTCCCGTCTTACAACACTACGGCCCCTTATTAGAATACAATCCCCAATGCATAAATAACTTAGGTGACAATCTGTAGAACGGATTAAAAAAAATGTAATAATAATTATGCAATCTCCTCTGATAAAAACAACCCTAATTAATAACAGATTTTTATTCTCAGAACATTGCATGCGCACGCATTTACCTACCCTCCAGCCAAAAGGGTTCTAATTAGGGTAAAATTTCATCAAGGGGTTAAAAAAGGCCTCCGAAAAGAAACCATTGGGGTGAAAAAAATACGATCCCCACGTGGACCTAAAGAAAAGCCAACAAAAAACGACCGACAAAAAATCGCCTCCACGTAGGCGTGTAAAAAAGTGAAAGGTGAGGTGTCCCACAAAATCCAAGATGGCGGCGCAAGTGCCGGTGTTCTACTAAGGAGGTTGCATAATTATCCTAAAGAAATGTTATTAAAATTATTTCTTTTCTATTAATTTCCATTTTGTAGGTTGGAAGGTCGTATGGTGTTCCACATCAGATATTTCACCAATCATAATTTCAAAAAAAAATTCGTAACCTTAACTACAGGTAAATTGATGGATATCAATGTAATCTAACAGCCACGTTAATTAATAAGTCAAATTTTAAGAACCTTATCGACCTTCTCAGTAAATGACTCCAGTTTGGAAAAAAATATTGTATGCACCTAGGCCAAACAGTTATTTATTTTATTTTGTGGTTTATTTGCCTTGGCCTAGGGGCCTCGGTAACTAAACTTCACATTCGTTTTAAAAATACTTTATTCCATTAGATAAGAAGTCGCAAAAGTGACTTTTCAGTCAGAGTGTCAAAAAGACATGTTTATTGAATTATAAATCGCAGCAGAATCGCTTGACAGCAGTTTTCCATGACGACCAAAAAATTTCCTAGCCTACTATGGGGATCACGGAAACTAGAGTAAATAAAAGTAAAAAATAGTTTCCTGGAGGGCCCCATAGTAGATATAAAAAACTCACCCGTATATATCTAGGAAACTAGAGCAGATAGAATCATCAGGTTACCAGAATAATGTAATTAGTAAGAACCACAAACAAAAGGAAAAATAATGAGTTTTTCCCACTACCACAACAAATTACTACCGAGCTGAAGACACGGACAAGTAACAGCTGGCAACTTAAACTTCTAAAGAATCAAGCGATCGATTAAACAGCAAGTCAAAAACACCAGTTAGAAATTGACAAATATAGGGATATATGAAGGGTGAGGTTGATAAAATTATGAAAATGTTTAATCCATGTTCCGTAATAATTTAAACTAAAAAGCTGTAACGACCATTTAGAATATTAAGTAGAACTACAATTTGTGGGCTCCTACTGTCACCACTGTGAAGGCTTGGCTGTTAAACACCGACAACCACAATTAAAGCTCCGACATCAAGTCGCAGACAAAACTAAACATATTTAGAAGTTAACTTCCAAAGTTGCTCAGGTTTTCCCAAGGCTAAAACGACCTTTACTTGACGCGGGTATAAAATCGCACCAGTTTTTTGATGATTGATTCAGTCTCACAGAGTCCCACAGCACAAACGACTGTTATATGAGGCAGCACAGCCGATGAATTCGAAAGTAAGATGGAAGGACAGTTCAAGCATTTTGTTGCACAGTTTCTTAAACACATTAATACTGTTTGCGATACAGCTTGTAAAAACGTTATTTGGTTCTCGGCAGTCATTATTTAAAGACCTAATGGTGGAATTACAGAGTTTATCAGATTTGAACGTCTCAACGTCTACCATAAAGTCGAATTTAAGAATCCTCGAGACAGGGTACAAGTAAAAACATTGAAAAACACAGATCGTACCGAAGAATTCGAAATTAAAAGAAAGCGCACCGCCAGGCTATGTCTGAACTTCACGGCTACTTATTTTTTGATTTAAAACAAAATTCACCAGACGCCTTATGTTATAGAACATTCATATTTAGAGACAAAGAGATTTGTGAGGTATAGATCTTAAAAAAGCCAAAAAGATACACGGATACAAGATACCAGTGAAGTCAAAAAGGCACTGATATGTAGAAATAGAGAATGAGGAAAAGAGTTGAAAAGGAAGGGGATGATAAATCTGCCGCAAAATAATGCAATTTCGGACATTACGCCAAAAAGATACACTAAAACAACATGGGGACCTACAAGCAAATCTAGTTTATAAAGAACATTTTAAAAATATAGCATGGGCCGAAAAACAGACCGCAGGACTTAATATATTTACCGGAAAAGTAACCCATAAAAACCAATTCGTAGAAAAGCCAAGCATAATTAAAAAATACATTTAATTTAGTGGGTCATTATGATGCAATTACGAAACAATTAATTTATCATTTAAATTCTACTCAACGTGGTCACCTTCTATTATTAATAATACATATGGTCATATTACATCCATTTACATTCTGATTACTCCGCACCTGATCATCTGACCTCATTAAAAATTTACTGGGAAGTGCAATTTTGTAATTAATCTCATTTATCGATTTGTATTTTCGATGCAAAAAAAGACTTCACACAAATTACTCCATATTGAGGCAATCTCCACCAAAAATCATTGGAGTCGACACATACAGGTCAAATTTGAATGAAATCGCAATTCTAGTTTTCGAGATTGCGAAAGAAAGAAAATAAATTACAGAACCCACACACTCCTATCCCGCATGTCGAACAATACAAAAGATCACAGTAGTATAGACATTTAGCTATTAAACAGGTATGCCAAATAAAAATGAAACGGTTTGTTTATATCACGCGCACATAAGCAACGCACACGCATACATTTTTCGCATTTTTCAAAAACGACACGGAACCTCAAAATGGACATTTACCGTCCCAACTCAATTTTAAATGTGTTGACCAGTGACACTAACTATTCCTATTACCCTTGCAGATAAAGACTGAGATATAAAATCGCTACCAAATTATCTGCCATAATGCTTTCTCATATATGTAAACTCGTTTTGACCAAAAATTTGTAATAAGCAACTTCAAAGTCCACCATTTTGAATTTTTTAATTTTGACAAATGATTTATACTTAGCGTGTAATGGGTTTTTCGCTGGTGGCAAGTGAAGCTTGCCCTCAACGAACACCATTACAAAAATTTAGAGTCATTTGGAAAATTTATTTAAAATAATTTTTAAGTTACAGTATTCATTTTATCCAGGGGTTGTAAACAGATTCGGGCGCCACCCAAAGATGATACAATGTGCGGGCGGTCTTTGGGTCCAATCCTGAACGTATGCGGTTTCCAAACAGCTGCTCCACGTGCTACAGCAGAGGAAAATATTCAGGGTCTTATCCAGTGGTAGAAGATGTACCTAAAACAAAATTAATTCGGACGGACGGCGGGTACGGAAGTTGACAAAGGTCACAGGTCCCCTTGACAAACAAAATCCTTCACCAGTGATTGATGAAAAATGAATGATTCTTTATAAATACGAGCTCTACTAATTGATTTTAATTTCAATGATTACTGTTTAAATATGAGCGGTGATCAGTAGCATAGGAACTTTTACTACTTGTATTACAACAAATTAAATATGTGCTTATAGAGCGAGTACCTATTAACTTTAATCATATTAATCAATGTAAACTACGCTTTACCTCATACTTATTAACACAAATGTACCTTCGTCTATGCACATAAGCAGTGAGAACGAAAAAATAAAGATTCGGCCGTGGCACTTGCCTATGTAGAATACAAAATATTAGAAAGCCGAACGGTTGGTATTCCCAGGTTTCTTATGATGAGGCAGCAGCATCACAAGCCGTTTTAATTAATATTAAATCAATTAATGAATTACTACTTACTTCATCATGCTAAAATTGTTATTTGTGAAATAACGGAACGATTGATATAAAATTTTGCCGGTTTCCAATAACAAAAAATAATTAATAATTACGAACACTTTTGTCTAGTTATAACTCAAAATTTACAGAAGTCGGTTGCTCCTTACACATATGTTAGCGGTCGGAATGTAGGTATTATTAAAAATAGTTTCTTTACACAATGGGAACAAGATTATAATTTGCATTGTAGTTGTTTACCTGGATCATGCGATAGAAATTATTCCAGGTTTAACTTTAATTATTTATATCCAAAATATTTAACAATGCAATTTTCTAAGAAATAAATTAATTTATAAGAACGATGTTAATTATTAATTATTTTATTAATTTGAAACTCTCTCAATTATATTTATAGGGTTTCAAATTCTATTTTTGAATGATTTGATGTATTTATCTCTAACTAATATTAATATAAAAGGTTTTGAATATAATTTTCTATTTAAAAGGCGCGTTTTAACACTAACTAAATTATTATTTGTCAAGCTTTAATTTCAAGATATCGATAAAAGAAAATAAGCGTGTAATTATTTATAGTACTTAATTCAATATTTAACGGTGATTACTGAATTAATTGTTAGCGGAGTAAAAAAAGAAAACAAACTAATCTTCACAAGAGGTTTTATTTTTTTTTTAAATTATATAAAAAAGTTCTAACCCCTAAAAATGTCCGCCACTGGTTGGATTTTGCTCATTAACGAACTCGACCTAGATTTTATGGCAAAGAATTTTTGTACCAAATTTCATATCGATAGATTTAATGGTTCAAAAGGTATCGCCCGCACACACAGACACGAATTTTTATCTAAAAATGCGTTTTTCGTGTTGTTTAGGCCAAAAAACGTCGACAATGCAAAAAAAATTTATACATTTAAACCGATTATATAGCTTTCTCTTTATACGTCAGTATATGAGAAATCAATGACATAAAATATGTTATACCGAATGTTATATACATATTTTAAAGAAACTTTTTACTTCGGTAGATTTATTTTGAACTTCATTTGCATTTATAAGTCACCTTTAAAGCTGGCTACAGCATTTGGTCCTACATCAAGCATCGGCGTGAAATTAACGTGTCGGCGTTTTGGCTATTCGGCGTTTTGGACATTCGTTGCTTTGGTCATTATCGGCGTAACTGTCCAACACTGAAGTTCGGCAGAATAGACACAGTCGTTTTAAACTTTTAAAATGTAGTGTCGGGTAAACGCAAAATATCCTAGATCTCATTCGTCGTTTTGGTCCTTGTCGGCGTATTGGCTCCACTATAAAATTCGGCAAAATGGTCGTCGGCGTGTTGATCATGTCCGGGGTTTTGGAAATTCGTCAGAACGTCCAAGTCTCATGTGATCAGGCATTGAGATGCCGAGGTGTTCAAAAAATCTAGGTGGTGCTCCTGATACGTATGGAAGACAAACGCAATTAGGGTGACGAGGGATTAATTCCGTTTCTATTGATTATTTTGTCACCGAATTGTGTATGACGGAAATTAAAGTCTCCTAGAATTACGGCATTATGAACGCCAAATACATAAGAGATCACCAGAAAGGGGATCGAAACCGAGTAGGTTAGGACAAGAATATAATTGGAATACAGGAGTACACCGTTATAGCAATGCAATCAAGCTGCTTCGGGTGCGGAGTTAATTAAAATCGGGTGTACAGTAAGGAATTTCTGATCCTGTATTACGGTAATCGTTTAGTATGCTGCTCTGTAGGTAGGGATGTAACGGGCTTCTCAAACGGACGGTTCTAGCGTGAGTTGTCCCTGTTACGATATCCGTAGAAAGAATTTAAGTATTCGGAGTGCGGATAATAGATAATGCTGTACGGTTACTTGCTACAAGCGTACTTACCGCATTGGGAAAAGGAAAGTGAAACCGTTGATGTAATAAAGAAGAACTTTATTAAATACTAGATCCTTTACAAAGAGATTCAAAAACAGTGAATAGTTTCCAGGTAAAACTACTCATACGCAATCAACTTTGGGAGCTCTGCTAGAAGATATATGCTAAATAGCTTCTCTAGCATCGTTAAAAGTTACTTCACCTAAACTAAACATTGAATTAAGAGGAACATTAGGTCAACAAGATATAATGGTAATGGGGGCGGGAGGGATATCGAGAGGACGCAAGCAAAAAGGTGAGTCACAGAAAGAAGATGTCGGAAAGCCAAAAATGCATTCGTAGGCGAGATAGTTGAACACAAAATCAAAATGGCAGAACACAGAAACAAGATCGCAACAAAGCCAAGAAAGTACTGTGCATAAATCTAACATGAAGCAAAAGACCATGAAAGAGGGGATTGCAACAGGAGGGGATGAAAAAACCGTCGACAGAGTAGACAATTTCAAACCTTAGCAACACGAAGATGGCACACGCAAACAAGATTGTAAACGATGACGTAATACATACGGAAACATGCGCAATAGTAGTCCTTAGAAGGGGATGAAAATCTGGATAAAAAATGTAAGGGATTAAAAATGGGTGGAAGAAGTAATATTAAAAGCCGGAAAAAATGTCATTAAAAAGTAATTAAATCTTCACTCAAGTGCGCTAAAGATAAAAGTGCTATTACGAAAGCAAATAAATGTCAGTAAACGTTAATTAAAGTTTAAACCTAAACTGACGGTTGTCGTATGGTTTACTCTGTTGAGCTTGAGCTAAATCGCATAGTTTTTACTTTTTTATGTGTAAATCTCTGAATTGAAATATTACTTTCAGGTGATGAAGAATATTTGAATGCTGCAAGTACTATTGAAAAGTGAAAATTCAACACGACTATTTCAGAGAGTAGTTAATAAGAAGTAAAGGTACTTTTTCTATTTTGCGTTTATAATATGTACAGGTTGTCCCATTTTCGTATGTTTTACATGGTATCTCGCTTATTTTTTAGGTTAGAACCTTGCGGTTTTCGCGACACCGTGCTACTTTTTAATGAAACCAAAGATGCACTAATCAAATTTGCCCTAGCCATCTTAGTTTTTGTGCGACAGGGCGATTTTAGAAAAATTGCATTTTCAGTCATCCCTGTAGCTCTGCTATTGTCAGACATATTAAAAAGTAAAACTGATATTTGTCGATTTTTACGTAGAATCCAGTGGCTATACTCAGATTTTCTTTAGAGGTCACAGTTTTGAGATATTGACATAACCTACTTTTTTAAGGGGCACCCTATATATTTTTTAAATCTTTTTCCCTTGCCAAGAGCTTTTCAAAAATATAGAATGGTCTATATTTATTTTTATAAATAACGTGACAAAATGATTTTTTCTATAATTTACATTGATAAAAACAAAATAATTAATTAATCACAAATATTGTTCAAATTGCAGACTATTATGTCTCCTACAAGTCTCACAAAATTTATAAATTCTTTTAATAGCATTTTCCAAAATAAATGATTGTCTTCGTAATTCTGCAAAAGCATTTTCCGTTGCAATTT
The DNA here is from genome assembly GCA_036346205.1 of Vesta saturnalis. Taxonomy (NCBI): domain Eukaryota; kingdom Metazoa; phylum Arthropoda; class Insecta; order Coleoptera; family Lampyridae; genus Vesta; species Vesta saturnalis. The sequence continues at coordinate 4,665,770 of JARFJB010002320.1, forward strand.
TTATTTGTTGCATGTTCGCATATTGCCTTGAATAAATTTTATTCTTTAAATACCCCACAAAAAATTCAAAACCGAGAGATCCGGTGATCGTGGTGGCCATCGAACAGGTCCATCTGTTCCAATCCATCTCCTGGGAAAACGTTCATTTAGCCAGTTTTGCATTATTCTAACATTGTGGGCTGGAGCCCCATCTTGCTGGAAAAATATATCGTTCAGTTGAGCCAGTGGAATATCTTCTAAAATGTTCAGTTTTTCTTGTAGAATTTGTAAGTACCCATTAGAGTTTAGGTTTTCTTCATAAATCTTGTAAACTATTTTCGGTTAAAAATAAAGCAGGAGACATTAAATCCGAACCTGCCTTGACGCTCTCTAGAAAAATCACGTGGATGTTTTCTTGACTCCAAAACCGCGAGTTGTGTCTACTAAGAATTCCCGAACTTGTGAAATGTGCCTCGTCTGACCAAATTATTTTTTTTCAAAATTATTGTCCTGAGTTTTCATATTTATAAACCAATTGCAGAACTCAATCTACGTTCAGCATCACCAGGGTGCAGATGATGAACAAGTTTATACTTGTAGGGTTTGAATTTATGTTTTTTAAATCCTTTGCACTGTTGTTTTAGACACAGCGGTCTCTTCATCTATTTTCCTGCACGAGGTTTCAGGAATGGGTTGAACAACTGCTCAAACGTTGATCTCTGATTCCTCGTTCTCTTTGTTGTAAACTCGGGGTCGAGGTTTGTCAAAACATCCATGTTGGCAAAGATTAAATTTTAATTTTGAAATATTCTTCTGTCGGTTGTTTCTTTCGGGATATCTATATGACAAAATAGGTATATAAAATAAATACAAATTCTAAGGTAAAGATTAACTGACCTGTTCAGATAGAGTGCTAAAGCCTGGTCTGCGTTTTCATTAGATAATATGAAGCAGGTATTCATATCATATTTCTCAAAGTTTTCAAATTTTGGTTTCGAACCATATTAAAAATAATTAAACAACAACAACAAGAACAAGAACGATAACAATAAACAAAAAAATAACAATAAATATCAGCACTAAATTTGGGAAAATGTAACCAGGAGAGAAGCAGAAACTTCAAAATCAAATACCTAAGTAATGGCAGAATGTTAATTGTTTTTGCGTTTACCCACGCTATCCACTATTATCAATGTAAATTATAGAAAAAAATCATTTTGTCACATTATTTATAAAAATAAATATAGACTATGCTATATTTTGAAGAGCTCTTGGCAAGGGAAACAGATTTAAAAAATATATAGGGTGTCCCATAAAAAAAGTAGGTTATGTCAATATCTCAAAAACTGTCGCCTTTAAAGAAAATCTGAGTACGCCACTGGATTCTACGTAAAAAATCTACAAATATCAGTTTTACTTTTTAATATGTCTGACAATAACAGAGTTACAACAGATGACTGAAAATGCAATGTTTCCAAAATCACACTGTAGCACACAAACTAAGACGGCTATGGCAAATTTGATTAGTGCATCTTTGGTTTCATTAAAAAATAGCACGGTGACGCGAAAACCGCAAGGTTCTAAACTAAAAATAAGCGCAAACGGGTATTTTAATGTTTGACTCTATAAAACCGAATTTTTTTATGTTGTTATGTAAACCAACGAAGTTATTTGTTAATGTAAACATAAAAGTAACATAACCGATTCTTATCTGAAATGGCATCTCCAATTTCACCATCGATCCGAAAAACAGGGTCTAAATAATGCATTTAAGAAACCAAAACTTTAGCATAGATATGTTGATGATATTTTTGCTATTTGGCCTTTTGGGGAAGAAGAATTAATGGTGTTCCAAACCATTTAAACACTCAACACATTCCGTATATCGTAAACCAACTCATATAGATTATTATATTAATGCTTCATTACACCATCATCCAGCACGAAAGTTTAGTACAATACGGACTTTGTACAACCGTGCCAGAAAGATTTGTCACCCAGATAAACTACAACATGAATTAAACCATCTTGAAAAGGTCTTCATAAATAATGGCTTCAACATATAACAAATTAAAAAGTCAATTCAATCGCGACAAACGATGCCTACGGATGACAAATCTACAACTTTAAATAAGTTTGCCATTTTACCTTTCCTTGCAAACACAACGAATAAAATTGGTAACATATTACAAAAGCATAATATAAGAGTAGCTTACAAAAAGCAGTATTAAAATTCGAAATCTTCTGAATTCTACAAAAGAGGTATTTACGAAGTACCCTGCTCTTGTAGTAAAGTCTACATTGGTGAAACTGGAAGAAGCATTAACACCTGGTTAACAGAACACAGAAAACACTTCCGTTTATTTCATCCTACTAAATAAGCAATTACTGAACATGCTTTAAACACTCCGCACAATATAAAATTTGAAAACATAACAATCGTGGCCAACGAGGAAGATTCGAGAACCTATTGAAATTCCGAAACAGTCTTGAAGAACAGGGATAATGGATATGAACTATATGACACTTGGGTATCTGTTTTCAGGAATTAGAAATTATACAGTCTACAACAGTGATTTAATTTTAATTCTGTAATCGAGTTATACCTTATCATATCTGACACTTTAACGTTACCTTGTCAATATTTGTCAATCTGATATTACGCTTGATGGACAAAGTTTCTGTCTGAAAGCTTGTAAATTAAGTAATTCGCACTATTTTTTTCCCAAATAAAGTGTTATTAATATGTCAAATGGTGAAAGTTTCAATGCCTATAATAGAAATAAAGTTTAATGTCGATTTTTGAAAATCGACACGCGTATCATGGAATGTTGTTATAAACGATGATTTGCTACTTTTTATTTATATTTTAGGTAAGCTTTACACCCCACCGATTAACTATGCTCAATATATTAATGATTTATTACATTTACAGTAACCATCTGCATTTTTATCAGCTGCTTGTAAATGAAATCAAGCGGAGAAGTCGTATAAATTAAGGGACTTGTTTGTTTCACACATGAAAAGATTGTCTTGCCAACAGTGTAAAATTTTCTAATTGAATGCAATAATAACTCTAAACCTTTAGGTATAGGTATGTGGAAACCCATAATTAATTCCTGATTATTGTAATGTAATGGCTACGGTACTCAAAACTGAATATGGCGATTTTTTCTTTTTATTTGTGTTTCAAGATAAATTGTTAATATACTCTCAGATTATGCCGTTCACATTTTTTGTCTAATACAACCTTCTTTTACTTTGAGAAATTCTGTTCTGTATATTTGTTGACTTAACTTGGGAGTAAATTATTAAGGTTATACCGAGTGTCCATTTAGTGGATAATTCTTTAATAGCTCCTATGGTGTAAGCAATAGAAAAAATGTAAATACAACAATTATACAGAGGTATGAGGAGGTGCATATTTTAAAATTAGTTAGGACTGATTAAATTGTTTTTTTTTAAATGCAACAACTATATATATATATATATATATATATATATATATATATATATATATATATATATATATACTGACTTCCATATAAATTGCAACACCTAGAATTTGTTGAACGATTTTATTGAAATTTTCGTCAACGATGTCTTTCATTAGAACAAACAAAACGATTAAAATTTGAATAACATCTAGCTAGTAGTTATTTTTTTGTTTTTACCTTTGCACTTAGTAACAATAAATTTGAAGAAACAAACCAATCAGTGTGTAATTAACTGTCAATTTTCACAATTTCGTTCTGAACTTGGGAACAATGGCATGAGTACGCCAACATCAACATTTTTCCCAATTGACTGATTTTAAACGTGGGCGTATTATTGGCATGATAGAGGCCGGACTTTCACTAAGAGAAATTGCTCGTCATGTAAACCGAAATGTTACAACGGTATTGAGATGTTGGTACAAATGGTCCGAAGAAGGGGTGAAACAACGTCGCCCTGGATCTGGACGTCCCCGCAGGACTACAGATCGCGAAGAATGTCGCTTAAGACTTTTGGCCACAGATTTTCAACAACTCGATCGATTGCAAATGATTGGATGAGAGGTGTAGAACCCAGAATGTCAATGTATTCTGTTTATCGCCGGATAAGGTTTTATGGGCTGCGTTCATATCGTCCATTTTTATGTCTTCCTCTTACACCACTTCACTGTCTACGCAGGCTAGAATTGAGCAACGAAAGAGCGAATTGGGCGCAAGAATGGCATCGAATTGTGTTTAGTGACGAGTCCCGATTTTGCTTGTGAGCCCACGATGGTCTTAGGAGGGTCAAACGGATGCGCGGAGAACGTAAAAATCCAACATTTTTTGTGGAACGCAACAAAGCCCTAGCACAAGGAGTGTTGATATGGGGTGCAATATGTTACGGTAGCAGATCACCCTTGGTTTTCATTGACAGCAACTTAAACGCCGCGTGTTATATTGCCAATGTGCTAGAACCCGTTGCGCTTCTATATCTTCAGAGGCTGGAAAATTCCATTTTCCAACAGGATAATGCGCGCCCTCATACTACAAGGGCTACAACACGTTTTTTGGAAGAAGCTAACATTGCCGTCCTCCCATGGCCTGCTCGGTCGCCTGATTTGTCGCCCATTGAACATGAACAACAAAGGGATGAGGTCGGTGGGCGACTGGGTAATTTATCACACCCTCCAGATAACTTACACGATCTCCGGCTACGGATTCAAGAAGCTTGGGTTGATATACCACAAGCAGCTATAGATCAGTTGATTGATAGCATGCCACGCCGTCTAAATGAGTGCATTACAAATCGTGGAGGAGCAACTCATTATTGAAAAAAAACATTTTTAGTTTTTATTCTTTTGTTTTCAAATTTTAATCGTTTGTTTGTTCTAATGAAAGACATCGTTGACGAACATTTCTATAAAATTGTTCAATAAATTCTAGGTGTTGCAATTTTTTGAAGTCAGTGATTATATATATATATATATATATATATATATATATATATATATATATGTATATATATATATATATACAGTGTGTCGAGATTCAGCATGCACGTATTGCTATATTCGTTAATATTGAAGATAGAATGTCGGTTAAATGGGAACGTTTTACAGAATTTTATGGCTATCATCATGGTAAAGTCAGATTTGAAGTAACTTTTTGTTTTGAAATAATTGAAGAAAACAAAAATTGTGCCTTTCTACTACCCCTGTAGCTCTTTTATTTGAAATCTGACAACATCTTGATTTGTACATTATTATGACACTTTTAAAGACAATTTTAAAAAGTACCAAAATTTATCTACAGTCATTTGTTTTGAAATACATACACTAACTATTGTTTTTCATATGGACGCCATCTTGGATTTTTACATTATCGAATAGTATTTTTATCACCTTTTCAGCGATGTATCACTGAATAAATAAATAACAAAAAGTTATTATCACTTATGTCACTTGACCACTGTCATGACAAATTTAAAAAATTCGCCTTAAAAATGTAAAAAGTGGGGTTAGATGAGAAAATATCAAAAAGTCTTAAAGAGAAAAGTTGTTCAGAATCAGATTTTCCGTGACTTTAAATTAAATTTTTAAACAATAATTTTTTTCGCTTGGTTTACATAAAACAGAGTAAAAGTTAAGAAAAGAATTGGAAAAAACTACATAAAACAAAAACTTTATTTAAATAATTTAGAATTATTTTCAATTCCTTCTAAATGATCCATTCTTCTATTATTTATAAAAAAAAACAATGCTAGTGTATTTTGTTCAAGATTTTCATTCTTTCATCCAAGCCTTTTTAAAATAGTTACAACCATAACGTAACTAATCAGGATGAAGAATACTAAAGCTACAAACTATCACTGAGAAACACTGCAAACACAATAAAACATATGAAACCAAGGAGTAAGTAGACTACTTTGTAGCGTCCCCCAGGTTATTTGCAAGAATGCAAATTCCAGAACAAAACAATTGCTAAGTAATTTATCTTGACTTTAGTGACAATAATGTTACTATTACTCAAATTAGTTGCTGGCCTGGCATTGACTTTCCTGGCAATAGTTGAAAGAGAATTTATTTACAAGTCTGATATTTAATTACTCGCAAACCTCAAATCTGATCAAAAGAATTGGCCGTCTAGCGGTAGGTACGTTGTGCTATTTGAATTAGATAGGATGAATAAGGGTAAGTGTTGCATCATGTGGCGCAGGTAAACAAGGTCAATTTAAAATAAACGAGCTTTGCGCAATGATGGTTCAACCCGTTAATGTACTATTGTGGGAAAGAACCCACTTTATTCCTAAATAAGTAATTGCTCAAGTACCTTAATAGATCAAATAACAAAAAACAATGAAAGAGTTAAATATACAGGGTGGGTGTCTACTGCGTGGACGGAGGATTGTTCCTTAACTATTAGAGATATCATAACCAATTTTGGTGTGGTAATACACGATCATTGAACCTACATTCTAAAAATATTTAGGTGTACACAAGGTGATTGACAAAAATATTCCAAAACCTGTGTTTTTTTAATAGAACATATATGTATATTGTTTGCATTTTTGGATTCACTGTTACATTTAGAATAAAAGTGTAGAAATTTGTATCTGTATCACTAACCGTTCTGCAGATATCGTCCCTTTAGAGTTAACTTTGGAACCACGATGCGAGCGTTGTCACCACGATTTTGTAAATCTGTTTATACTACCGACTATTAATAAAAGTCTACTAACAAACAAACTGGGAAATTTTTCGAAAACATGTAAAACTATACAGAATGATTAACTTACGCGAAAAATAGCGATAAGATTGAGATAGTGACGCTTTATTTGAAAATATTGGCATAAAGAAGAACAAATAAAACATAATCCAGAGCAAGTAAGAAAATACGAATGACAAATAAATTCTTTAACTGATAGGAAAACTTAATTAATAACTAAACAATAAAATAATTCTCTACTCTTAAAAATAAGTTGAACAAGTAAACATAAACGAATAAAACCATAAATTTAAACTAAATGTTCAAAATTCTGACCACGCCTACCTAAACACTTTGCAATTCGCTCGGTAAAAGAAAGATTCTCTGGCAACAACATTAGAGACCAAGTGGATTGAAACGCAGCTCTAATTCTATTTTTCATACCTTCGCTAGTGGTGGGAGGATGTTGGTAAACTTTTTCTTTAACGTAGCCCCAAAGGAAGAAATTAAGGGGTATAAGATCCGGTTATCTGGCTGGCCAGTTTTGCACACCACCTCGTCCTATCCACCTCATAATTTCTACCAAGATATTGCCTAACGTTGATTGCATAGTGTGGAGGGGTGCCATCTTGTTGAAACCACATCGTAGGAATATTATCTACCTCGACATTTTCCAGAAGCTCGGGTAAATTATTTTCCAAAAACTGTAAATATCTTTCTCCAGTAAGACTCCCATCAAATAAAAAAGGATCAACAACCACATTAAAATTGATTATACCACCCCACACATTAACTGACCATCGATGTTGGTGATCAACAACTCTTAAGATGTGTGGATTAATATCTGAATAGTGATGATGGTTATGTGTATTAATATTGCCATTATTGTGAAAAGTTGGCTCATCCGTAAATAGAATATTATTGACAAAATTGGGTTCTTCGTTGACTTTAGTAGTTACCCATTGGCAGAAAGATTCACGATTTTGAAAATCTATTTCACTTAAAGCTTGATGTTGCTCGATATTACAAGGGTGCAATTTGTTTTATTTAATAAAGCTGCGAGCTGTATTTCTGTTTAGGTCTAGGTGTGTACTTAGCTCTCTGGTACTAATTTGCGGATTTTCTATAAGAGATGCCACAACTTGAAACTCAATTTCTTCATTTGCGCTTGTTTTTGCGCGCTTGGGATAACACACACGTCCAGAATTTATAAATCTCTCAGCTGCATTCATAAACGATTCTTTCCGCGACTGTCTTCTCTCTGGGTATCGTTCACAGTACAAACGGGTAGCCAGCAAAGCATTTCTTTGAGCTTCGCCGTAAATAAAGATCATATCGACCATTTCTTCTTTGAAAAAAATCATTTTGTACAAAAATTACACTTATTCACCAATATTTAACGGGTTACGATACGCCGTTTAAAGCCAAGATGATAACGATTACTTATACATATATTGTTTACACATACTCTTATTACCACCCGAATATTTAGTTTAGTAAAAGAAAAAAAACGAATTCGCGGTTTGAGTTTTCCAGGAAGGTACACGATCAAATATTTATATACAGACTGTTTACAATGAAGGTATTTAATCAAACACCGCGATCGATCGTACTTAATAGAAACTCTAACTACAACTGCCTTCCCGTCCGATTTCAAACTAACTATATTTACTCCCGAAAATCAACCCCCGTTTTTCAAAAGTAATAAAAAAACAAGACACATTACGTGGGAACAGTTTCCTATTAATTATTGAACGAAATCTTACTTTTAAAAATATGCAATCAGTAGGTAAGATTGGAGACTTCTGAACACCACCACAAAACCGGTTTCCACATTTCCAAGGTTGCCACAAAACCAAGGTCCCACCGTACCAAGGTCAAAATAGCGCAATGTGTGACCTTTACATATCATTACCACAAACCCACGGTCACAAACCCCGATTTCCTGTTCCACAACTACAAGGCTATCTGTGCGACATATCATTACCACAAAACCAGGGTCACAAGCTCCGCTTTTCTGTTCCACTATTACAAGGCTATCCGACCACGCTTTCCTGTTTCACAATTACAAGGTCATCCGTGACCTACTTGATGCATAGCCACCTGCTTGCTACTCTATACCCCACTTGTATGTTTTTGCCCACTTGTATGATTTTGCTCAACCTCACTTTTTACCGCAATAAAAGAAAACGATATGTAAATATATTTAATTAATGTATTACTGAGATATATGATTTTCTTTAGAATAAAACATTTTGGTTTAGTACAAGTGCAAAAGGTCCACTGACTTCTGTGTCATTACATCTGCGTGGACGCAGTGTGGTGTGATGTTTGTGCTACATGCATCAGCTTATCATGGTGAGCAGCATGAAGATATGTTTGAACATATACAAAATGTAATGCATGTTTGTTTGTCTAGCAGTCTGTCAGTCGGTCAGTCTGTTTGTCTAGCAGTCTGTCAATCTGTTGGTCTATATAGTCAACGCGCTGAGTCAGTTAGTGGTCGGTAGGTCTGCAGCCGCACTATTGAGGATGTCGGTCTTTTTCTGAAAATAAAACATAAGTAGCTGGAGAAATGTAGTAGGTATACTTACTATGTCTGTCTCGATCACTAAAAGACCATGTGTCGAAGAGCTACATTACGAACTCGGATGAGTTCGTAGAGTCCTCAATCTCTTCGACAGTTTCCAGTATCGTTTCCAGATGTATAATGGCGTGATCGTACCCACTGAGTAAACGAGCTTATAACATTATTCCAGTCAAGGTATAATGTTACAAGCCAGTGCTCGGTCTAGCTGCTCCTCAGAGAGCTCTCCGTAATCACGACATCATAATTCCGGACAAATGGTACTATGGTGGTCAGCTAGAAGAACCAGATGCATTAGTATAGCATTAGTGTAAAGGAATACATACCGTGAATGTTAGACGTTCCCAGGTGATAATGCGATGGCGTAAAGAGCCAGTACCACGCAGCAATTAGCAAAAAGCTGTATTGCTTTGCGCAGCACTGTCTCCTGACGCCATCGAATGCATGATATTGGATACCGGGAAGCAGAGTGCGGCCAATAGTCATGGGAATGTTAGCCCAAAACCAGGTGTCTTCAATAATTTCGTCTTCGTCGTCGTGCATGTCAGAGTCATCCCGTTGTCCTGGACTTCCTGGGCTGCGTCATCAAGTTCCTGTTCACGGTTTCGTTGTACAATAGCCTGAGGTCGTGATCGCTTTGTTCGAGGCTTTGCATGTTATTTGTTAGAGAGTTCATGAAGTCGTTCGTCACTGCTCGCTTCAATGACGACTTCATTGATGAATCTACGTCTAAGTCTGTTGTTGTCGTAGGCGTCATTGTCATAGTCGTCTGAATCGTAGCTGTAGGCAGGGTCCATTATTACGTCGAGTCGTAGTCACCAATGTTGAGATAGTCGTTCCCAGCACATGAGGAACAAACCGCCTCAACACTGGAAGCATGCTGCATACATCACTATCGTAGGCAGCATCGTCGGCGTCACTGATAGTGATGACGTCAGCGTAAGGTATGTCTAATGTATTTGTCTCCGCAGCACTGTCGAGCTCCTGTAGAATCCAGGACTACGGTCGTCTGTTCATAGATTGTATCGTCACTGGTTGAGCTACCCACGTCAATTGGATGGAATAGGGTTGAGGATGTATACCACTTCAGGGAAGAGGCAAGTGTTGGACTGTAATGGATGGGTAGAGGTGTAGGAAGCCAACGGGCTAAAGGTGGAGGGATAGTTACTGATGGAAATAGTGTGTAAACGTGAGGTGTTGAGGATCTCGGGATAGGACTTGCCGAAGAAAAATGCCTAGGCGATATAGATTGGTCCACCTGAAAAAAAAAAAAGTTACAAATACATGTAAAAAATAAAAAAAAAAAAAAAAAAAATTATGGTCTTACCTGATACATTTCTTCGGCGCCAGATGAAGCAGATGATGGGAAGTTGTGTAGCATTCATCTTGATTTTTTCGTCTGTATTACTTTAGAAGCAGTTGTACGAATGATTTCTACTGTTTTCCTTTCGCTAAATATAGGTGTTTCCACAAAAACAACGTTTTTCATGCATTTTAGAGGACATTTTCACCACCTCCAGAGGACGACTTGATGTGGTGGTATCCGCAACTACGATCAGGTCTCCGTGGACGAAATACTGCTCACCCTACAACCTGTTAGTGAGCCAAACGAGACTACGGAGCCACCCGTGAGCGAAGAGCAGGTTGTATTTCATAATATCTTGTCCTGATGCATTGAGGAATTTTCGGATGAATGGATTCCTATGATGGATTTCCGTTCATCCGCAAATTGCAATGCACTCAGACACGAGGGTGGATAACACTCAAACTGTTCTGACAAATGTGTTGTAGATGATGAGTCGTCCACATCTGCTACACGTTGGAGGACAGAGTGAGGATAATATTTGAAGGTTCCTGAGCCTACTGCTACCGCAGAATTTAGAGGAGTGGTCGTATAGTAGTTCTACGGTAGAAGTAGAGCTCAGGGAACACACTTGATACCGTTCTCAGCCCTGCTTGTATCGAGGAGTTTGAGCTGAATTGAGTCCTTCCGATACTGTTCTCAGCCCTGCTTGTATCGAGGAGTTTGAGCTGAATTGAGTCCGTTAAACTGTTCGGTACAGAGAGCCGATGGACGAATCATCGGAAAGCATCCTTAGTCCGGCGTGTGCTGAGATTTTGTAGAGAATGAGTGGTCGTTTACTGACATCTCATTCTCTTCAAATCTGCAACACCGATGCAGTATATAATACCTGCCATCACCGTTTAGGGACATCGTGGAAAACGCAGTATCTTCGCCCCAGAGTGTATTGAGCCCTACATGTGTTGCGGAGTTTTTGAAACAAGTGGTCCCCAGCATGGTAGGGCATAAACAATGCTGGGTGGAATATCTGTAATCAGCAGCACTCTATCCTGACTATCCGTCCTCCCCAAGTCATACGCTACTTTATCCTCAACCTGAGATATCCATCGTATACTATCCCATTCCTGGCGATAGGTTACGTTGCGTCCTCGTTCGCATCGCTGGATATGATTCTTTTGAAACAGTAATAAACAAGTAACAACATAATAGGATTGTATAATAATTATAATTGGTTACAAAAGGAATCATAACAAAACACGTAACGCAGTTATACAAACTTTATGTAAACTTTTTTTTTGTTACAGCTCGTAATAAGATGTTTCAATGCGAATGCATGAAGAAATTTTCCGAAAGGATTCTTTACTGAGACATCAAAAACAGCGTGCTGGATGTCAGTATCTACTCCACCATCTGGCATGCAGGAGGTTCGTTGCAAAACCAAACCACAGGGAGCAATGTGGTGCAAGGAAGCACTTCCGACGATAACAAAGCAGTACATAGACATGTTACTGATTCCTTTGCGCAAGCAGGACCATCTGGGGTAAACTCTGTGAAGGATAATGCAAAACCCGGACCATCAGGGTTTAGCAACTCAAGGAAGCGGAAGGCTGACCAACACGATGAACCGGTAGAACCAAAAACAATGGTGAGAGTGCACTGCACAGATTGTTCAATGGATGTACCTAGGTATGCATTCCAAGGACACCTCAGAAGCAATAGGCATAAAGCAAATGTATGTTTCCTTGTCGATACTGGGGTCGAAGTGATTCGAAATGCGTTTAAACAACGCATTGTGTCGTACCGATTGTCTCCATGCAATACATACTGATGTGTTCACCTTTATGGCAGACGTTAAAGGAATGTATTGAAGGTAGTACAAAATCAGTTGCAGAAACACTATTCATTAAAATGTAATGTTGAGCTGTTTGGTTTATACTTTTGAACAGTAGGAAAGCACAGAACTGAAATCCTTTCAGACTAAGTATGATATTCTCAGTGTAGGGACGGTGTTAGAAGAGTATTTCAAAAATAAGTGAAATATTGGATGCAAAACAATCGAATTTCAACATAAAGATTCTGGTAAGTGTGAGTCGTGTACTCGAGTATTAACAACTGTTTTAGGGTGGTCCCTGGTGCAATTCGTGTATATAGAGGTAAACCTGCTTAAATTTGCTCCCACCACGGGTTCTTCCTATATGGCTGTCCCCGCCGAAATCGCACATAAACACGCCATAGTCAATGTAAAAATAATGATAATTGCTGCTTTGCATGGGCTGTTGTATCGGCACTAGTGACACCAACGGGAGTACCACAACGCACATCTTCTTACCCTGATTTCCAGACGTTATTCAACTGGACTGGTGTACAGTTCCTGTTAAGCTGACGAATATTTCAACGTTTGAGAGCAATAACAACATTTCCATTAATGTTTATGGGTTAGACGATACCTATCGTGATGGTCAACGTGTCACGGAGGTAGTGGGCCTCTATACTACACCAAAGCCAAACAGGCAGTCCATGTTAATTTATTATTATTAGTCAGTAACCAAACAGATAATCAGCATTATGTATGGATAAAAATTTTTCTCGTTTACTTAGCAACCAAATAACTCGGCGGAACGGAGCAATGTATTTTGTGATGCATGCTTGTATTACTTTAGATCCGAGGAGCAATTAACCCGACACGTGTCACACGACTGTAACTTCGTATATACAAAATTACCGGGCGTGAAACAAAAAAAGACATAACCGGGGAATTCTACGCGGAAAATATACTCGCTTTTCGAACTATCAGAAACAAATGGTTCTACCATTCGTAATATATGCTGATTTTGAAGCGCTCTTAGTACCGGTAGATACGGCTGAACCAGATCCCGAAAACCGTTCACGATAAAAACGTGTAAACACGAACCATACTCGTTTAGTTATTACATTAAGTGTAGTGTAAACGATGCGTGGTCTAAGTTAGAGCTGTATAGAGGAGCAATGCAGGGAGATATTTATAAGACGACTGGAAAGTGATGTAAAACGGATATATAATGAACATTTCAAAGCTATTGTCCCAATGACACCATTAACGGATGAACAGCAGGTTACGTATGAATGCAGTGTATGTTGTTACATATGCGGTAAGCACTTTACGGACGATCCGACAAATCCGAAAGTACGAGATCACTGTCACGTTACTGGTAAGTATCGTGGTGCAGCACATTCAACGTGTAACTTAAACTATCAGGTACCTACATTTCTTCCCGTTTTCTACATAATCTCAGTGGTTATGATGTTCACCTGTTCATTAAACAGTTAGCGAGTGAAACGGAAGAAATTACCGTACTTCCGGTTAACAGTGAAAAATATATAACGTTTGGTAAGCATATTTTTGTTGATGAATATGTAAACAGTCATGGTATCAGGGAAAAGAAATACATTAATTTACGGTTCGTCGATAGTTGTAGATTCATGGCTGCATCCTTAGATACTCTATCCAGAATTTATCAGATGATCAATGTATGGAGGTACGGAAATATTTTAGTAATGATAGCGACTTCAACTTAGTGAGAAAAAGGTAGTTTCCCTTATGCGTACGTAGACAGCTTTAGTAAATTGAACGAATCACGGTGCCATCATATGACAAATTCTACGATAAAATGCGCGATGCAAATATTTCCGATGACGAATACTGTCGCGTTCTACTGGTATGGGATCACTTTAAGTGTAATACACTAGGTGATTATGCTGATATTTATTTAAAATCAAATGTGTTGTTATTGGCTGACGTGTTTGAAAACTTTAGGAGATTATGTAGGGTGTGTATGGGTTAGAACCTGCACAGTATGTCACTTTACCTGGATTGGCGTGGGATGCCATGTTGAAATGTACGAAAGTAGAGCTAGAATTACTGACGGATATGGATATGTATCACTTTTTAAACAAGGTATTCGGGTGGAGTAAGTACTTGTATCAAGCGGAGAAGCATCCTAATAACGAGTTTGTTCCAAACTATGATCCTAAACAACCGAAAGTGTTTTTACAATATTTAGATGCCACGAATTTATACGGCTGGAGTATGAAGCAATACCTGCCTCACGATGGGTTTATGTGGTTACCTCAAGAGGAAATAGAACACTTTGACGTAGTAAAGATTGATGATGACGCCGATGTTGGATTTGTACTGGAGGTTGATATACATTATCCCCACCATCTGCATGACGAACACAACGATTATCCGTTTTGTCCTGAAATGATCTGCGCACCACATTCCCAGGAGGAGAAGTTAATCCCGAACCTGTGTGATAAGACCAACTAGTTATACATTACCGCTATTTAAAACAATGTATAGAGCATGGCTTAATTGTTACTCGTATTCATAGGGTTTTACGATTTCGTCAGAGTCCGTGGCTAATACCATACGTAGACCTTAATACAGCTCTCCGCAACACAGCACAAAACAAGTTTGAAAAGGATTTCTATAAAATCATGAATAATGGCGTGTTTGGTAAAACAATGGAAAATGTCGATAAACGAAGAGTTATTAAACTGTTAACACATTGGGAAAATAACGGTCGTCGGGTAGGTCTAGCACGGTACGTTGCAAAACCGCAATTTAAAAATTTTATTCAATTCACTGATAAATTGTTTGCGGCGGAATTGTCGAAACAGGTAGTTACGTAGACAAACCCGTCTATGTCGGATTCAGTATTTTAGATCTTTCCAAAATTATAATGTATCGGTTTTTTTATGATATCTTACGAGCTCATTATGGCAAGAATGTCACGTTGCTCTATACTGACACGGATTCTTTGATTGTTGAGATAGTAACTGATGATATGTATGCACACATGCGAAATAATTTAGACGAATATGATACTTCCAACTATCATAATGAGTTGCATGGTATTCCTACGACTGCTTCCGTCGTTGGACGAATGAAAGATGAGTATGCAGGGAAAGCGATTCATTATTTTTATGGTGCTGGATCGAAGTCATACTGTCTGAAGCTTGCTGATAAGAAGTTGTTAAGAAAGCGAAAGGTGTTAAGAAAGTTATTATTCAGAAAGTGTTGACGGAAGTAGACTACAAAGCGGTTGCGGAGGGTCTGATAAAACAGTAATGTGTAAAATGCTTGTGTTTCGATCAACCTTACATGATATATATACCGAAATGTTAAACAAAATTGCCTTTAGGTCCCAGGATGACAAACGATATCGACTACGTGATACGTGTTCCACATTGGCGTGGGGGCATTGGCGAATACCGGAATTGGAGAATGCTGATCCGTTGAGCGAACTATTACAGGTTGCTAAGCAAATGAATTTATATTAACCGGAAGAAGAATAGTTTGGGTACTGACACTTGCTAGTTTCTTTTTCCTATATTCTCTCCATAATGAAACTTATATTAATAATAAGTTGTATTATTCCTTTAGTTGTTTTAAATATATTAATATTATGTATTAATTCGTTAGTAAGAGAATATATACTATACAAATACTGTGTGATATAAATAAAAAAAACGAAAATGACTATTTACTATTTTTTATTAAAAATATGTACAAGACTTATTGCATTATATATATATATATAAATGATATACAGTAGCCAAAGCACAGTGGCATAATGATTTACAATGAAAGTAACAAACGGGTTGCATAGCAGGAAGAGGTGGACTTTCCTCAAGTTCAATAACAGGCTGGGTCACAAATTTTCTGATGTAATCTGCTTTCTCTCTGCCCTTGACATAGACAGAATCTGTTGGCTGAATCAATCTCTCGAGTATTCTTCGAAAGTGGTGTGGTGGTGTATACCCTTCTTCCCATTTAATACAGTGCTGGTTTTGCATTAACCAAGTAGCTTGACGACGACTCTCTGCATCCAACGTATGCCAGGGATACGGTGATTTAAAACAAAATGGGCAATTTGTTTCCATTATAAATGGCGAGTTCTTTTGGTATAAACGCTTTTGAAATTTTGAAACCCTTGTACATCGATTATGACGGACATTGTATTACAACTGTCGTACTGCTTTGGTTAACGCGTTGTACGTAACTAAACGATCGTGGAGTATAACGCAGTATGCTGTCGTATTAGCGGGTATGTTGGCCGATGTTTCAAACTCTACACGAAGAACTACTGCTTTCGAGTGCAATACTTCTTTTGATTTGAGCAGTCGACCACCATCAGTGGTGCAGCCGTCGTAAATTGAATAGGTGTGAGTAATGGTTGTCCATCTCTTTGATAATATGACATTTGGAATTTAGCAAACATTTCATACAGCGTGGCAAAGCAATTGTTATCATAATTAACATTTAAATTATCATACGGGTAACGGTCGGTGTTGAGGAATACCCGAATATTCTTTAGTGCACATTTATCGAATTTACTCGCATCGTGCATAACATTATTTTCTCGTCCAGTTTGAAACCCTATAATAATGTATCTCGGTGTTTCAATACTAGTCGATGTTTTGATTGCCCATGTATGCTTATCTGTTGTTGGTATAGCGGGATATATGTGGGTTTCCCAACTTCTAAATGCTAGTGGAGTATTCACATTTTTATCAATGTATTTCGTTAACGCTAATTCCTCCGCTAATGCTGGAACGATGTGTGAACTTTCCAATAAATCTTATCTATGTTAACTTTTAATGCTTCGTCCACAGTTGAAATTACTGCATCGGTATCAATATTACTACGAATTAATACAAGTTCTTGTCTAATGTTCAAAATCACTTTATTATAATCTTCAGCAAAGCCAAGCAGCATTCGCAAAGGTACAGACATTAAAATACCCTTGCTCATTTGTTAGTGTGCTGTTTGATGTAGGAAACCAACCGGCATTTTGATGGCGGGCAAGATCATTGGGTGTCAATGATACTAACCTTTCATTGTCGACGTTAACCCCACCTTAGTTACGGAATCTACCACTATTCCATTCATCTTCATATCTAATTTCACTGAATAAAATGCGATACCATTATTAACGAACCTTGCGGTATTGGAGACAGTGCCATCCTGTCGCAATAATCTTCCCTCTACATAAACATAACTTTCTGATGGTAGAGTGCACATGTCTTCCTGAATGGGTATCCTGATTTCATCATTGTTTCCAAATCTCGTAGTATATGGTTGATGGGTGTGCAGTTCGGAATTAACGATAGCATTATCAACAACAACTTTTCATTAACGTTTAATACACTCATTGTAGTACTGTAAACCCGAGACTCTCCAAGAATGCTTTGTTCTGCGCTGTCAACGCTTTGGTCGCTGAACGCTTACTGACTGTACCTTTCCACACTTCACTCTTTTATAGTTTGTTTTGCACTGGTTACATGCACATGTATTATACCGCGTCACCATATTTTCTTTAAATGTAGTCCTATCGTTATGACTTCTCCGTTAAAATTGACGAGATCTCCGTCTTGGTCTACTATTTTAAGTGTTATTGTTGAAATGGTAGATGTATTTATAGGTAAGTAGATAACATGTTGAGGTGATTCGATTATTTTATATCCCGCTGGTACACTGGGAAAGAATTGATGAATTATGTGATGACTCACCATTTTAAAACTACCACTTGTTATGTTGCACTCGATAATTAATGAGTTAATTTTGATGATGTTAATAGGGTTCTCAGAGGTGTACACTTTTTTAGCTTGGTAAACAGTAGTTTTATTAAAGCCTAGCATAGGCCCTATCGAATGGACCACATTGAAACTAATGTTATGGGTTGCTTTCATGGTTGCTTTCATAGTATTATTATTTGCTCGTAAATCAATATACCCTTATCGTCTTTCACTGAGTCATTAATATATTTATTCACATCTGCGATTTCGTATGTTCCTGGCGGTATTGTAATTTTATCTCTTCCAAATATGAGCATGTTGTTCTTTGAAGTAACGTTTTGTATAGTATTGAACGATTCAAAACTAGTTAACCCCATTACATATTCCGACTCATTATCAAGAAAAATCGGTGGATTAAATGTGGCTTGCAGGATACTGCTTTTACCGGTGAAGGTAAATGTGTACGACATCACGATCACGTAACAACTACTGACAATCAGAACGAGTAGTCGTATAAAATCGTAAGACTAGATGACCACAGTTGTATGTATTGAACTCTTGAACCTTAGTAAAGTTATAATCAATTGTGTTTCTGCTACCATCACTTTTAAAATAGTGGACTAATTCAAGGGTGGTTTAAATGTCCTATACTATCAAAATATGTTATATGTCTATTACGCTTAATATATGCTGTCCAGTGTGTTCCCTGATTAGTTTGTTATCCAGATTCACGATACCACATTCATTCCTATGGATTCGTGTAGGTAGCTTATCTCGCATATATATCCCTCTAAAGTAGGGAATCTTTAATTGCTCCACAAATTTTGATAGCTCAACATTACTTAAGGCGTGGCGTGGTAGCTTCAGTGGGAGTTTTTTGAATACGGTTGTAAATATATGCCCAAACCTCGTTTATATGGTTTTAGATATAAACCTTTTCCAACGGTTGCTGCTTCCATTGCTTGATTGTGTCGTTTGGTTTCTTCTAACGTTTTTGTCGCAGCTTTTGCGTCGGTAACCGCTTTTGCAACTGCAGCTGCACCGCCACCTAACGAACCTAAGGCTCCTAATGCTGCAAATAGGGGAATAAGAGGTATGAACCCCCCTCGTTTTGGTATAGGTAATATTCTGCTCTTGGGTGACATGATTTTTGTGTTTTAGAACGCTTAAGGCTTGGTGTATTGTAGATCGTAAAGATGATCGAAGTTTACCACCAACACGACGTCGCGCTAGAAGTACCGCTTTGTTAAATGAAATTGGTTTGGGAGTACGCTTTGTTCTTCGTGATTTGCTTCCCATTCTATTGCCTGTCCGTGATCTTCCACCCATCCCCATTTTCCGTTTTCCTTTCATTATTCCAGTTATAGTTAATGCAGCTTTTCTCCAAATGTAGCGTTTGAGGAACGAAATCTATTCCAAGCTTTTTGTTGCAAAGTTTTATCGGCAATGTGTCGTTGACTTAAATCGTTTGACTGGGAGTATGCAATATCGTGCTCTTTACAGGCTTCGTCCAATTCATTAATACCTTTGTCGCCGCGAGCTATCGTTTTTGTAAACGGGTACCCGGTCCGCAGTATCTATACCCAGGTATATGCAACTCCACGGGTAATTTATTTATTAAGGTATTAATTAATCCTGAACCCTTTTCTTCTTATTACACCGAGAAGTATACTTCATACCAGACTGGCTGTCACTCCACTACTAAACTACTTTTTTTGTATGACACGTATATATATTAGTACCATACAATTTGTGGTTTAGTACTATGACGGGCACCATACGCTTCATTCCGCAAGACACAGAATTACCTATTAAAAATTATGACAAGCTGATAACAAGGAACTTTACTCTAAACATAGCGGTCTACTGAAAGGAGGATGTAAACGAGGTATAATCGTTGGTCCATCTGGGTGCGGAAAAACAAATGTTATGATTACCTTGTTAGAACATCCAAATGGTTTACGTTTTGAAAATGTATATATTTATTGCAAATCATTATATCAACCTAAATACCAGTACCTACGAAATTTACTGACACCCATAAAAGAAGTCGGGTATTTCGAATACAGTGATAATAGTGATGTTATATCCCTAGTGATTCCCGTAAAATTCAATAATGATTTTCGATGATGTAGCGTGTCATAAGCAAAATGAAATAAGAGATCATTTCTGTTTTGGCAGACATCGAAATAATGATTGTTTCTATCTGTGTCAAACTATTCTTCAATTCCAAAACAGCTTATACGTGATAATGCTAATTTACTTATTCTTTTCAACAAGATCACACTAATCTTAAGCATGTGTATGATGATCACGTTAATGTCGATATGTCCTTTGATAGGTTTAAAGATTTATGTTTTGTTGCTGGCGACAAATTCGGTTTTATTGTATTGATAAAGAAAGCGATGTTAATACAGGTCGGTACCGTAAGAGATTTGACTGTTTTATAGCATTATAAATATGGTAGCAGTATGGAACATATGCAGTCGTAATGAAGGAGCGCTTAGTACAAGACATTTTGCGTGCTCGCAAGAGCGTGCAACAAAATATGCTACTTTGAAAGAAGATACCGTTTCTTACAGAACGTGCAATAGAAGCACACTTTAAACCTATTACACAACCATTAAAACAACTGATTACTAAGAAAGATGGCTCTCTCATCAAAGCTGAACCCCTTACGCCAGAAGCTGTCAAAAATGAAGTCATTGCACAAGAAACTGAAGTTTTTTACATCACACACCTAAAACAGCTGGATTACGGAAGGCTCCACGCATTTGTTCCCGCAACCATTGCGCAACCTTCACAGGAAACTGTAATTGCTGATACCACTAACGATGATGATGTGGAAATTCCTACTTTACAACAATTGAAATCAGAACTGTTAGCTGCTGGATCTCAACCCGCCTTTGAAGATTATCTAAATCAATACCAAGGATTAGCTAAGTACTACGTTGAAGGTATATTTAGAGATACAGAAGACGAGTATGAACATATGGCGTACATTTCATTCCGGGAAGAGAAATTTTTTTGGTGATGCTGAATTAGACTTTATTGGTGAAAATTCATATCACTCTTCCTGATGGATCCTCCCTAGACTATGAAGGAACACCGGGATTATATGAACTACTTTTTAAAAAATTTACTACAAAAAGTGACCTACAGCAATACAATGACATATTGCGTCGTACTAATGCTGCCCGACGTAATTATAACTGAAGACCAAATCCGAGGAACTAATAGTAAAAAAAAAATCATTAAACCATTACTTCAACCTAGAAAACGGTCAGCTACATCATCTATTGCCCTCCAACCACAAGATCTCGAACAACTTCATCTCCAAAAGAGGTGGTGGCATGCAACTATTGCGATACAATAACAAAGCTATTGAATTTGTACCGTGGAATAACCCGAATAAGTTAGTAGATTGGCTAAATTATTAGGATCAATGTCGACAGGAAATACTAGCAATCACAACGAAAAGTATATATAATTGATGAACTACGTGAAGCAAAAGTAATACAGTAACAGCTCTTGTTATAAACCTATTACTATATCCTTTTCATTTCATTGTTAAGACTACCACTAAAGGCAGTACTACATGTCCATCAGTTATGCCAATAGATAAATTTGGCGACATCTTCATCATCAAATGACAGTGGATAAATTTAAAACATATTACTCAGCATCGCAGTGATGCTACAAAAAGTGATATATATTACGAAACTTATTTTACCTTGCAAGGTGTCTTGCAACAGACAACAGTAGATATTCCATTGGGTATCAATGGTAGATATTTCCCTGGGGAAAAATATTGCATTGTAGTTTACCTCGAGATATTCATCTTCAGTGGATACTGTAATATATACGACACCGCTGTTTCTAAATAATAAAACTATTCGTAAGGAAGGTGTGATTCAACCTATAATTCCAAAAGATATCACTTTCGACAAAGAACAATTATTCATCCTAAGATTGTACTACAATCCAAAGTAAAAATGAGTAAATCCGATGTTGTTGAAGAACTGCACAAACCAGCAAGGAGAAATTTTCCGCGACGTTGTGTAGTACTAAAAGGTTTAAATGATCTCTTTCAAGCTGATTTAGTGGAAATGATACCTTATGCTCATGTGAATAAAGGATTTCGATATATTTTAGTAATAATTAATGCCTTCTCTAAATATGTCTGGGCTTTCCCATCAAACGCAAGAATGGTAAACTAGTCGCGGAGGTAATGGATAAACTGCTATCTGGATTGCAAAAGATGCCTACCATATACAAACTGATATGGGAACGGAGTTTTATAATGCAGAATTTAAAAAGTAATGAAAAATTCAATATCAATCATTACAGTAGTTATTCCACCTTGAAAAGTAGCATAGTCGAACGTGTCAATCGTACCCTTAAAGCAATAATGTGGAAAACATTCAGCATGCAAGGATCATATAAGTGGCTATCAATCTTGCCTCAAATTGTTACCGATTATAATTCAAGAAAGCATAGAACAACCGGATATAAACCGGTAGATGTAACGGAAAAGAATGCTGCAGATATTTTGCAACATTTAAAATGTCAGAAAGTTCTTGACCGTAAAACACCTAAATTTAAAGTGGGGAACATGTACGCATTAGCAAACATAGAAGCATATTCTCTAAGGGTACACACCTAATTGGAGTTACGAAGTCTTTCGAATATCAACAGTTAAACGTTCAAGCCCACTCACCTACACATTACGTGATAGTCGAGATGAAGAGATTCAAGGTCGGTTCTATGAGCCCGAACTACAAAGTGTTAAACATCCAGACATTCATCTAGTTGAACGTGTCATCCGACGTCAAGGGAATAAAGCTCTCGTTAAGTGGTTGGGTTTTGATACTTCTCACAACTCCTGGATTTCTACCAAAGACATTGTGTAATACGCTAATTAACCTTAATTATATATACTGTAATATTAATATGCAATAAACAGATCTTTTTTACTTTTTATTACTACTATCCTATACATATACATCACTACATACTACTAAAGCGTCTGACAAACACACACTCACGATGCTGTTTTTCGAGAATTGGTGAAATTATATTAGCACAGTCACCTATTCTTTTTTAAATCGTGCAGAATCTCTAGCTAATTGTTCCCATTCTCCTTTTCGCGCATGCCTGTAAGCCAACTCCCATACTACTATGTAGTGAACTACGTTTTGGACTCATTAATGCGCACCTTCTTCACTGGGTGAGTCGTCATCTGATGACTCAAAATTCGGTAAATATCTTTCTATTTCGTGTATAAATTGCTCCAATGATATTTCTTTAAGGTCTTCTATTAATCGCTTTATACAACAAATACACTCTATATCCCTACATGCGATGTTAAGTATTTTCACAAAGGCGTATTCCTCCCCATACTTATTAACTAGATTATTTAAATAGTCATCACTAAATCTACCCATTCCATACACTTTTTCATGATCAGCATCGAATTCTAATGTTGTAACTGGCATATTAGTCTTTGGACTGCACTAACACAATCTACAGCTTTAGGCCACGACTCCGCACTATAACACATCCACATATTGACTAACATCTAATACTATCCACTATTGACTACAAGCGGTTACCCCCCTTTGAGTTATAGGATTGGTAAGATCCATATCCATATATAGTTTCTCCTTGGCAAATACTTCCATTTCCAGAAGGCAGGCTATGTTGACCTCAAATACATCACGCAATGGACCTATAACTTGGTGAATGTTACATTCAGGAATTGTCGCTGTCGACTGTATTAGGTTTTATAAAACTCTGGAAAGTTCACAGTATCTGCCAACTCCAATCGGTAATATATTATCTTCAAAAGCTTCCATAACTGTTCTATAGACTCCCATCCTAAATAGACATCAATTTCGTCACTATCACAGAGGCGTATAATTTTTTCTTGTTAATATTTTCGTACGAGACAGTCTTCGATCCCAGTTTGGTAGGTAGCCATGTTCCTTCAGGACTGTAGAAATAATTAGTAATCACCCTTGATTATCCATAAGTATACGCCATTCCTGCTTGTCAAACACCACTCCACCACTCTTCGTTCCACCTAGTTTTACGACTGGCTCAAATCCAAATTTGGGTGATAGACCGACACTAACAAACTTTGTTTTACTTTTATTTAAGAAATAATGCACATTATTAAGCAAAATATCGCAATATTTACTTGAACTTATAGCACCGAGAATCTTCGCCTTTTCTATGGCTTGACGTACGATGTTATCCATTATATACGATACTGACTTTACATACATTCCTCTCTTTATATATGACACTCTCCCCACTATGTACCCTCCTCAAGGCTACTTACGTGACCTTCACGATTATACCACACATTGCTTTAGCGGTCTTGTTGGTTACACCTTTTCAAGGTTTTCTTTTCGTTCCACTAATTCAAGGATTTCTAGCCATACTTATTCCCAAGGTTAGTCCACTTTGCCAAGCAAGGTCACCACACAAGGTTACATATCCCCACCTGTATTATTCGTATACTTAAAGGGAGGGGTTTTACATATACCATAGTTACCGATCTTCACTATGTCAGTTACTCCAGTGCAAGACGATTGGAAGACAATGTACCAACCACAAACCCTATTTCAAATTAGTACGCGACGGACTGTCAATTAATTCCGAACTGGGTAAATTTTGAAAAGGAAGGAATACTACCGGCTTCCATAAACAAAGTGCTACGAAATAATTATGAACTGGTTCAGTGGAATTCAGCGTGGTATACCGAAATGAGCAAGGTAATACGCGAGCACTTTGCGGCAAGTCGTGTAACAGCATATGCCCACATTATATCAATACATGTTCGATACCATCTGGTGGACTTCATGAATTTGTGTCATTGCTGTTTCGCCCGATTGAAACCAGGACATTACCGCGTGGACCATCATATGCATATGGAGCGGTGGACTGCGCGATACTACCTGTCGCACGAATATTATTGGTGCTCGTCGGGGCGCCCTCACACAGTTATACGATGTGTACGATGATGACTCATGTATACTGTGTGATGAGGTACGAACGAGTAATCTGTTTTACTGTATCTATTGTATATATTGTACATATTGTACATATTGTACATCTGTTGTATATATTGTATATATTGTATAGAATACATTATTTACTGTCAGTATCATACTGATTTCGCTGATGAGAACATGTGTGACCCAAACTTTTATTATCCTCAGTATTACAACTGTTTCGATAAACGCTTACTAACGTATCGAACATGGTCTGGAGTTCACTCACCCTCATCGCTTGCTGCAGCAGGATTCATTTCCACATCTTCAGACGATACGGTTGAATGTTTCATGTGGGGTTAGAATAAACCGATGGCAGCCAGATGTCAATCCGTTACAGGAACATCTACGATGGGCACCACATTGCACGTATGCTCAGCTCCTCGCACCACGTCCGCGCAGATGTACTGAAACGGAAGTGGAGAGGACCTTCTGCACTTGTACTAAATCAAAATGTTTTATTCCTAAAGAAAATCATATATCTGAGTAATAAATTAGTACATGTCTGTCTACATCAATTAAATATATTAACATATTGTTTTTTTTATTTTGGTAAAAGTGAGGTTGAGCAAAACATATAGGTGGACAATAAACATACAAGTGGACAAACCATACAAGTGGACAAAAACATACAAGTGGACACTAACCATCAAGTGGGCAATAACCAACAAGTGGAAAAACATACAAGTAGGTCACGGATGACCTTGTAATTGTGAAACAGGAAAGCGTGGTCGGATAGCCTTGTAATAGTGGAACAGAAAAGCGGAGCTTGTGACCCTGGTTTTGTGGTAATGATATGTCGCACAGATAGCCTTGTAGTTGTGGAACAGGAAATCGGGGTTTGTGACCGTGGGTTTGTGGTAATGATATGTAGTAGGTCACACATTGCGCTTTTTGACCTTGGTACGGTGGGACCTTGGTTTTGTGGCAACCTTGGAAATGTGGAAAACCGGTTTTTGTGGTGTGTTCCAGAACTATCCAATCTTACCTACTGCAATCATCCGTAGACAAATCCTACATTTAATATCAAATTTCTAGTACCTAACAAATTGATGTTTGAATAAGGGTTGTTAAAAAAACATATGTTAGAATAGAAACAGCTGTGTAACGAATTGCTAACTAGTTTTACACGCACATTTTTGATGTAAAAATGCCAGTAGTTTAATAATTAATTACGTCGGTATACACTGCAATCAAAGACGTCGAACAAAGACGTGTATGCGTGTGTGCATGTGTTCGTGTGCGTGTGTGCGTGTACGCCCGTGCGCGTGTGCGCGAGTGTGCAAGCGCGCTGTGCGCGTCTGCGCGTGTGCGAGTGCGCGCGTTCATGCGTATATGCGTATGTGCGTGAGTGCGTGCGTGAGTGAGTTCGTGCGTGCGTGTGCATACATGCGTGCGTGCGTGTGTGTGTGTGTTCAAATTTTATAAGAAAAGGATAGACATATTTTTTAAGGAAAATTTAATTTTACGTAACTTTTCTTTATATAAAGTTTCTTAACATATCGCAAAGTAGGCCTAAAAATTATTTACATATGAATGAAAATTGTTAAACTGTATTGTTGTTCTTATAGGAGCGGGAGGCTTTGGAATTTTTTTGTAAGTTAAAGTGTATTATATTAATCTCTATCTGACATGAAGTTTTAAGTGTCATTTTGACATACATTACTCTTTTTGTTCTTGCAATGTTGCCTGTTTTTGTTATGAATATATAAAAAAGATGTTGCATAGTTACCCTAAAAAAATTATAATTAAACTTATTTCAATTCTTTTAATTTTCTAAGTTAGCATCTAGATGTCTATTAACCTCTGCTAGACATGAAGTTATAAACGTCTATTTGAGACAGATTATTGTTTTTGTTTTTACAATGTTGCATATTATCGTATTTAACTTACTGTAAATGAGGTTGCATAATTATCCTAAAAAAAATTTATTAAAATTATTTCATTTCTTTTAATTTCCATTGTGTAGGTTGGATGGTCGTGTGGTGTTATACACCAGATATTTTCTATTGCTTACACCAGAGTAGCTATTGACACTAAATAGATACCCGGTATATTGTGTTATTTTACTCTAAGTATATCAGACTACAACTTATTTAATTTTTTATTGATTAAGTATACTGGGTGTGGCGCGATGAATTTTGATTAAAAGTAATGGCAGATGCAGTTATGTTAAAAATCTGAAATTACGAAGCTGTATGTTTTGGATGACGCAGAGTTCAAATATAATATTGTCCTGAATGTGGCACTTCCGGTTATACCGGAAGTTGACGTCAACTTTGTTATTTTAAATGGAACCTAATATTTTTTATTTTATTTTCGAATTCTAGATAAAATTTGTGCACAATGTCCTATACCAAAAATGAAGTATTTTCGAGATATTTCGATTTTTTTTTTAATTTTGAAAAAATCCTAGTCCATATTAAATAACGATATCTCCATTAATAACGAAGCTAATGACGTGAAATTGTAACCAATAAACAACAAGCGCTTGTCCGTTAACTCCATATATCCATCTCATTGATAGTTCATACAGTGTTTTAAACTTAGCCACCAGCATGCACAGTTTAAATCATTAATAAGTTGCCTACTTTAAATAGAAGACCCTGTATTTTATTATATTTTCCGCTGTATTTTTTTAAGCCAATTCGTTTGGAATCAGTATTCCCTATACCTAAATCCAACCACTTTTGAGATATTTCATTATCTTAGTTAAAACGTAACAACACTTAATTATTTCAACATTAGTAAAGGGTTGGCCATGATTTCCATTATTTAAGGTGATATTTTGTTATTTTTTCATAAGTTATTAATTCTGAAAAGTAACCAATAGCCTGAAAGGATTATTAATTGTGGATTTTCATTAAAAACGTTGACTAGGTATTTTGTATTAATTTAATTAGATAACTTACAAACAGAAATAACTAAATGTAATACTAAACAAATAAAGGTTTATAATAAGTGTTCAAAATTAGCACCATATACTTTTAAACATTTATGAATCCTTTTCATTAAGTTATGTCTTGTGATTGTGGAAATATGGTCGGGTGTTAGAGAATTAAAAGCAAGTAAGACTCTCTGCATCATATCTTCCTTTGTCGTAACATCTTCCGCTGTATTTTTTAAGCCATATCGGTAAAGGGTAAGCCATGGCAAGATTTGATAGAACGTTAATTGTTTATGTTGTTTTGACAGTTTTCTTTACCAGTTTGTATTTCATAGTAAATAATGGCAAATGTAGGATTTACTAATGTTGATTTTTTAAATCTTATTATTATTTACGGCGAGTGTAATATAATTGTTGAACGGACTTGCCGTGTTTTTGCAGAAAGATATCCAAATCGACCAAATGCAACTGGTGATATTGTAAGAATATTGCTTAAAACTGCCGTCAGTTTGGTCAATTTAAGACAAAAATTAATAAAAATAAACCACTAGTGGACAGTGACATAAACGAAATTAATGTTTTGGGTTATTTTACGGCCTCTCCAAAAGTCTCCATTAGAGATTGTGAGAGAGATCTTACTTTGTCGACAAGAACAATTCATTGTATTTAAAAAAAACACAAATGGAAACCATTTGCATATAATTTGGTGCAACACTTACAATTAGGTGATCTTCCTCGGACGGTTGAATTCTGTGAATGGTTTTTAATGAAGACCCAAGAGGATGAAAACTTCATAAAAAAAGTTATATGGTGTGATGAAGCAAAATTTAGCAAAAATGGATTATTTAATCGACATAATTCCCATTTTGGTCTAATGAAAATCCACATGTTAGTAGAGAACGTTATTTCCAAGATAGTTTTAATGTTTTTTGTGCAATAAAAGACGATAAAATTTTAGCATTGAAATTTTATGATGAAAATTTGAATGGTACAAGATATTGTCACATTTTAGAAGAAGCCATACGACCGGCGTTACATACTTTAAGGAGAGGCGGCTTCATCTAGGTATCAGCAAGATGGAGCACCTCCTCATAACTTTGTACCTGTTGCTCAGCATCTTTACGACATGTTTGATGATAGATGGATTGCCAATCAGGGTCCGTTTCGTTGGCCAGCTCGCTCTCCTGTTTTGGCTCCTCTAGATTTTGGTATTTGGTGTTACATTAAAAATCAGGTATTTTCCAAACCTTACTTACTTTTAATTCTCTAACACCCGACCATATTTCCACAATTACAAGACATAACTTAATGAAAAGGATTCATAAATGTTTAGAAGTATATGGTGCTAATTTTGAACGCTTATTATAAAACTTGTTTAATATTACATTTAGTTATTTTTGTTTGTAAGTTATCTAACTAAATTAATATAAAATACCTAGTCAACGTTTTTAATGATATCCACAATTAATAATCCTTTCAGGCTATTGGTTACTTTTCAGAATTAATAACTCATGAAAAAATAACAAAATATCACCTTAAATAATGGAAATCATGGCCTACCCTTTACTAATGTTGAAATAATTAAGTGTTGTTATGTTTTAACTAAGATAATGAAAGATCTCAAAAGTGGTTGGATTTAGGTATAGGGAATACTGATACCAAACGAATTGGCTTAAAAAAATACAGGGAAAAATGTAATAAAATACAGGGTGTTCTATTTAAAGTAAGCAACTTATAAATGATTTAAATTGTGCATGTCGGCGGCTAAGTTTAAAACATCCTGTATGAAATATCAATGAGATGGATATATGGAGTTAACGGGCAAGCGGTTGTTGTTTATTGGTTACAATTTCACGTCACTAGCTTCGTTATTAATGTAGATATCGATATTCAATGTGGACTAGGATTTTTTCAAAATTTAAAAAAAATCGAAATATCTCAAAAATACTTCATTTTTGGTATAGGACATTGTGCACAAATTTTATCTAGAATTTCATGTAGAATTCTAAAATAAAATAAAAAATATTAGGCCCCATTTAAAATAACAAAGTTGACGTCTACTTCCGGTATAACCGGAAGTGCCATATTCAGGACAATATTACATTTTAACTCGGCGTCATCCACAACCTACAGCTTCGTAATTTCAGATTTTTAACATAACTGTATCCGCCATTACTTTTAATCAAAACTCTTCGTGCCACACCCTGTGTTTAAGGTCATTTGTAATATTTGCGTATAAAATAAAAGTTTTAATACCCTATATTTGAATCGAACTTCAAACGGGTAAATACCATTATTACGTTATATTCAAAGTGACAAACGCAATTTACTTTTTTTCAAAGTTTTTGATATACATACGCAAAATTAGCAGTTAAATTTTAAAGTACCTACTAGGAAGTAAATACACATCTCACTTAACCTAAAGCTAAACCACACGATAAAAATCGTAAGTTTAAACCAAAGTTATAGGACGTATACAATCGGACCTTTAATGTTTAATCTTTCTAACGTTTAATTATATACTAAAATACCCCAACTTTCTGTCTAGTAAGTTACCAATAAAACTTTAAACCCATTAAAAAATATATCAAGTTTAAATATAAATATACGACACTTTTAAGTCACTAAGGACTAGACTCCTAAAATACACGACCCATTACGAATTTAAACTCTCGAAGTTTGGTAATTTGCTTCGGTAATAATAACAGATTTGCATAATAAAAAATTAAATCTATATCATCTTCTTTCGAGGAAAACTTATCAAACAAATTGTTAAACCAGAAAATCGTCCGTAACACTTGAAAATCAATTAGAAAAGAAATAAAATGTAAACACTTCCTAAAGGAAACGATAGTGATTCTGTCAATAACATGCAGGAATTATTATGCTCTATATAAAATTGCGACCTGCAATATCTATCTCCTTATCTAAATTTACAATCTTGACCGATCTAATAAAAATAGCAAAAGCAGACTTGCTATTAGAGTTGGTTATGCGGCAGTAAAGCAACTACGTGATGTTTTATGCTATAAAAATTTATAAAAAAAGTTCCAAACATCTACATATTGGATGATAAAATTCTTACTTGAGATCAATATTTAAAAATACTCTGTCAAAAACATAAAACATTTCCATGATCAAGAATTTCTGAACAAATCTAAAGTTTTTATTTATTACCTTATTTTATACAGAGTGTTCGAGAAGATAAAAACGAAAAAATAATAAAACTATGGTGGATTATAAAGGTTAACCAGATATGATTTTTCGGATCTCCTCCTTGTAGATGGTTTTTAAACCTGGAATATAATATCTGCTATAACTTATTTGCATTGGTATCATTCCATCAGTCACAAACTTTAAGTCAATTCCTTGTCACAGCTTTCGTGTGAATCTCCCGTAACGCCACTCCAGAAGAACCCTTGTTAAGTTACTACTAAATTCTTCAATCAGAAAACCTTCTAAATTGAGAGAACTTTGCAAAAATGGACTAACCTCCTACAACGACCTTACCCCAAAAAACAGAAAGCCTTAGAATATAACCGTTTAAGAATAAAATATATGGCGCGGATCAACACACGGCCTTCCAGCTACGAAATGGAAATTGAAAGAAATGAAATAATACATTTTTTTTTTAAATTAAGCCCCCTCTTTTGTAGTACACTCATAATGGAAATAGGCAACATTGTAAAAACTACAACAATAACATCAGTCAGATAGACGTTTAAACGATCACGCCAAATAGAGGTGAATACACATAAAACAAAATTTTCAAAACCGGCCACTTGTACAAAAACATTGACAATACAGTGTAAGTATTTTCAATCCTATTTAGTTAATTTCATTTTAATTCTACTTATTTCACTTTACTTTATTGTTAATAAAAGTTATGTAAAATTAAATTATCTTTAAAAAAACATATCTTCCTATAAAGTTGATCGTTATTCTGATATTGAAAATATTTAAACCACTTTTGCTCCCAAAATACACATCTCAAAAAATTGCATAGAAGATAATTAATTTATAATGTTGAGATCTATATGCCGGTATTTTTATATATTTGAAATATGCATCTGTTTCAGAAATATTTGATAAAAATCAAAAACTGGTAATCAGGTAATAAGTCGATTTAGCGACATATTTGCTTTTTTATGGGTTGTCACCTTAACATTCCTCTCATACGAAGATGGTTCGTGTTTCTGCGAAAATGGCACAGGCACAGGCGCAAATGCGGACGATGACACAAACACAGGCATAGATATAAACACAACCACTGACACAGCCACGAACACAGACACAAACACAAACACAGACACGGACACGCAAATTGCACAATTTGAAAGGAAAAATTACAAAACGTTTTTGACCAAACATTTATTTACAGTTTCGAAAATTTGAGAGTTGTCCAGTTGTACTGGTCAAGCCCAACAACTTTCGCTAATGAAAAAATTGTCAGACTATCGTAGTCAAGCAGCGGTCTATCTATAGTGAAACTCACACTGAGAATGCAGTGTGGAGTCTAATGGAGCACACCGTTGCCAGTTGTCGTTATGCTGGGATCGGTTAAACCTCAAGTCCGGTCTCAGGCAAATTTCGCCGCTCTCACAGATTAGCTAAAAACTTGTTGGAAGTTTGATGATGTTTATACCTTCGCCTTTGTTTAAATGTTTTCAATAATTAATAATAATAAACAATAAATTTCAAAATTACAAAAGAATTATTTCAGGCAAAGTTAATATAAGAAAAAATAAGCAGAGAATTAATTATTATATTAATTCTCTGTTTATTTTTTCTACCTACGACCTGTACTTTGCTGAAGTACAGGTCGTAGGTTCGAATCCTACTCGAGGTAAACTTTTTATTTATGTATTTAGTAAAATTTTTATTATTATTATTCGTTCATAACAAAAACTTATAATAATTATAATAAGAGAATTAATTGTACATTTATAAACAAATAAAATATTTACACTTTTTACACTATTTACACCCGACGTTTACTATTTTTTCAATAATTAATAATAATAAACAATAAATTTCAAAATTACAAAAGAATTATTTCAGGCAAAGTTAATATAAGAAAAAATAAACAGAGAATTAATTGTACATTTATAAACAAATAAAATATTTACACTATTTACACCTGCACGTCGTCCACACAGTCATCATCGAGGTCTGAAATCTCATTCTCAGAACTGTCGCTAAAATTTACACTTATTATGAGTTCATCTGAGGTTATCAGCAGCCCACATTTCTTACTACCTAGGGTACTTAAAGAGAACGATGGCGAATTCTCATTCCCTCGAATAACATTATATACAGCTTTCAAAGTTGGAGGAATGTTTAAAAAAAAAGTCATTGTGCACAATTATTCTTAATAAGCTCTTAAAACCATGGGCGTAGCCAGCGAGGGGCAGGGAGGGCAACTGCCCCCCCCCCCTGGAAGAGCAAAAATAAATTAAATAATTTTTAAATTTTAATAAACAAAAAATTAAATCTAAAATATACATATTTTTCTGTTCTGCATATTTTTTTGTTATCTGTTTTATATATTTTGTTTGTTGTTGTGGTCGTTTGGTTGCTTTTATGAATATTTTAAAATTAATTAATAACCTCTAATAAATAAAATTATTCGCGTGTCCTTTGTCACTAAAATATATTTCATCAGCAAAAAACAAAGCTGTTTGAAAAACTGACATAGTGCTAAATATATATTAATAGCGTTTTCGATCTATGCATTTAATGCATTGGTGCACACCAGAATTGTCCCACACCAGAATTGGATAAAACGAGTGTTCGATTTACTCTCAGGATACGTCAATTTTAGTGTTCGATTCAACCACTTAACAGTCGGACATTTTTAAGAAAAATGGTAAAAAAATTGTCACTTTTTTTTTGTTTTCATTTAACTACATTTTTTAATCCTATTAATTAATTAAAATAAATTTACTCAATAAGTAGTTTTAGTGTGAAATATTTTGAAACATTCAATACACAATCCTACATCACAATCCGAAATAAAAACTCTTATAACGTACGTAAGACCTGCACCAACAAGTTAAAACAAAAGTTGCCTGAACGAGACTCGGGATCGTCAGTGTACGGAAAAATGTCACGCCCGAGTGCAGTTCGTGCAAAACTATCAAGTGGTTAAAACACAACTTGCTCCAAATCCTAACATAGGACAATATTTTTTGCAACAACTATTGAGTTAGTGTGTAAGTGCTCTTGTCTAGCGACAGTGTCCTATTTAATAGTGTAACGAAACGCCACTGGTTTTTGTCGAGAAAAATCGAGATACAAGGAATATATGGGAACCGGCGATGCGAATGTTCTGGCTATTTCTAGGGTCAAAAAGGTTATATAAAATTGCCTATCCGGCGCGAAGACAGACAGTACAGTACAGTACTTAGTGCAGGATACGAAGTTGTATACGGCGAATAGAAAGCGAGGCGCGAGATTTAAAAGCGGAATAGTTAAAAAGTGTTGAGAAAGTGAATATTTATGTTGTTTTGTTAACTTTATTGGTTTTAAATAAAGTTGGTGTGAATAGTTATCAGTGTTAAATTATTGCCTGAGAAACGAGAGGGAAAATCCGTAACAATAGTTTTACCACAGAATAAAGAGACAGAAATCACAGAAAAGACAATATGGATATAAGAAATTGGTTACAAAAAGGTAAGTTAAATAATTTCAGTAGAAAATTAAATTTTTAATTAAAACTTTAGAGTCATTCCATTAGAAATGGTCCAAAAATTTGAAAATTGGTTGCTCGACTAACACCAAATAAAACAAAACTACCATGTAATGATAGCTTATAATGTAGATATGTTATATCCGATGTTAATTTTTGTTCAAAATTATTTGTATCGGAACGTTTGGAAAAAAATTCAATTGCAGCCCTTTACAAAATTGCCAATTGCTCTTTACTCTTTGCTTGTATCTTTGTGAAACAGTTTTTATTAGCTTTGGCAAAAGATTCTGTGCATTATTAATATAATTTTATATATTTTTCATTATTATGATGCCGACTTTTTTGCCTTCTAATTATAACAAAAATTACAATAATGCACCGATTTTGACAGCTGATATCTCAAATGGGACTAAATATAAAAACTTGAAATTTTCACATATTAAAGATCAAACAGCACTTTATACTTGCTATTAATTTCATTGTGTGTTTTTAATCTAGAGAAAAAATATTAACATCGGATATAGTATATCCACATTATAAGCTATCATTACATGGTAGTTTTGTTTTATACTAATTTTTATACTAGGGACTAAGAACAAGAATGATATTAGGTTATTATTTTTAGGTCAAAAATCTCTAAAACGGAAAAAAGTTCATGATGACAGTAGTGGAAGTGGAAGCAATGATTGTGATGAAGATGAAAATAAAATGGTCGGAACATCAAAATCGGAATCTATTTTTGAAGGAGGCTCAAGTAGTTCTTCAAATCTACATGAAGCTGTCTCTGGAACTGGGACCTCTAAACAAACTGAAGAACGCGATGGCTACCATGAAAATGACATTGGTCGTTCTGTTAGTTGTGCCAATAACTTGCCTTCTGAAAAAAAAGAAGGAATTGTTGACAAACCCTTGGGTTCCATCATCCAATTACGATTTTGCTTCTGATGCCATTCACTTGAAAAGAAAATTTAACCATCGCTGGTTAGATCAATATACTCCATGGCTGGTGTACTCAAGTCGTTTGAAAGGTGCTCTATGTTTGTATTGTGTTTTATTTCCGCTAAGAATTGCTACAGTTAAAGGAGTTATGGGGTCATTTATGGTAAGACCTTACATGAAGTTTAAGGATATACATGAAGATTGCAGAAAGCACGTTGGCAGCCATTACCACAAATCTTCAACAGCTGCTGCAAAATCATTTCTTAAAAATGCTCCTGTTGAAGTCCAGCAAATAGGCCACCATAAGACGATTGAAGAAAATAACCAAAAATATTGTCAGCAATTATTTCATGCATAATATTTTGTGGAATTCATGATTTGCCGCTTAGAGGAAAACAAGGAAATGAGGGAGTTTTCTTTGACCTTTTAAATTTGAGGATTGACTCTGGTGATGAGAAGCTAAAGAGCCACTTGGATAAATGTCAAAAAACGCAGTCTATACCTCACCAACAATTCAAAATGAGATCATACAATTATGCGGTGAAGTTATCAAAGAAAAAATAATCGAAGACTGTAAACGGGCAAAAGCTTATGCTGTAATGGCTGATGAAACAGCAGATATCGCTGGAAAAGAGCAGCTTTCTATTGGATTAAGGTTCTATGATGAAAGCCAAAAAATAATCAGGGAGGAATTTGTAGGCTACATTGAGTTAAAATGTCAAGATGCTTCTACAATCGCTAGCGCAATTCAAAGTTTTTTAGAAGATAATAATTTTTCCGCCGATAATTGTGTAGGATTCGGATTTGACGGGTGTTCCACGATGGCCGGCAAAGAAGGTGGTTCTTAAAAAAAAGTACGCTAAATCTTTATTTTTCCATTGCTCCAGCCACAGACTAAATCTTGTGGTCAATGATACTAGCAAGCTACCAGAAATAAGAAACACAATTGCAACGGTTAAAGACACAATAACCTTCTTTCGTGAATCGCCACCCCTTAGGAAATCGGTTCCAAATCTTTCAAGGCTCTGTGAGACCAAATGGTCGGAAAAATATAAGAGCATAAAAAAACTTTCAGAAAGCTTCACTGACATTGTTAAAGCACTAGAACATCTATCTGTCGAAGGAAACTATGCCACAAGAAAATCTGCCTACCAATTGCACTGTGCAGTTACTAAACCAATATTCATCTTAAGTTTAAACATAATTGCAAGATACTCTGCAATCTTGGAACCCGTTGTAAACGTTTTACAAAGTAAAAGTATGGATATGGTTATGGTGAAGAAACATATTGATGATATTCTAGATGAAGATCGACAAGATGTCGAAAATGTTTCTTATGAATTATTTAAAAAATCACTTGATATCGCAGAGAAAGTAGGGGTTGAGTTGTCAGTACCACGAGTCACTCAAAAGCAAGTACACAGAAGTAATCCACCATCTGAGTCTGCAGTTGAATACTGGAAGCGGTCAATAATCATCCCCTATCTTGATTCTTTAACTTCGTCTTTGGATGCTAGATTCTCCAACGAAAATACACCTGCTTTTGCTTTAACTTATCTTCATCCTTCAAGCATGCTCAAAATGGCTTCAAAAGATTTCAAAAATGATGCAGAATCTTTCATGGAATTTTATAAGTTGGGTGATATCTCTGCAGAATTAGATTTGTGGTACAATATGTGGAAGAAAAAGAATTTAACAGAAGACAAATTAAAGGACATCGAAGTGGCTGCACTTTTGGAGGAAGCTAATGTTTTTTTCCCTGCAACAAGGCATGCACTGCTAATATTAAGTGCTTTCCCATCCACTACTGCTACCGTGGAAAGATCGTTCAGTACCCTGCGAAGGGTAAAAACCTGGCTCAGGAGTACAATGGGTGATGACAGACTCACTGGGTTGTGTTTGATGAGTGTGCATCGAACATTTTTGAAGGAAAATCAGGACTGCATAGTGAAGAAAGTTTTGGATAAATTTAGTTTAAACCCAAGAAAAATGTTATTAGTTTAATTTAAGTATAATTAAAATCTCAAAGTTTTGTTTTCATTTGCCTTTTCTTTTTATCCTAAAATTTTACATTTTGAACGACCATGGACCACGGTTTGCCCCCCCCCCCCCTCCCCCTGTTATAAATCCTGGCTACGCCCTTGCATAAAACCCTCATCGTATGCATATTCGCGAGAATTTGACCGACTTACCCGCTTGTTTCTTGCTGCAGGAGATTTTAATTCACCATTGTTTTGCTCTTCCTCTTTCTTGATGGTAAAAATTGTTTTTTCACTGACCCCACTCATTTTGGAAGCACGACTCACCGCTGCAGTCAAACTCAATTTGTCATCATTCACTAAATGACAAATTATATTGAAAATTATAATTTTCGCACTCGCATGGAGCATTTGTCCGCGTTTGAATTTCTTAAATTCCATGTTACCGGTAATAAGTCACAAACAAGACTGAAAATCAGTGTTATATTTAGGGTTGTTTGTTTACTTTTCAGTTACATTAAAAACTCATTAAGATATCTTCCCGCATAAGCTTGGTTTCAAATGACGTAAATGCATTGTAAGTAACTTTCTGATTAATACAATTGTTTAACGATATTTTGATCGTCTTGAAAATTCATATTTGAGAATTTTGAGTGATTTCTTCAACTAAAATTTTCCGATTTTTTCAAAAATAAGGGCAGTTTACTCTTACGTATCATTCGCAAAAAATAAAAAAGTTCTTCATTTGTGTCCAACTTTTTGGAGGCACTTTATAATAACTTCAGAGCCGACCCTGTCACAGCCATCGGACAACCGGCTATAGAAGCGCGGAACTTGAGAGAACATATTTGCCCTTTAATTTTTTATTAATGACCAGAATTCTTTATTAATGACCTTTAATAAACATTGAATGACACTGTGCTTTCCGCTTAATGGGATTTTATTTGTCTTATTGCGGCAGCCTTTTGATCCTCCTTTGAATCTTGTTTCCGTATTTCCGACAGCATGGCAGTGGCGAAGCGTACGGGTAGACAAGGTAGACATTGTCTACCCAAAATTTTCATTCCTTTCTTTTAAGTTTTTTAATTTCTCGGCATATAAATTACATTCCGAAGCTCGTTAACAGCCTTAAAATTTGTCTGAATTCATCAGAATCTATACTTTACCGCGGTAGACAAATCTGCATATGTATAGCTCGATAAGAGTTTACGCTAGCGATACTCCCCGAACGTAGCCGATATGATACTATCTTGCATTGCACTCAGGCTTCGGATGTCGGGATAAAGACGAATTCGAATTTGTGAGGTTGAATATGAATATCCCATTGTGTTCCTTAAAGAACACAAATTTTCTTCGTTATCTCTTGAAGAGAAATTAAAATTAAAAAACTCATCATTTCTGTCTACCCATAAAAAAACTCATGCTTCGCCATTGCAGCATGGGCTTCACTAGTGCACCTGACAGATTTAACACCAACAAATTTCAGCAGCAGTGGCTCTACCAAAGTCCTTTTTTTACAACAGAGTGCTTGAACCTGTATCTTGAAACAGCTTTCAACAGTCTTCCATTTCTTTCAAGCTTTCTCTTAATGGGTCAATTCCTTGTTTCTCTTTTTAGTTACAAATAAATGTAGCGCCCTCTTGTACTATAATTAGCAGTCAACGCACAGCCGACGTAAATAGTAGTTAGCATAAAGTTTGCACCATCTTGTGTATAATTTAGAAGTTAGGAAGTTTCTCAACAAGCACACAAGCATGTAACTAACCTTTTTAATACTGTCATACTGTGCAAAAAAGATATTAAATATTTGGTGTGGGCAAAATATGACCTTCGTACCTACAACGGGGACGTTAAAAAACTGAAATAATTTTTTTTTCCGAAGCCTTCATTAAAATGCAAAAATTTCGTAGCATAATACCCTCTTTATGATCTTAGGTATTTCAACATCCAATTAAAAAAAAACATCCGTAACCTTTACCACGAGTAATGTGAAGTTATATCGACTTGTCACATTAATTAATCAAATCAAATTTTGACAAACGTTTCGACCTTTTTACTAAATGATTCCGGTTTCGAAAAAATATTGTATGCACCTCGGCAGGAAATTGATTTTTTAAGATTTGATGAAGATCTCGATACCTAACCTCTGCTTTCGTCTTAAAAAATCCACTTCATGGCCTTGATACATAAACTGTTTTTTTTTTGTAATTATTATGCAATCTCTATTGCAATACGTTCATAATCATAAGCAAATCAAAACATTAAGGATTTGTCAGATAGACATTTAAAGTTTTATGTCAGATACGCCTTCATAGGATTTAGATACCAAACAGATACCAAAGCAGCTAAAAAAAGTCATAAATACAGTTGACACATTTTACATCCTATTTAACCAATTAAATTAATATTTAAGGCTTATTTGGTTTTGCATCAAGAGCTTTTATAAAAAAATATATGTAAAATTAACTTATTTTTAAAGGTGTACAAATTTTGCTATAAAGTCGATCGTTATTCAGACATTGAAACAATTTCGCATCAAAAAATTGCCTGGAACATAATTTATATTTTTAATTCTATATGTTGGTATTTTTATATTTTTGAAATAAGCAGCTATTTCAGAAGTATTTAATAAAAACCAAAAACTGCGCTCCAATGCTAGATTTTTTCAAAAATGTGATCAACTTGAGTAGAAGTGAAAAAACGTTTTTCAATTTTTCTTGGAAATTGTGGAATTTTCGACATATATCGATGGTTTTTAATAGTACTCAAAAATTACAGCCGTATGAAAATTATTATATCCGAAAGATAAAATCAAGACCAAAGTTTTGGATGCACAGTTGACTATGATGGTCTGACATAATTTTGCCATTAGGGAAAGTTGTTGGGTTTTTGCAATTTTTTTTTTGCAACTTCTAATGGGTTTCCCAAAATTTACGCAAGATTTGAATTTGCTGCCATTTGTGCAGTAAAGTGTTGGTAACCCTGAAAAATAAACAGTTTAACAGCTGACAGTCTAGGGTTAGTAAAAATGGAGCGTTACACGACAGAACAACGTGTTTTCATTGTTGAAGAATATCTCAAAAATAATGAAAGTTTGGCGGCCACAGTTCGAAAATTTCGTACAAAATACGGTCGGAATGTTCATTTAACTTCCTCAACTGTGAAGAGAGTAATTGAAAAATTCAGGAAGACTGGATCTACTGGTGATGCTAAACATTCTGGTCGTCTAAAAACAAGCAGTTCAGATGTCAATATCGAAGCAGTGCGTGACAGTGTTGGTGAAAACCCAAGAACATCAATTCGACGACGTGGACAAGAACTGCAAATTTCAAGAAGCTCTCTACAGCGTATACTCACTGAAGATCTGCGGCTCCATGCCTACAAAGTTCAATTAACACAAGAACTTAAGCCTAATGACCATGCCCAGCGAAGAGAGTTTGTTGAATGGATTATCGAACATCAACAAGTGGACCCTGATTTTTCGAAAAAAATCATCCTAAGCGACGAAGCACATTTTCACCTTGATGGCTTTGTTAATCGACAAAATTGCCGCATTTGGGGTTCAGAGAACCCACATGTGATTGTTGAAAAAAAAATGCATCCACAACGTGTCACTGTTTGGTGCGGATTTTGGGCTGGAGGCATTATTGGACCATACTTCTTCGAAAATGAGGCTGGTCAAGCAGTGACTGTTACTGGTACTCGATATCGCGACATGATAAGAGAGTTCTTTCTCCCTCAATTGGATGATATTGATGTGGAGAACATGTGGTTTCAACAAGACGGTGCCACATGCCATACAGCCCGTGAAACAATCCAATTACTGAATGAGACATTTCCTGGTCGTGTTCTCTCTCGTTTCGGTGATCAGAATTGGCCCCCTAGATCATGCGATTTAACACCATTGGATTTCTTTTTATGGGGTTATTTGAAATCAAAGGTCTACGCCAACAAGCCCACAACAATCCGTGCGTTGAAGGAGGAAATTCAACGCTGCATTACTGAAATTGGGCCACATTTATGCACAATTGTCATGGAAAATTTCGACAAAAGAGTGGGTATGTGCCAGCAAAGCCGTGGAGGGCATTTGCCCGATGTGTTATTTCACATAACCCTATTGTGTGTACTTTATGATTCATTAAAAAAATAATAATTTAAAGAAAAATAAATGTGTTTTATATTTAATTCAAATCTTGCGTAAATTTTGGGACACCCATTATAATTTTCGTAGCATATCTCGAAAGTTTCAAGGTGTAATCGAATAGCACAAATCAACACAGTTTGCAGAATTCATTTCACTCTCGTGGTTTAGAAGTTATAATTGCATAAACTGTTGCTAAAAAAAGAAATGGCGGTGCTAGCGAAAAAATTGTTTTTTTTAATTAATTTGTTTGTTTTTTGAGATAGGAGATTGGCTTTTGGAATACAACGCGGCACAACTCAGTACAAGATATCTTTTTCAGAATTACAAAATGACGATGCTAACTTAACACACATTAAAATTAGGCTGTATTAGAACTTTTTGCTGATTGACTTCCTTAAAATCTTCATATAAAAAAGTTAATCCCTTTGAAACCACTGATATGGCTTAAATGGGAAAAAGTGTGCAGAATTTGAATTAAAAATAATATACAGGGTGTTCAGTAGAAAAAACACAATCTTCTGAAACACCCTGTATACTTAAAAAATGTGAAGCTCTACTCTCTCCATAATTTTCACATGAAACTTTTTTTTAGTATCCCCCAAGATAATGGAGATATGGAACTTTGGAGTATAAGTTGTTCAATAGCACTATTGTTTTAAACACAATTTCTTTTATATAGTAAATTATTATTTATTTCCCCACGCGTAAAATATATAAATAAAATAATAACAAGTAGTTGTGATAACAAATCATTAACATAAAACAGTGTAAATTATATGAAAATGTAAACTTTCACCATTAACACTCATAATAAAATACTTATCTTTTTTGGGGTTTTTTAATGGTGTACTTTAAATTATACAATCTAAACGTTTCAATCACACTTACAGTTATCTTCGTCAGTAGTAATGTTAAAAATTGTTAAAGATATAAACAATTTTGTCAGATTTGAAAAATTAAAACATAAACATAAGCCTGCTATTAATATAACAGTTTGAGAAACGTATAAGCCAATTATAAAATTGTAGTAATGAATAACTAGGTCATTAAAATTAAATATTGTTAAACTGCCTTTTTCCAACATCGAAAACTCCATTAAATTATTACCTTTTGATG
The DNA here is from genome assembly GCA_036346205.1 of Vesta saturnalis. NCBI lineage: Eukaryota > Metazoa > Arthropoda > Insecta > Coleoptera > Lampyridae > Vesta > Vesta saturnalis. Next base: position 4,708,696 of record JARFJB010002320.1, read on the forward strand.
CTGCTAATGAAGTTAGATATAACACCGTTAACATATTACGTAAAACAAAACCTCCAAAGAGCAACTTATCCTTTCGTCTTAAACGCAATGAAAGTATTATAATATTAAAATCAGATAAAGGTAACGCAACTGTTGTATAAAATAAGAACGATTATAATACTAAGATAGAACAATTGTTGGGACCAGAAACTTATCGCGAAATACCAAAAGATCCAACAAAAAAGTTTCTTTTAAAAACTAATGAACTGATTAAATTATCATCTATTCCTGAAGAAATAAAAAAGAAACTAAAGCCTGTCCGGTAGAACTGAACGGGTATCGGATTAACAAGGAGGATTGTCAATATATGGTTTTATTGTGCTTGAAACCGCCTTAATGCTTTGCTGTCTCGTACTTATTGTACGTGACAAAGAAAGATGGATATATTATGAATAATGCCTCTATTTCTGCCGAACAAAAGCGTTTGCAACTTTCACACATAATGACAAGGCAATAAGAATCAGATGCAGGTAGAATAGAAATTCAATAGGTATAATAAAATGCCAGTGGTTCTCAACACTGCTTTAACATTATATAATTTGTGAAGAAATGCAACTTTTGTATAATAAAAATAATAATCGATTACTAATTACCTATAAGTAATTTCAATTGACACCTTTCACTTATACTTATAACAACAATAACAAATACATTTTTATTATAGTTAGTAAATATTAATTAAATTACAAAGATATACTTTTATAATTAAATGTAAAAATTATAATTGTCATTCGGCTTCAGATTCATCACTTCCTGAGTCATCCAAATCTTGGAAAAGATCATCGTCATCACTTTCTTCAGTGTTAACTGTGAAAATAAGAGGTCTTACTTCATCCACAATCTCTTCATTAACAAAAGTATCTTTAATTATTTTATCCGTATATATATATTGCAGTTGTTTTATTTATACCTATATGTACCTACTAAATGGTATAATAATCTATTATTAATTACTTATTGTTACAGTATTGCATATTTATTTGGATTCTTTTGTAATTGTAATTGAGTACACTAAAACGTCATTACCATACTTAGGTATACAATGAACTTTCTAAATGTAAATTGAAATACCTATACTTAATCGAATATTCATTATTATGAATGGCTTTTATAAATGTTTATTATAAAACTTGCATTCTTCCATAAATTTTAAATGTAATGTTAAAGCAGTGTTGAGAACCACTGGCATTTTATTATACCTATTGAATTTCTATTCTACCTGCATCTGATTCTTATTGCCTTGTCATTATGTGTGAAAGTTGCAAACGCTTTTGTTCGGCAGAAATAGAGGCATTATTCATAATATATCCATCTTTCTTTGTCACGTACAATAAGTACGAGACAGCAAAGCATTAAGGCGGTTTCAAGCACAATAGAACCATATATTGACAATCCTCCTTGTTAATCCGATACCCGTTCAGTTCTACCGGACAGGCTTTAACTAACTCTGAAGCTATTTCACCAAAACTATATGGTTTACCAAAAATTCATAAACCTAATATTCCTTTAAGGCCTATTGTTAGTGCAATTGGTTCTCCTACATATAGCCTTGCAAAACATCTTACATTGTTGTTACTACCTCATATAGGAAAAACACCCCATTACATTAAAAATTCTGCCGACTTTATTGAAAAAATGCATAGTTTCAAAATTGAAGAGGGTGATATAATGGTCAGTTTTGATGTTGTTTCACTTTTTACAAAAGTGCCTCTAAAAGAAATTATTGAATACATTGATCATCTTTTTCCAAAGGACATAACCATTCTTTTTCAGCACTGTCTTACTACAACTTATTTTCAGTGGAATAATAAATTTTATGAACAGATTGAAGGTGTAGCAATGGGTAGTCCCCTTAGTCCTGTTATAGCTAATTTTTATATGGAAAAATTTGAAACATTAACGTTACAAAATACACCTAAAAACCTTCAGTTTGGTATAGATATGTAGATGACACATTTGTTATTTGGAGGCATGGAGAAGAAGCACTGCATGAGTTTTTGGTTTTTATAAATGGTATACATCCTAGTATTCAGTTTACCATGGAAAAGGAAACTAATGGAAGTTTACCATTTCTTGACATATTAATATCTAAAAATAATAATTCACTATCTTTTAAGGTTTACAGAAAGCCGACACACACTGATAGATACCTTCATAAATTATCCAACCACCATCCACGTCAAAAAATTAGTGTAATTAAATCTTTAGTAGATCGAGCAAAACGAATTTGTGGCCCTGAATTCTTGAATGATAAATATAAATATTTAAGAAAATCCTTACAAGATAATGGATATTCACTTACAGATATTAATAATGTTATTACACCTTCTAGGCGTAACCTTAAAGAAAAACCAGTTCTTAATGTCCTCTGTCATCTTCCGGAGTGTATAAGCTATCTTGTTCATGTGGAAAAGTATACATCGGAACCACAAAACGTAGCTTTGATACAAGACGCAAAGAACATATGAGATTTTGTAGATTGGGTCAACCAGAGAGGTCTGCTGTGGCTGACCATGCCCTGAATAATCTAAATCGTGACATTCAATTTGACAGTATGGAAATATTCTCAAGACAAACTCATTATTATGTTCGTTTGCAACGTGAAGCTATTGAAATATATAAACACTCTAATAATTTTAATAGACAAGAAAAAATCTCCGTTTAAATAGGTTTTGGCATCTTATAATTAAAAAAAAAAGCATAATGATACGTCTTAATTTTGATTTTAATTTTAGCTTTTGGTATGTCTAGGTTTTTTGCTGTGTTACCAATTATATATTAAATTACCACAGCACTATAATTTTACATAAGTAGTAGAAATTAAATTAAAATTAAAAAAATTACAAAAAACGTTCTGCATTGTGCTTTTCATTGTTAATAACACTTCCAATTATTGATTTAACTGGGTTATTTTATTTGATGTAATGTTTGGGTTTGTGAATGCTTCTATCATTTTCAAATTGAAGTTTTTCACAACTTTACACTTACATCGTAACTCGATTAAATTTTGTTAAAGGTGTTTTTTGGCTGACAAATTTCATTGTTAGCTTTCGTCGTAGAGAGTGTTCTGGTTTGTCATCTTTGAGTCAGTTTAACAATATTTAATTTTAATGACCTAGTTATTCTTTACTACAATTTTATAGTTGGCTTATACGTTTCTCAAACTGTTATATTAATAGCAGGCTTATGTTTGTGTTTTAATTTTTCAAATTTGACAAAATTGTTTACACCTTTAACAATTTTTAACATTACTACTGACGAAGATAACTGTAAGTGTTATCGAAACGTTTAGATTGTATAATTTAAAGTACACCATTAAAAAACCCCAAAAAAGATAAGTATTTTATTATAAGTGTAAATTATAATTCTATGTTTATAATGTTTGTTAAAAGATCAACCTGTTCGTTCATTAAAGGTACTCTTTATGTTTATAAGTTCCGAACGCTTCCAAGACATCTAATTTGTCATTTTATTACAAAAACAAAAATTTAATTTTGTTTTGTAATGTACCTTAACTGTACCATTAACCCATATAACCCTACTGTCCTTTTAAAAGGACGGTAGAAACTTGGTTAACTGTATCTCGTAACAGCTATTGTAATGCAAATGGCGCCACTCATATTTCAGACTTCAAAGCATTGACGATCAGCTGTACTAAGTGTTTGTCAAAATGTTTAGCGTATAATTTACGTTCTTCTACTGGACCGTTTATCTGAGAATTACAATGAATAACAAAAGGTAAGCTATCGTGGTTTTTAATTACAATTGCGGTTCTATTATGTCTTATTTGAATACATTATAGACCCCTAAACGCAGTAAGTACCATAACCTCACACTTTATCCAAGTTATTAAGAATATTATGGTAAAGAAAACAGCGTCCTTTTAAAAGGACGGTAGGTTTATCTACTACTATTGACTGTAGTACATTGTATCTTTTTCAGGTACTGGAGAGAGATGATAACTGTTGCCTAGTTGCTGGAAGAATTAGTGAAAGATGATATAGCTGATTTTCCGGAATAAATGAAAAATTTTCCATCAGAAAATGCAAGTGAGGACTGCGACAGCGATAAAGATTCAGATTATGAGAACATGTAGAAAATTTCGCCTGGAGCACAACTCAGAGCCGAAGTAGAAGTACAAATGGTTTTAGGGCTAGGATGATGACGATAATAAAAAATAAAAGTTCTGAAGAATTTTGAGTACAAAGTTATTGATTTAAGACAAACGACTTTTTCCAACTGGAAAATTGTATCATCTGCGAACAACAATCTTTTGCCCCTGCTGCTATGTTTCAGCTATTCTTTGATGAAGAAGCAATAAGTCAAATATTCAGTTTTTCAAATATATTTGCCCAGCAAAAAATCGTCCACGAGACATTGCTACTGAGTTTCATTGGAGTTCTTCTTTTGAGCGCTTATATGCCTGTCCTACAGAAACAAATGTTTTGGTAAAATAAGGATCATGCCAATAATAAACTAGTACGTGAGGCTATATCGCGCGATAGATTTCAATATATTATGAGTAATCTGCATTGCAACGATAATACTAAACTAAACAAAGCAGATAAGTATTCGAAAATGAGGCCTTTATTTGATATTCTGAACAAGTTTTTTGAGTACGCATAGACGAGTCTGTGATTCCTTATTTTGGGGCACGTAGCAGGAAACAATTCATCAGAGGTAAACCGATCCGGTGGGGTTACAAATTCTGGATTGGTGCTTTGCGTCTAGGTTATATTATTTATTTTGATGCCAGCCAGGATCTAAGACTACTTTTCCTTCAAAAATAGAAACATATGGGACTCACAGCAACAGTAACTTTGCAATATGCAGATGTTTAAAAAAAATATCTTATGATTGCTTTCATTTGTATTTTGATAACTTTTTTACTTCAATTTCGCTACTCAAAGAATGAAAACTATGTAACATAGAAGCCACTGGTATCCTAAGAGAGAATCGCTTGCCACATATTCTCCTTTATCCAAAGCAGCTACACTAAAGAAAAAAACATGGTGCTTTTGAGTATCTTTTGGCCGATAGTGGGATAGCTGTAACTAAGTGGAACGACAACAGTGTTGTGACTGTAGCTTCAAATGCTCACAAAATTTTTCTAGTAAATAAAGTAAAAAGGTTCTCTCAATCAGAAAAAAGACACATCTACATAGATCAACCACGACTGATTAAATTTTATAATAATAATAATAATAATATGGGAGGTGTAAATCGTGGTCATCAAAACTTAAGTGAATACAAAGTTTCAATCAGGGGGAAAATGGTATTTTCCTCTACTTGCACATTGCTCTGCAAAGCGCTTGGCGCTTACATAATAGCAACAGTGTGGGTTATTGAAAAAAAAAAATTGTCCATTGTTTTTTTATGTATTTTAAAACTTTACCATAAATTATATTATATATAGTCGATGCAAAAAACTCTCAAAAATATTTTTTGACTTATTATAAACAATTTAAAATTGATAAATTTTTAAAAAGAATCACGTGACTACAAACCCGCACGATTGGTCGCCATGTTTGTGACGTCTTAACGTTAAATTAATTCTCAATAGTACAGTGTCAACGGCTTCTACATGTAAATTGACTAAAAGTATCCGAAATTTAGTGCAAAATAATTATTTGTAACAGTTTGTTTAGTCATGTGTGATAAAGTTTACGGTTAGGTTGATAACTAAACTTGTGCGGTACTACATCAACTTTAATTATTGCTCTACTTCATTGTAGTATAGTAAATATAATTCTCCATGTCTTCTTTCAGCTAAAAAACATCAAATCGTGAGAATTATTTAAAATGTTACGATGAGTAAAAATATGGATTGTGACGTCACACGCGCTCTGGTTTGTTCGGGAACTGTCAGTGTGTTTTCGGTACTGGGCTCATTTTAATTTAATATAACGTTTTAATTAGAGCGAAAAAAAACTAAAAATCGTTTTGTTATAAAACGTATATATGATCTTTCCATTTATTACAAAAAAATTTTTTTTTCAAAAACCCAATTCCGAAGAACCGTAACTACTAATTTATTGGAAACCCACAAGAGGACTACAAAGAGAGGTCCTTCAAAATCTTCAAATGTGATATTGGTTTACATCAAAAAAACTGTTTTGTAAATTACCACACAATTTAGTCATTGTTATATTATGTTATATTGTGTTATAAAATAAAATAATTTTCAAGTTTCTCACTTTATCTTATTTTTTACTTGATAGTAATATGTAGCCATAACGTCTTTTTATAAGGACACCATGTTCAACCAGTCACAGCATTTCAATTTTTTTAATTATTTTCCAATTATTAACTGTATCCGCTGAATAATAATCGCAAGAAAAAAAAAATAGTTTCAGGGCTAAATGGGCAAATGTTTGGCATGATTTGATTTGTTTGTGTGGTTATATTTATAACATCTAATGTGTTCTTTGTATCTAATATCAAAGTTCTAAATGTTTGTCCAATATAAATAGAATTACAGAATGTGCAGTTGATTGTACCTTATGTGAAAAAATTCTTAAGCACAACTAGACGTCATTACAGATACCGAAACCGCATACTATCAGAAAAAAAAAACAATAGGTATATACATTTTAGTAATCATTTTCACACAAAAAGAATCTCATATTAGCTCGTCGAGAAAGTACGTACGTCAATCAAAATTACTTCCGTTAAATAATAGGTATTATTTTAAAGCAGTGGGAAAGAGTTTAAATATTACATAACGTTACAATAGTCTTTTTAATTATACATAAATAAATGGTCATTCAAAAGAATCTTAAGTACATCATGTTTTAGCATGTTAATTCTCCGGAAATGAATTAGAATTACCTAGACGCGGTATTAATAGTCTTTAATCTGAAATTCTTGCATTTTCACACTTTTACTTTTCATTAAGTGCATTATCGTATTAGTGAAACTTCATATGAATTAAAGATTAAGTATAATAAAGGCGAAGATGTGGAGAGCCGTGGGAAATATTTTCATTATTGCAAACGTTAACAGTTACTGTCATTTGCTTACCCATCAAAATAATTGCGAGTGTTAAACCTGTTTTAATAATAAAAATGAAAACAAGAAGCTTCTTTAATCTTTATGTATCGTACCGATGAAATTCTTTTAAGACATCTGCAACGTGTATGTCGATTACATGCAATAACAATAAGAAAAAAAGTTTTACGCAGGTGTCAATTAACATTCCATTCGGAAATATGGTTAGAAATCGCTTACCTTTTCATTAATCCCAATTTTTTACAAAATTGTGTTTTTCTTTTTTATTTTTTGTTAATCTGGGTTTACTGCGGTTTTCACTAATTAGAGTAATCGATAGTTGTTATTTTGCAAGAATCGTAAATATTTATTACTATACATTATTTTGACTTAAACTGAATAAAATCAACAAATTTCTTTTCAATAGAAAAGGAAAAACTAAATTATCTGTAATTACTAGATCGAGTCATTTTGAATTCTTGTCTATAATGTATTAAGAACTAATAAAATACTTATCTTTTTTGGGATTTTTTAATGGTGTACTTTAAATTATACAATCTAAACGTTTCGATAACACTTACTGTTATCTCCGTCAGTAGTAATATTTGTTAAAAATTGTTAAAGATGTTGTAAACAATTTTGTCAAAGTTGAAAAATTAAAACATAAACATCAGTTTGCTATCATAACAACAGTTTGAGAAACGTATAAAGCCAACTATAAAATTAAATTTTAGTAAAGGATAACTAAGTCATTAAAAATTAAATATTGTTAAACTGCCTTAAAGATGACAAATCAGAACACTCTCTACGGCGAAAGCTAATAATGAAATTTGCCAGCCAAAAAACACATTTAACAAAATTTAATCGAGTTATGATGTAAGTGTAAAGTTGTGAAAAACTTCAATTTTAAAATGATAGAAGCATTCACAAATCCAAACATTACATCAAAAAAATAACCCAGTTAAATCTAACAAAGAGATATCTTTATCAATAATTAGAAGTGTTATTAACAATGAAAAGCACAATGCAGAACGTTCTTTGTAATTTTTAATTTCAATTTAATTTCAACTACTTATGTTAAATTATAGTGCTGTGGAAATTTAACATATAATTGGTAAAGCATTTGCTTCAAGGTCTAGGAAAAACACAGCAAAAAACCTAGACATACCAAAAGTTGAAAACAAATTAAAATCAAGGCGTATCATTATACTCTTTTTTAATTATAAGATGCCAAAACCTATTTAAACGGAGATTTTCTTCTTGTCTATTAAAATTATTCGGGTGTTTATATATTTCAATAGCTTCACGTTGCAAACGAACATAATAATGGGTTTGTCTTGACAATATTTTCATATTGTCAAATTGAATGTCATGATTTAGATTATTCAGGGCATGGTCAGCCACAGCAGACCTCTCTGGTTGACCCAATCTACAAAATCTCATATGTTCTTTGCGTCTTGTATCAAAGCTACGTTTTGTGGTCCCGATGTATACTTTTCCACATGAACAAGATAACTTATACACTCCGGAAGATGATAAAGGGTGTGACACATCTTTAGGTGACCTTAAATGTTCTTTAATTTTTCTTGTAGGTTTAAAAATAGTCCTAATGCCATATTTGATCAGGATTTTTTCAATTCTATTTGTAACATTAGCTATAAAAGGAATAAAAGCAGTACCAACATTAAGAACTGGTTTTTCTTTAAGGTTACGCCTAGAAGGAGTAATAACATTATCAATATCTGTAAGTGAATATCCATTATCTTGTAAGGATTTTCTTAAATATTTATATTCATCATTCAAAAATTCAGGATCACAAATTCGTTTTGCTCGATCTACTAAAGATTTAATTACACTAATTTTTTGACGTGGATGGTGGTTGGATAATTTATGAAGGTGTGTGTCGGCTTTCTGTAAACCTTAAAAGATAGTGAATTATTATTTTTAGATATTAATATGTCAAGAAATGGTAAACTTCCATTAGTTTCTTTTTCCATGGTAAACTGAATACTAGGATGTATACCATTTATAAAAACCAAAAACTCATATAGTGCTTCTTCTCCATGTCTCCAAATAACAAATGTGTCATCTACATATCTATACCAAACTGAAGGTTTTTTAGGTGTATTTTGTAACGTTAATGTTTCAAATTTTTCCATATAAAAATTAGCTATAACAGGACTAAGGGGACTACCCATTGCTACACCTTCAATCTGTTCATAAAATTTACTATTCCACTGAAAATAAGTTGTAGTAAGACAGTGCTGAAAAAGAATGGTTATGTCCTTTAGAAAAAGTTGATCTATGTATTCAATAGTTTCTTTTAGAGGTACTTTTGTAAAAAGTGAAATAACATCAAAACTAACCATTATATCACCCTCTTCAATTTTGAAACTATGCATTTTTTCAACAAAGTCGGCAGAATTTTTAATGTAATGGGGTGTTTTTCCTATATGAGGTTGTAATAACAATGTAAGATGTTTTGCAAGGTGATATGTAGGAGAACCAATTGCACTAGCAATAGGCCTTAAAGGAATATTAGGTTTATGAATTTTTGGTAAACCATATAGTTTTGGTGAAATAGCTTCAGAGTTAGATAGTTTCTTCTTTATTTCTTCTGGAATAGATGATAATTTAATCAGCTCTTTAGTTTTTAAAAGAATAATTCACTATCTTTTAATGTTTACAGAAAGCCGACACACACTGATAGATACCTTCATAAATTATCCAACCACCATCCACGTCAAAAAATTAGTGTAATTAAATCTTTAGTAGATCGAGCAAAACGAATTTGTGACCCTGAATTTTTGAATGATGAATATAAATATTTAAGAAAATCCTTACAAGATAATGGATATTCACTTACAGATATTAATAATGTTATTACACCTTCTAGGCGTAACCTTAAAGAAAAACCAGTTCTTAATGTTGGTACTGCTTTTCTTCCTTTTATAGCTAATGTTACAAATAGAATTGAAAAATCCTAATCAAATATGGCATTAGGACTATTTTTAAACCTACAAGAAAAATTAAAGAACATTTAAGATCACCTAAAGATGTGTCAAACCCTTTATCATCTTCCGGAGTGTATAAGTTATCTTGTTCATATGGAAAAGTATACATCGGAACCACAAAACGTAGCTTTGATACAAGACGCAAAGAACATATGAGATTTTGTAGATTGGGTCAACCAGAGAGGTCTGCTGTGGCTGACCATGCCCTGAATAATCTAAATCATGACATTCAATTTGACAATATGAAAATATTGTCAAGACAAACCCATTATTATGTTCGTTTGCAACGTGAAGCTATTGAAATATATAAACACCCGAATAATTTTAATAGAGAAGAAGAAAATCTCCGTTTAAATAGGTTTTGGCATCTTATAATTAAAAAAGAGCATAATGATACGCCTTGATTTTAATTTGTTTTCAACTTTTGGTATGTCTAGGTTTTTTGCTGTGTTTTTCCTAGACCTTGAAGCAAATGCTTTACCAATTATATGTTAAATTTCCACAGCACTATAATTTAACATAAGTAGTTGAAATTAAATTGAAATTAAAAATTACAAAGAACGTTCTGCATTGTGCTTTTCATTGTTAATAACACTTCCAATTATTGATAAAGATATCTCTTTGTTAGATTTAACTGGGTTATTTTTGATGTAATGTTTGGATTTGTGAATGCTTCTATCATTTTAAAATTGAAGTTTTTCAAAACTTTACACTTACATCATAACTCGATTAAATTTTGTTAAATGTGTTTTTGGCTGGCAAATTTCATTGTTAGCTTTCGTCGTAGAGAGTGTTCTGGTTTGTCATCTTTGAGGCAGTTTAACAATATTTAATTTTAATGACCTAGTTATTCTTTACTACAATTTTATAGTTGGCTTATACGTTTCTCAAACTGTTATATTAATAGCAGGCTTATGTTTATGTTTGAATTTTTCAAATTTGACAAAATTGTTTACTACATCTTTAACAATTTTTAACAAACATTACTACTGACGAAGATAACTGTAAGTGTTATCGAAACGTTTAGATTGTATAATTTAAAGTACACCATTAAAAAATCCCAAAAAAGATAAGTATTTTATTATGAGTGTTAATGATGAAAGTTTACATTTTCATATTAAGAACTAACTTTAAAAATACAATCAATGAGTAGATCAAACAAGTCATAAGAAACCCGCTAAATAAAAGATTGTCTGTACAGAAATATTTATCACAGCTATTATTTAAACGATTTAACAACATAAATTTACGGTATGTACGGGACTTGGCATTTCGCCAAATTCCCAAAACATCGAATCTATATTTTAATGGTCCAAAACGCCGAACGTGACCAACACGCTAAAGACGATTCTGCAGAATGCGCAAATTCGGCCGAATATTAATGTTGTGAGTGTGAGTGTGAGTTTGAGTGTGAGTGTAAGTGTGAGTGTGAGTGTGAGCGTGAGCGTGAGCGTGACTGAGTGAGAGCGTGAGTTTGAGTGTGTGAGTGTGAGTGTGAGTGTGAGTGTGAGTGTGAGTGTGAGTGTGAGTGTGTGTGAGTGTGAGTGTGAGTGTGAGTGTGAGTGTGAGTGTGAATGTGAGTGTGAGTGTGAGTGTGAGTGTGAGTCTGAGTTTGAGTGAGTGTGAGTGTGAATGTGGTGTGAGTGAGAGTGTGAGTGTGAGTGTGAGTGTGAGTGAGTGTGAGTCAGCCGTGCGCGTGGGCGTGTGCGTGTCGTGTGCGTGTGCGTGTGCGTGTCGCGTGCGCGTGCGCGTGCGCGTGCACGTGGCGCCTGCGTCGGTGCGTGCGCGTGCGTCGTGCGTGTGCGTGTCGTGTGCTGTCGTGTGCGTGTGCTTGTGCGTGTGCGTGTGCGTGTGCGTGTGGTGTGCGTGTGCTGTGCGTGTGCGTGTGCTGTGCGTGTGCGTGTGGTGTGCGTGTGCGTGTGCGTGTGCGTGTGCGTGTGCGTGTGCGTGTGCGTGTGCGTGTGCGTGTGCGTGTGCGTGTGCGTGTGCGTGTGCGTGTGTGTGTGTGCGTACTAAATCATTTTTTTGTGAATATCTAGAAAACAATTCTAAAACAACGTTAGCCAGATAAGACTGAGAAACAAGCAAACTAACTCGAATATTCAAACACGCAAACATGCAGAAACCAGCCTACAAATACATCCAAAACACTTGAACACTATTAAACTAAGCAAGGTATTTAACATGGAAACAAGAATCTAACTACGCACCAAACATGTAAGAAACAAGCAAATACACAAATACACCAAACACGTAAAGCTAGAAAACAAACTAGTGTAAAAGTAAGTCGTCAATTTACATAAAGAAGCAAGCCACCTTAAATCCGGGATATCGGGGTTTTGTGAACTCCATTTAGAGATTATTTGGAACGGAAAATCACGTAATGTTTACTTTTCGAACGTAATATTGAACAGGAATTGATTACAGAAGCGGTTTTTTGAACTGGGTTAACTTCTGCTCACGATTTCGCCAAGTACGTTTATTCTACAAGTCTGTCTGTGTGTGTGTGTGTGTGTGTGTGTGTGTGTGTGTGTGTGTGTATTTGAAAATCTGGAACACTGAATTGTGGCAGGACATGTAACAAACAAAATACACCTACGTACCACACAAGAATTAAAAAACACCGAAGCTGTAGACTGGACTGGCCTGGCGGTGCCCAGACGACCGCAGGTGGTGATAGCGTATCTATTAAAACACGTTCGGTATTTTTTAATTTTGTGTGGTACGTGAGTGTATTTTGTTCGGTGTTGTTACACTTCCAATCCGCACTAGGCGTCGGGTATGCTTACATTAGTAAGCGGGTTGCCAAGCCAGCTATAGTGGAAGTGGGCGGGGTCGAGATAAGGAGTAAAATGGTTGAATAACAAGCTCAAACACCTTACACTTACCATAAATTCACAACTTATTAAGCTCAGTCCGGGAAAGATGTCTCTTGGCGCCACCACAATATTAAATTTTGCTAAAATAAATCGTCTTAGGCGGGATGGTAAATTAATCCTATCTGACTGTGGAAGTAAGTATTGAAGCCTACTCAGTAAATTCATACACTAACTTCTCAAAGTCAAACACTTCCAAACAAATCAACTCAAAGCTTAAGAAAACTTAATAAGGCACGGGTCGTTATAACTTACTGAACACACCCTGTATAAATAGAAATTCCCATTCATAAAAATAAAACGTTAATTTATGCGGTTTTTTAAATGTCCCTCGTATATCTACAACTTTATATTTGTATCTGTTATAAAACTTTGAATTAAATAAATGTTCCCAATTTAGAAAATTCTAAACGCAGTAAACGACATCGGTTTAACAATGAATCGTTATCTAAAAGAAATCCTGTTCATTAATTGCTGAATAATTCAACGTTAGGCTGATTAGTGTTTGTATCATCAATAAAATTGTTATATTTTATCAATACTTTATCTGTAAAATCGCATACAGGCATTCATTAATATGTTCAAACTTGATTACCTCAAAACGCTAATGTATACTGAATGAAAAAAAAAAGTACTGTGTTAATAGTGTCCTGCTTCAATACTTCAAAGCTAAAATGAAATTTTGCAATCGACCTGGCTTATTACAGAATTTCAGGACGATCATCAAACTCCAAATAGACAAAGATTAAATTCAGTTATAAACAACAAAAAAAAGAAAAAAACAAATGTAACCTGTTAAGTAAATTCTACAAATTTATCACATCTGACATAAATAAACAACGAAATCAATTAAACAATGGATATATATTGACAAGTTCGCATGTAAATCTCTACAACAGCGTAGTTGAATAAACCACAAATCCTTAATACTAAAACACAAAATAGCTCAAGTCCGATTACCTTTTACTTTGAAACAACTGTAATTAACACAACAATAAAAGGACGTACTTAAAATATAATCGTACTTGTCTTCCTTCAATAAAATTTAAATCTAGTTCTTACTTAATAAGGTAATTAATCCTTTTTCGGTGTAGTAAAATTGTAGTCCATATGGTCTGCTCCCAGTAATCCTTTCTAGCACTGTGCACATAACACAAGAGGTAGTTGTAATCACTAACGCAGTGTCTATGGCTCGTTCACTCGCGTACTTGATATATGGGCTCTTTCGCATATCATAACATCACCTCATGGCTTTAATGTTTGCCCTTTCAAACATTTATTACAATGAAGTGTACTTCCTTGTAAATAGTAAAACTCTTTATTTTCTTCGTACCCTTTATCTGATATTACTAACAATTGTACAAATGTACCTCATACAAAATCAATGACGCTCACAAACGTTTTAACTAAACTTTACAAATTCCTGTTTCGTTTACTTAAATGGTCACTTCAGCCTTTCTTTATATAATAACTTTGGATCACGCGCTCTACTACTAAACACTTTCACAAAATATTTGCTATGTTATGTTCAAATCTGCTTTCGCTTTCTTGAAGAAAAATCACTGATGTTTCTCTTCAACTTCTCAATACATTAAACTGGTTTATTTTATGAATGTCTATACGATTTATCCCCTTAAGGGTTATTGTAGCCGCTTCAAATGCGTACTACGGAAACTCCAATTTCATAAACAACACCAACACTAACCCATTCTAATGGTTATCGCGCGCGCAGCTCGTCCTCAGAAATCTCTAACCAACTAGCTAACCAACAACCACCCCTCTAGTTTGGGGACTCGCTTATATACCCTCTGCGCGCTAAACTTAAAATTTACTTATTACAACTGAGCATTCCACTGCGTCTCCACTCTCGCGTCACAATGTCCAACATAGACAATCAGGCTAGCCTTATACAACACATCTTTATTTTACTTAAAAATTTACAAAATCTTCTCAAAGAAATCATATATCCTCACCATATTCATTCAATATATTCACCAGATCATAACACAACTTTTCATACACACCTTGCATGTGCGCGAAATTTACTTCCGCAAAGTTTAACGAACTCCCACACACCCTATCACCTTCATTCGTGACCCTGCATTTATTTAGCATTATTGCACAACATTACAAAAGTTTCTACAAACAAAAATATGCATATCAATCCCTTACTGTACGTTAAAAGAATATCATAAAATTGTAAACTCATTTATTCGTACGTCTACACCCATTTCATTTAACCAAATTCCTTTACACCCGGTAGCAAAAAACCTACGAGGGTCATGTCAATAAAAATTTACTCAAAACATTATTTCTCAACACTATATTATACTCTAACATTTAACTATTCCTTCATACGATAACTAAGGCTTCATTAAAAATCCAGTGGCGTATTATTTACACCACTTACACAACGCATACTCACAAAACAAAAAAAAATCTTTTCATGTAAGTTCGCTTCAGCTACATTCGAAACACGTTACACACGTTAACAAAATCCTGCACATACACGGTGCGTCAAAATAACCTTACAGTCAAGTCATTCAGAGAATAGGCATCCCGTCCTCCTAGCTACTTCATGTGTTTGTGTGGGTGTAATGAAGTCACGTATAGAACAAGGGTAAGCATTCCGTCCTGATAGCGTGTTTGTTTGTGTCGGCGAACTAAGCTTACTTCCCGTTCGGCTAACGAGTTTATAAAGCAGTTTCGCGATTATTTCCCGTCTTCACGCTTCTGCATGTGTATTATCTAGTGTAAGTGTTATTTAACAAACTTACGTGTGGGAAAAATTGAGCACTAAGTAATAGCTGGTTATTACTGGAGATAAAATCTGCAGCGGAAATCGAGATTTTATACAAATTCAGTGGTGGAAGTCAGTAGCCACCATCATGACGTAAACCTCGGTGATTGTCGTTCTCAGGGACAATCCGTACATAGTGCGGAGTTCTGTTGCAGAAAGCTTCCGGCGGTTTCTATTCACAATGGAGGAAATTAAAAAATGAATTATTGGTTATTTCTGGTCTGGCGGAATGGGCGCAGTCGGCGTATTGGTAACGTCCGGCGTTTTGGAGCATTAAAATTTTGGCGTTGTGGGAATTCAGCGATATGTCCTAAACCCGGTACGTACATTGGGACCTGGACATTCCGCCGAATTTTCAAAACGTAGACTCTATAATTATATTAATGGTCCAAAACGCCGAACGTGACCAACATGCCGACCACCAGTTCGCCGACTAAACCTATTCTGCCGAGTTGGCCCATAGGGCGACAAAGATTAAAAAGCCGAATGAGATTTAGGACATTGTGCCGATAGCCCAAAACGCAAACAAAAAGTTCAAAACGCCGACTACCATTTCACCGACAGCGTCCATTCTGCCGAATTTCAAGGTTGGACCATTACGCCGACAATAACCAAAGCACCGAATAACCAAAGCGCCAAATGACCAAAACGCTGAATAGCCAAAATACCGACAAGATAATTTCAGATACTTGCCGATACTTGCTACCTCCAGACGAAAGGGAATGCAACCGTGATTATGGATATTAATTATAATAAAAAATACACGGTTTACTGAAAGATACTGCATAACAACCGATCAACACGGATCCTATTAGTTATTTGGAGAAAACCACCAGAACGAAAGTTAAGACAACCAACATCGACCAAGAAATACAATCAATACTAACGAAAACTCATCAAGGTGTCCAAAATACACAAATATGGAGTATGACTGAGGTTAACTGTCTGTTAAAAATGCTAGCCATTGAATCGAGTTGTTAAAGAAACAGCAACTAACATCTGACACTATTTTAGTAAATTTTGACGTGGTGCCATTATTTATAGGCACCCGTAACCGAAACGTTAAACATCATGATAAAGAACTACAAGCCATCAGAGGACACCATCAACCTAACGGAACACTTTTAAAATACATACTTCGTGTATCAAGAACAAATTGATGGAGTACCAATGAGATTCCCTCTGTTTCCGGTTCTAGCAAATTTATTCTTGTACGATTTAGAAGTTTGAGCACTACAAACATCTACACGTAAACTCTCACTATAGCTAAGATACATAGACAATGCATTTGTAATATGGAAACGTTTTGGGACCTATAAACACAATACACCGACAACGCTACTAATGAATGGTTTTCAAAAAAGAAGCGTTAAAGTGGCATGGAGAACACCAAAACTAAACATAAAAGAAGACGGAAATATTCAGTATCCACAGCATACCTGCCTTGCCTCAAAGGGGCCCCAGATAAAGCTAAGCAAAATACTACAGAAAAATAGCACAGGACTACTATTTAAGACAGTCATAAAGATATCATCAATAATACCGCATCCCAAACCCAAAATCTAACTGGAAAACGATGAGTTCCATGTGTAGATTGAGACCATACATACATCCGCCAAACAAGCCGAAGAATTAATACAAGAAGAGAGGAACATCGAAACTCAAGAACATAAAACACAATGAATAATAAAGGAATTAATTGAAACGACCGCAAAATCTAAAAACATGAAGATTACCAAACACATGGAAACCAATACTAAACGAAAAAGATTGTCACAAAAACCAAACCTGTACAAATAGAAGTAAAATCAACTGCAAGAGAGAAAAAAGTGAAAGTGGAGAAAGTGACTGGATCAATAACATGACAGCAATCAGTCAAACGTAACGAAACCAAAGCACATATATCAGTAACGAAAGCAGAGAAAGTCAGAATTACCTGAAGCAGATCAGGCAGTAGACTAGTATACATATATATATACATATATATATATATATATATATATATATATATATATTGTTACACGTCCAAACCGCACTAGGCGTCGTGTACGCTTACTAATGTAAGCGGGTTGCCAAGCCAGCTAACAGGGAGATGGGCGTGGTCGAAATAATAAGTAAAATGAATGATTAATATGCTCAAACACCTTACACCTACACTCAAACAGCTCAGTCCGGAAAAATATGTCTCTAGGCGCCACCTTGTCTTAAGCTGGATGTTAATTAACCCTACTTGATTGTGGAAAGCAGGATGATGCTTACTCGGTAAACTCCTATACGAAGGTTCTAAAACAAACACTCGTCCAAAACAATTTAACTCAAACTCCAATATATTTAGTACTACCCAGGTTATTAAAAACTTTTTGAATACACCTCGTATACCAAAACTTCCAAAATAAAATTTATCACTCAAATTCATTCACGTAACCAACAGTTATATTTTCTGCGTATCCCTCGTATACATACAACGTTAAATTTCTACTTATTACTGAATAAAATATTTCTTCATCCAATATTCGGTAATTAATTTTTGGAAATCCCTAAATAAAAGAAGATCAATGTCTTCGGCTTAATAAATGTTACTTCAAAATAATCTCTGAATCGTAATAGACATCCGTACCTGTATAATTTCTCAAAACTCTTGTCTTTAATTGTACTGCGTTAAATAAACTAACATGAAAAATTTTGCAATCGACCTGGCTAATAAAACCTTTCCGGTCGCTCATAAATCTGAAAATTAAAATATGCAAAGCTTACTTTTAAAATTGTCAAAACTAGATCACCAATTAAGTAAATGTTACAACTGTGTTTCATACCTGGCTAAATAAACAACAAAATAAAAAGATAACGATAAATATATATTGTCCTGCATAAAATAATAAACAAATGACAAACACAAATATATTTACATATACCACTACAGCGTGGTTGAAAATCAAAACCACACGTCACTACCAATTTCTGCAAAATTCTTAATACTAAAACAACCAATCAAAACCATATAACTCGGGAACGATTATCTTTTCGCATCTCAACTAATTAATATTTACTCATCATTACACAAATGAACAAAACAAAGAGATAATCGTGCTTTACTAAATTTTCAAAGTACTTAAATATAAACCTTACTTAAAATCGTCCATTAATCCTACGCTTTTCTTGCTTCTTTCTTCCGTAAATCAATTACTTGTAGTCCATTTGTACTCTTTAAAATTGCCTGAAGCACATTACAAATGCTCAACAAAACTTATTCCTCTGTGCACTCGCGAATAGTTCACTATGCGAGGTTATTACTCCCACAAACATGTAATAACGGTAAACATTTGGTTGCCTCTTAAAATTTCTAGCAACCTTTACACCAATCTAGTCCCTTATACAAATAAACTTTCAATGTCATACAACGTTACTTAAACATTGGCTTAATATACAACGAACACTTCGTTCACTTAACAGGTGGTCCCATAAATACTTTTAACTGAATGTCGGTACAAGAACACGCGCTAACCTTGACGCTACTAACGTTACAACTGTTATCTTTATTCAAATCTGCTTACGCACTTATTATTTTCTTGAAAATAAACAAACTAATTTTATCTTCAACTTCAATTTAATTATTGTTTTGTTTATGAATGTCTTTTACGATTCATCCCCGGTTCGGGTTACGCAGTTATTTAAACAATTACTGCCTCACTATTATTCACAAACATAACTCCAACATCATCCCATTCTATCACACAACCTTCGCGCGCGCGTCTCTCACCAAAAGCCAAAAGCTAACTTACTCGTCAATCCCTGACTTTCCTATTTATACCTTCAGTCATCCATCTTTAAACATGTCTTCCTTCCGCGTTATATTCTCCAATAGTATTCACTCAAAATTTCATAGTTCTGATAGATGCTACCCTCTATACAAGCACGCGTGTAATTACAATACATCGCCATATTTGTTCTTACTTCCAAATTTTACAATTACTTCATGAAGAAATCATTTTTCGTCATCACATTCATTCAGTAGCCACTCTGGACCATTACATAACTTTTAACCTTTATCTCCAACCTGCGCTCGATCTGCTTCCGCAACATTTGCAAAAATAAGTACCGTCTAAGGTCTCAAATTCCACATACATACACGTATTCTCAAAACAATTGCACAACATTACGAAAACTTTCTGAAATTAACACTTAAACATACCAAATCTTTCTCTACATATTTTCTAAAACATTTTACACTTATACTTCACATCTTCTAACCAAAATTACTCATTTATCTTCAAACATTCCATTCCATATAGTGGCAATACAGTGGTAGCATTATCGTCCCATCGACAAATTTCTCTTCACATTTACATTCATCAGAATCTAATTATTCCAACACTAAAGTCTCTCTAACATTCAAATACACGTATCTACATACTGAATTATATTTCTCCTACATTTCCAGTGGCGTATCATACACCCACATACATTATGCATACACACAAAAAAATTTTTTTTTCGTTCAAACTCAATACACTCGTGCTCAAAACACGTAATACACGTCATTATAACATCCTACATACAGGGTGCGTCAACGCAACTGCATATATATATATATATATATATATATATATATATATATATATATATATATATATATATATATATATATATATATATATATATATATATATATATATATATATATATATATATATATATATATATATATATATATATATATATATATATATATATATATATATATATATACCGGTGTACGGATAAGGGTACGGGGCGGCTCTATCGAAATTAGATTAAATAAATGCATCGAGAATGATGCAAGACATTTTGAAATTGTGTGAGCTATTTCCGGCTAAGCTAGCTCTAAGATTTTTGTACTTCTATTTTATTGTTATTATTGATGTTCCGTTGGCCCGTTGGCTTTTAGACATGCTTCAAAACTAAGTTTTCAACCAGTCCTAAGCCCGGATAAAGTGCGAACGAAAACAAGGCGCGACGTATTAACATTGTTGGTTTGTGGGAATTTTAGTGGGAAGAAAGTCGAATCGTACTTTAAATTACGTCGGTTACCATGGATATGTGATTTGTTTTCCCCGCCCCCTATCGGTCCAGTTACGAATTCCAAAATAATTTCCAGTCATTTCTGTTACTTGCTTTACTTATAAGGATTTTTCCCCAACCTGTAAGTCTTACCATTGTCGAGATAGAGCCACTTGGTACCCTTATCCGGACACCGGTATATATATATATATATATATATATATATATATATATATATATATATATATATATATATATATATAGGTGAGTCAGTTTTTTGTAGACAAACTTTAACAGGAGATAGAACACTTGTTTCTAAAAAGAAAAGTTCCTATAAACATATGTCGTAGAAGGCTTCGTTTCCGAGATACAGGGTGTTGAATATAATTTTTTTTTCTCAAATTTTCATTATAACTCATAAACGAATGCTTAGATTTTTTTGATGTTGGGGGGGTAATGTCTATTAATTAAAGGGCATAAAACAAGCTATAAGAATGTTCACAAACTTGCACAGTGGTGGACTGGAGGGGGTGCTCAACCCCTTTCATAAACAGAACTTCTACGCCAATGACTATTTTTTAAAAAAACTGTTATTTTCATTATCTACATACAGTTTACCAAAAATAATGTACCTTCTTCTGTTTCGAAATTCCTGTGCTAAGAATTCTTATTAATTTCACAATTATTAATTAAGTATTGTTACAATAATAAATAAGGATTGTTAAAATTAGTGTACTAAACAGATTTCAATTTACAAAAGTCTTGTATTTGAGTATGGCTTGATACAGTGGCGGCTCTTTAATGGAGCAAGTGAGCAGCGGTCTATAACTTATTAGAATTTCACTTAAAAACTACATACATGTTTATGGCGAAATTGATACATACATAATTATACAGAAAGTATTGACCGCATAACGATAATAATTATGCATTTCTTTTTATACGAGGATAATAACAATGGATACTAAAAAAAACCGATAACCTACCTATTTATAAATGAAAATGTATTTGAAATTTTAAAGAAACGATCGTTAGGTACTAAAATGGCTCTAAATGTTTTATTATATCTTTTTATTAAAACTTTACATTCAATTATTCACATAAAGCACATTACTTAGCTTAGTACCACATCAAACACTAAAAATCAAAATAACTCGGAAACGCACAGGAATTTCGAAACAGAAGAAGGTACATTATTTTTGTTAAACTGTATGTAGATAATGAAAATAACAGTTTTTTTTTAAATAGTCATTGGCATAGAAGTTCTGTTTATGAAAGGGGTTGAGCACCCCCTCCACTCCGCCACTGTGCAAGTTTGTGAACATTCTTATCGCTTGTTTTATGCCCCTTAATTAATAGACATTATCCCCTCAACATGAAAAAAATCTAAGCATTCATTTATGAGTTAAAATGAAAATTTGAGAAAAAAAAATTATATTCAACACCCTGTATCTCGGAAACGAAGCCTTCTACGACATATGTTTATAGGAACTTTTCTTTTTAGAAACATGTGTTCTATCTCCTGTTAAAGTTTGTCTACAAAAAACTGACTTACCCTGTATATATATATATATATATATATATATATATATATATATATATATATAATATAATCTATTAAATAATTAATTGGTACATACATCAAATAGTAGAACATTTAAAAGTTCAAACACGTTTCCATATATTTCGGTTTCGTTTGAAATCATGTTTTTTTTTAGCTTCTAGGACATTTCGCCCCCCATGTTTCGCCCCCACACGTTTCACCCCCTCACGTTTAGAAATTATACAACGTTTTTTACTTGAAGTTTTTACTTTATGACACTCCATTTTAGTAAGTAATAACCTTTATAACTTTTCAAAATTCCACTGAAAGTACATGGTAAGAGGGCGGTTGCCCAGACTTTCTTAACACAATTACCATTATTATAATTAGAAGATTAAAATATTCAATAACATTTATGATATTTAGTGAGACAAATTAAAATAAATTGAGTAAAGAGGAATTTGTTTAATTTGTTAATTTCTAAGGATTCTAATAGCTAAGCTTTATTACAAAAATGCAAAATGATCAATTATGAAATTAATTTTATATTCCTTAAATACAATGACAGTCATTAAATTTAAAGGTAAGAGTGGGTCCAATATTAATTATATACCATTAATAAAAACAAAATGCCCTATATTTCCTTACACGAGGTCGAAACGTGTGGTGGCGAAACGTGCGGAGTGAAACATGGGGGGGCGAAACGTGGGGGGAGGGGGCAAACCGGGGGGGGGAACCGTCCGGGTTCCGTTTGTTTAATGTTGTACTAATTGATGTATGAACCAATTAACTATTCAATACATCAAATAATATACATCAGAAAAACCTTTAAGTTGTAGATGGCTGATAAAAATTAAATATCGCTATGATCACAAAACTTAGAATGCCATAACTATGAGATATTACTAGACATGAAATGTACTAGAGTAGACCGGACGGTCAAATTCGAATTCTTCTTGTGAAATGTCTTCGTCAATTTAGAAAATTTCAATCAATCGTACTTAAAAATTAGTCTGTATCTACATTGGGTAGCATTCTTTTTATTTCACAATTTCTGATTAATTTGATGTGTTTTTCAATTTTTAGTTTGTATTATTTAGTAACCCATGGAAAGTAAATAAAAAACGATTCACATTATAAAACATTATTTTGAAGTAGAAAAATACACAAAAATCAAAATTACGAGCTAAAATAAAAATAAAAACTATTTTAATAAATCTTCAAAATGCCTACCACCTTGTTCTAAGTAAATTTTATTCCTACGACGAAAATAATTTTTAACATTACTGGGTTAATAGTTGCAAAAACGTTTCGGATTCTATTTTCGTATCTTCCGCAGTGGTTGATAGTTCAGCGTACACTTTTTCCTTGGCGTAACCCCAAAAAAGAAATCAAGCGAGGAAATATCTGTAGATCTCGCTGGCCATCGTGTTGGTCCTTCCCTTCCTTTTCACTTTTCAACAAATGCATTATTAAACCTTACTACACCGACACGATGTGAAAATGCATGTCCCTAATCTTCAAGGTATCCAAATAATTTATTAACCAGGAAATTCAAGTACAAATTCGAATTTAGGATACCGTCGAAGAAAAAGGGACCAACAGCTGAAGTACCGAACATGCATGCCCAAGCATTAATGGACCATTTCTCTTGGCTATGAACTCGGAAATAGTGAGGGTTTTTAATTTGAGTAATAATGAAAATTGGGCTGGTTAATAAATTGCGGTTGATGGTGCACTCAGCTGTAAGCATTATCTTATCCAAAAATGGTACATTTTCGTTTAACTTTTGTTCTACCCAATTGCAAAGATTAATCCTGTTCTGAAAATCGGTCTCCTTGAGCTCTTGATGTAGTTGGATATATTAAGGATGAAATTTGTATTTTTCCAACCAACTTCAAAAAGTTGGTTCATTAATTCGTCTGGATGTCTGTGTGTCTATGCGTTGCACGATGTTAGAAAGCTGGAAGTGATGTCATCTTATAGGAAATTCTTTACAGATTCCAAATCTCTGATAGATTTTTTGATCTGATCACTTGTTCGCGATAGGGAGGCCGTTAACATCGAAATTTCGATATTAAGATATAAGGAGTCATTTTTATAATAATTTTTTTTAGGTAATTTAAGATATCATAAATTCATGAAAGTAGAGAATCACCATGTTGCAATTTTGAAGTTGGTTGAAATTAGAATTCTATAAAAATTCACACCTTTTTAAATTTGTTAATTATTCTTTTTATTTTATTTTCTAATTTCACTCATAATTTTGATTTTGTGTTTAGTTTTTTTCTAGTTAATTAATAATGTTTTATAATGTGAATAGTTTTTTGTTTATTCTCCACGGGTTACTAGATAATACAAAGTAAAAATTGAAAAATACAGTAAATTAATCATAAATTGTGAAATTTTTACCGAAGAATGATACCGATTATTTTATGTCGTTAGAAAGGTAAAAAAATTCCGTATTTGATGCAAAAATGAAAAAATGACCGTTCCATTTGAAAAATCAAGTTACCAGTGATTGAAGTTTTCTAAATTGATAAAGTAATTTCTCTAAATATAAGAAGAATTCGAATTTGACTATTCGGTTTACGCTAGTACATTTTTATGCCTAGTAACATCGCAGAGTCATGGCCTTCTAAGTTTTGAGGTCACAGCGATATTTAGTTTTTTTCAGATATCTACTTTTTGTAAAAATGACGAATTGCGGCTAAACCATTCTAGTCGCACTAGAATTGACTAAGGAATCGAAATATGCAATGATATATAGGAGGTTCCATTTGAAAAATGCAACTTTGATATAAATCGTCCGTTATAAAGTTTGCGGTTCAAGTGAAAATACTTTAGGTTTGTAGCCTTAAGGATACCCCACCACATCCCATCAACAAACTTTAAAAATATTCCTTAATAAACCCACAATCTTCTTATAGTCTACTTATAATATATCATCTTTGCTACAACTCAAAATTATTGTAACGAACACAGGGTGTACCAAAAGAGAGTAATACCAAAAATTATATTTTTTTAATGGAATGCTTTAGTTTTTTATGTGGCAAATCAAGTCTCAGTAGTTTCTATACTTAACTAAAAATTTGTAAGATTGTCAAATACAGTGTTGCCAAGTTTTTTCTTCAAAAATTTAGTCAAACACATATTCTTTTCAAATGTTATATCTCTGCAACTGTTCGTTAGTTTGCCTGAAAATTTTACGTAATATTAGCCCAGATCATCCTGAACTGTCTTTACTTTCAGATTCTATCATACAAGGTGTCCAAAATTTCTCCTCGAACACTTCTATTTTAATTGAATTTCTTAAATACAACGTCCATTGAAGAGCTTAAAGTGTGCTCATTCAGAAAATACTATTTGCCGTACTTATCTCATCGAGATATTAAATTTCTTCGAAAATTTACACAAAGAATGAGAAAAATCACAGGCGGAATGGCACCAGGAACTATTAAATTTTTCCATAAGTAGACCGGTTTAGTAAATATTGACCGACGCGCACTTATTGAACTTGCTCCTTTATATAATTTACACCAGCGGATTACTAGAGAAGCCATTGAAATTGAGAAGAGGCCTAATGCCCTTAACAAACGTGATGATAGTTCTAGGATACCGCATATTTGGAAGAACCTTATTAAACAAAATTCAAAATTACCAATAACTCAAAATCTTCCCAACATCTCGGCCAATATTACATCTACATCACCTCTAAATCCTGATACTCAAAATTCTGTTAACATTCCGGCATCTAATACAATTCCAAATTCAACGTCATACCTTGGATCTGCAAATCGAAGCAGAACTCGTTCATCAAAATTATTATAATTGATTAGTTATCTTGTTTCATATTTCATTACTAAATATCATTCTTGACAAAGGGGACATAGTAAGTCCCCGAAACGTTGAATATTGTATATTTTCACGTTAATAAACACAAGTTGTTCCGAATAATGTCTTTATTGAATATATATATATATATATATATATATATATATATATATATATATACTGCTGGTTTCTCCGGTGTTGATTCGCGTAGCTCTTCTGGTCCCCAAAAGACCATTTGTTGCAAAACGACGTTTCGGCAAAGTCTCATTTGCCATCTTCAGGTTGGTAACTGTCTGCTCCTGCTTCGAGTTACTCGAACTGAACTAACTTCCTGTTGTGTGTGCTGCAACAACATTGAACACAGGGAATCAAACAGTGAAATCAGTGAAGGTAGTGAAAGCAGCGAAAGCAGTGCAAGCATTCAAAGCAGTGAGTGAAAGTAATAGGGTACATAAGCAGCAGCACACACAACAGAAAGTGAGTTCAGTTCGAGTAACTCGAAGCAAAAGCGAACCTGAGGATGGCAAATGAGACTTAGCCGAAACGTCGTGTTGCAACAAACGGTCTTTTGGAGACCAGGCGTGCTATACGGACAAACACCCGAGAAACCAGCAGTACATACAGCAGCCGTGAAAACCTAAAGATCAATATATATATATATATATATATATATATATATATATATATATATATATATATATAAAACAAGGCGATTCTAAAATAGGAGGTAAAAATTAGGGAGCTGATGCAGCATAGCAATGCAAACAAAAAAGTTCCTATCAACTTGGGTCATAAAACGCACCATTACGGAAATACAGGGTATTTAGTTTTCAATTTGATAAGTTAATTTATTTAATATTTCCGTTAGTTTTCAATAAATAGCTTTCAAATTTGTAGCATTGCCTATAATTCTTATGTCGAATAACGTGATTTATCTAATTTCAATGTATCGTGCAGATGGCGCTAGTTGCCGCATATTTTTGTGGTTAAAAATGACGTAACTTTTTTCTAACAAAAAGTATCAACTTTCCAAAGGCACGATTGGATTCTGCGATCAATATTGCATAAAAAAGGTATACCTTATTGAGCTCGGTATCTGTAACCATTTCCGAATAAAACTCAATTTCACATTTCAATTCTCAATTATTGCTATTAGTACAATTCGGAGAAGTCAGTAGAATATTATTGAAATGAATGATTATAAACAGATTTAACAGAAAATATGAATAAATTATCGATAATGATATCATTACAATTCTCAAAGTGTCCTCCATTTTCCTGTATATACTGTTCCAGTCTTCTCATAATTGAAAGTACTACACGATTTAGTCTTTGCTCTTGTACTATTTCATTGAAAGTGTCTTCAATTCGCTGGCGCAGTTCCTCTACAGCGATATCTACAACCGTTGTCGTTAAAAATGAAATTTTGCATTACGTGGACCTTGTTCGTGTGTAATCCAATCATACATTCGCATTCGTATGGCACTGAAACGTAAAAAAAGTAGGCACTGACAGTAGCTTGATAATATTTCGCTATCTGTCATTAATATTGAAATTGTTTGATATTGTGTTTTGCATCATTGTTAAATTAAAATGCCGCTCTACACATTTTATGAATATGTTGATATGCTGTTGGTGTTGGGCGAATGTCTTGGAAGTGCACGGGCTGCTGTGAGACGGTACAGTGAAAAATATTCCAGAAGAAATCTGCCTAATTATAAAACATTACTGTCTACTGAACGCCGCTTACGTGAAAGTGGACTGCTGATGGGGGAAGCCGAAGGACGGTGAGATCAGTTGCAAATGAAGAGAATATTTTGAATATTATTGAAGATAATCCCACTGTTAGTACTAGGCGTGTGTCACTACAAATTCAAGTGTCACAACCAGTTGTTTGGAGAGTTGCAAAAGAACAACAATTGCATCCGTACCATTTCCGTCAAGTCCAGAATATTTTGCCAGGTGCTAGACCCATACGCATGAGATTTTGTGGATTGCTCCTGAGGAGGCATGAACACGACCCCAACTTTCTTTCAAATATCATCTTTAGCGATGAGGCTACTTTCACCAGAAACGGAGTGTTTAACATGCATAATGAACATGTTTGGGCCGATGAGAATCCGCATGCAAGAAAAACTATTCATTACCAACATTCTTTCAAAATTAATGTCTGGGCTGCAACACTTGGGACAGAACTTAGGCTACCGCATTCTCCAAGGTAATTTAACCGGAGAAACGTACCACGATTTTTTATCCAATCAACTTTATGAACTTTTGGAAGACATTCCTTTAGCGAGAAGGTGTGCCCTATGGTACATGCATGATGGGACCCTTCCCCATTTTAGTCGACAGTGTCGTATATGGTTATCCGAAAATTTTTCAAATCAATGGATAGGCCGAGGCAATGAGGTTCCTTTAATTTGGCCCCCTAGGTCACCAGATCTCAATCCTATGGATTTCAATGTTTGGGGACAAGTGAAAGATAAAGTATATGCTCAGTTGATTGAAACTGTTGAGGAACTGCGCCAGTGAATTGAAGACGCTTTCAATGAATAGTACAAGAGCAAAGACTAAATCGTGTAGTATTTTCAATTATAAGAAGACTGTAACAGTGTATATACAGGAAAATGGATGACACTTTGAGAATTGAAATGATATCATTATCGGTAATTTATTCATATTTTCTGTTAAATTTGTTTATAATCATTTATTTCAATAATATTCTACTGACTTCTCCGAATTGTAATAATACCAATAGTTGAGAATTGAAATGTGAAATTGAGTTTTATTCGGACATGGTTACAGATACCGAGCTCAATAAGGTATACCTTTTTTATGCAATATTGATCGCAGAATCCAATCGTGCCTTTGAAAAGTTGATACTTTTTGTTAGAACAAAGTTACGTCATTTTTAACAACAAAAATATGCGGCAACTAGCGCCATCTGCACGATACATTGAAATTAGACAAATCACGTTATTCGGCATAAGAATTATAGGCAATGCTACAAATTTGAAAGCTATTTATTGAAAACTAACAGAAATATTAAATAAATTAACTTATCAAACTGAAAACTAAACACCCCGTATCTCCGTAATGGTGCGTTTTACGACCCAAGTTGATAGGAACTTTTGGTTTGCATTGCTATCCTGCATCAGTTCCCAAATTTTGACCACATATTTTAGAATCACCTTGTACAGGGTGTCCCAACGATAGAGTAAAGTAAGTTTATGCTTAACTAGAATTATTTGTGTAAATATTGTATGGACCATGGGGTAGAGGTAAGAAGTGTGCATTTTTTTTAAATATTGGAAGTTATACAGGGTGTGCCAGAAAAGCAGGACGTGAAAAAGTATGATTTTTTTGTCAAATATATCCTATATCTATCTTTGATAGTTTTCGAGTAATTTCGATTTTTTCACACTAGCTACTTTATTTTCGATAACATTGCATTGCATGGATCTTGGTAGCCATGGAAAATAATAATTGCGTTACTAAGATACAAAGGTTTCCTACTTGTCAAAATAAACACATATTAAATTTGTCGTTTTCGCATTTAACTTGTTATCAATTCTTGTATCAATTATGGATTATTCGACAAATGAATTAATTGATATGATATACGTGTTGGGCGAGGCTGAAAAAACCCTTTATTGGCACAACGAATCTACAAAATGAAATATTTAATAATATTTCAAGTTCTTTTTCTTCATTAGCTGCCCTTTTATTAACAACTTTACGTTTGAAGTATTTAACACTACCGCTAGAATCAAATCTATCCATCAAATTTTCCAAGCCAACAGTAGTAGGTATTCGACTTTCAGGATATTTCATTTTGTAGATTCGTTGTGCCAATAAAGGGTTTTTTCAGCCTCGCCCAACACGTATATCATATCAATTAATTCATTTGTCGAATAATCCATAATTGATACAAGAATTGATAACAAGTTAAATGCGAAAACGACAAATTTAATATGTGTTTATTTTGACAAGTAGGAAACCTTTGTATCTTAGTAACGCAATTATTATTTTCCATGGCTACCAAGATCCATGCAATGCAATGTTATCGAAAATAAAGTAGCTAGTGTGAAAAAATCTAAATTACTCGAAAACTATCAAAGATAGATATAGGATATATTTGACAAAAATGATAGATTTTTTAATCCCGAATAAAATGAAATAAAAATAAAATGGGTGTGCAATTAAAAAAAAACTGATTTTTTTTAATTTGAGAATTTTCAAATTTGAAAGGTTATAACAAACACCCTGTTGAGAAAATTAGAAATACTACTCGGCCTAAACGTTAGTATAATATCACTCATTTTTCACACGAAATATCAATTTTTTTAATTGTGAAATAACGGAACAATTGCCCATTCATCAACCCCACGAAAATGACCATAATAATCTTTAAACGCGAATATCTCAAGAACTAAAAACTTTCAGCCAATATTTTGTATGACAAAATATGTTTGTATGGACACGTAGAATTAAAAACTAAAATCAAATACGGGTGTTCTATTTAAAAAATCATACTTTTTCACGTCCTGCTTTTCTGGCACACCCTGTATAACTTCCAATATTTTAAAAAAATGCACACTTCTTACCTCTACCCCATGATCCATACAATATTTACACAAATAATTCTAGTTAAGCATAAACTTACTTTACTCTATCGTTGGGTCACCCTGTACATATACAGGGTGATTGGTCGAAACCATTCATTAGAAGTATTAGGAGTTACAGCCATGGCTGATTTCTGAAAGTTTGTATCTGGACTAAGTGATTCATATTCTATTTCAGGAAAATATTTTCATGATGACTACACTTCCGATTATACCGGAAGTAGCCATCAACTTTGTTATTTTAAATAGAATCGTACCCTTTTTATGGCATATTCGAATTGTACTCGCCATTTAAGTAGAAATTTTATCAATGTTCCCTATACTTAAATTTAATAGTTTTTGAGATTTAAATTTTTTTTCGAAAATTATTGGTTGAACACTATGACATTTGACAATGCCTACTGGCGCCATTTTTAGTACGAAGCAAGTAATATTGACGTTATGCATAGGGGTATCTTTAAGCTTTACGCTGATGCTTCCGGTACTGCCGAATTATCTACAGGGTGTTCAAAATGTGACTTCCATCTTTTGAAAATAAAAACCATCAAAACTTAACTTTTTCAAATACAATGCCCAATATTTTCTTCCTTTAACGGATGAAGAATAAAATTCTGCATTGATTTGTATTAGCATTCCCTATACCTATCTTCGATAGTTTTTCTCATATTGAGGTATTTGTTCATTTCTTCTGAAATTCAAAACGATTTACCTGATTTTTCCATGGATAGCCATGCAAACCACAGCTAAGTTTGTTGTTAGTAACTGTCAATACCTTTTGATGTGTTTCTGTGTTCGGTTTATCAAAATGGAAAATGGGAAGTATTCAAACAGGGATATTTTGAACTTATTTTATATTCATGGAGAATGTGATAAGATTATTAGCAGAACTTGCCGTTTGTTTAATGACCGATATCCTCATTTAACAGCAATGAACAAGCACAAATTTAAGCGAATAGGGTCAAACTTTTTACGGTATGGAACAGAGAAAGCTGCCAGAACACGATCAAAGCCTATTACTGGCGAAGAAGCTAATGAAGTTAATGTCCTAGCATATTTTAATAACTATCCCCACGGCTCGATACGATCTGCTGCAGAAGATTTGGGCCTGTCTTACTATTCCATACAATACATCTTAAAGAAGCATAAAATGCATGATTATTCGTTTACCTTGGTTGAAGCACTTCATCCAGGCGATAATTTCAAGCGAGTGGAATTTTGTGAGCAAATGTTAATCAGAATACAGGAAGACCCGCTGTTTTTACGAAAAATAATTTGGACGGACGAAGCAAAATTTACCAGAGAAGGAATTGTTAATCGACGTAATTGGCACTATTGGGCGTCGGAAAACCCACATTTCAAGCGAGAATCAAATTTTCAAAACAAATTTAGTTTTAACGTGTTTTGTCTTGTAATGAATGGTCGTGTCTCTTTTCAAATTTATGATGAACATTTGACAAGTATAAAATATTTGGAGATTCTGAGAACGGATGTCTCTGAATTTTTAGAAAATCTGCCTCTTAATATTTTACAATACTGCTGGTATCAAATGGACGGAGCTCCTGCACATTCAACGTGTGACGTTGATCAAGAGCTCACCACTATGTTTGGTGATCAGTGTATCGGTCGAAACGGACCATGGCGGTGGCCTCCCCGATCTCCCGATCTAACTCCACTCGACTTTTACTTGTGGGGCGAAGTCAAGAATCAAGTATACGCCACTCCAGTCCACACAAGAGAAGACCTAGGCTTAAGAGTAACGACAGTATTTCGCCAGTTAAATCGTCATCACGTCAAAAAAGCTTGCACGAAAGAAGTTTAGTCAAGACTTTTAGGTTGTCTTCAACAAAATGGAGGCCACATAGAACATTTATAAAATTTTGAATTGTTTTTCTTACTTTCAATAATATTAATAGTTATTATTTGAATATTACTTTTATTCTCATCTTATTTGTTGACGAAATTTAACAGTTCTGTTTTCTTTGATAAACTACATTAATGTAATTGGTTTCTGCATCTGTAGTAGGCTTCGGCCGTGGAGAAATCGAATTAATTTTTCTAAATTTCGGACGAGATTTTAGAAATACCTGAATAACTGAAAAACTGTTCAAGATAGGTATAGGGAATGCTAATACAAATCAATGCAGAATTTTATTCTGCACCCGTTAAAGGAAGAAAATATTGGGCATTGTATTTGAAAAAGTTAAGTTTTGATGGTTTTTATTTTCAAAAGATGGAAGTCACATTTTGAACACCCTGTAGATAATTCGGCAGTACCGGAAGCATCAGCGTAAAGCTTAAGGATACCCCTATGCATAACGTCAATATTACTTGCTTCGTACTAAAAATGGCGCCAGTAGGCATTGTCAAATGTCATAGTGTTCAACCAATAATTTTCGAAAAAATTTTAAATCTCAAAAAATATTAAATTTAAGTATAGGGAACATTGATAAAATTTCTACTAAAATGGCGAGTACAATTCGAATATGCCATAAAAATGGTACGATTCAATTTAAAATAACAAAGTTGATGGCTACTTCCGGTATAACCGGAAGTGTAGTCATCATGAAAATATTTTCCTTAAATAGAATATGAATCACTTAGTCCAGATACAAACTTTCAGAAATCAGCCATGGCTGGAACTCCTAATACTTCTAATGAATGGTTTCGACCAATCACCCTGTATATATATATATATATATATATATATATATATATTCTCGTCATTTTTCTGATTGAACTTTGCATTTTTTTGAAAAACCATATGGTACTACGACAAACTGAGGACTCTAGCATTAAAACGTACTAATTCAGTTTTAATTTTGATCAATTCTAAGCCCGTGTGAAAATAATAAGGGTTTTCGAGGTCGCGCGCTACTCCCGTTCGCACCAATTATAAGTCTTATTTCGCGATTTTTTCCGGACAAACGATAGCTCGGATGAAAAAGTTACTAGCGATATTTTTTATTCAGAAACACTTACTCTACTTGCCAGAATTTTTGTTCTTTTGTATCTCAAACTGTTTTAAAAATATTAACGATTTTCGAAAAAATCAAAAAATTGTTGAGATAACCAAGAAATACTTGAAGAAACATAATTAAGATCCAGAAATATATTGAAACGTTTATTGGATGTAATTTGGTATTGGGAAGATAAGTAGTTCCATTTATATTATCGCCAATAACGTTCTTGAGTAATTGAGTCAATCATATTGCAGTTATTTCTATATAGTTTTAGGATTATGCCGAGTTTAAGGTAAATAACTCTCAAATGTTTAAGTATTTAATGGAAACCTTTAGCAGGTTTCATACTTAATATAACTTCGCACTAATTAAAAACAAATTCCTCGCTAAGCATATTTTTTATTAGCGTAGGTACATATAAAATAATAAAACGCCTCGTTTTATTAACATTTATAAAACAAACGTTTTATTAGCAACAGTCACAAAGCAATTCAACTAAAATGAAACAAAATATGCAGTAACAAATTTAATATCACCGTAATAAAAATAAAGTAAGAATAGTCGATAAATCTTACAGCCCTAAAATACATTTCTTCAAGTTATTAGAGAGTTTCCCGACTCTTAAGCTCGATACGGGCGACCGACGGGGAGTTTACAAATTTTCGTCATGGTAGGTTATAAATTAAAATTTAATACTCGCATTAAAATGGGGAAGAGAATTTCTATATCCACGACTTCTAATTTATTATATGCATTTTACCTATCCAATTAGTTATTAATTGTTTTTTGCGAATACTTACTTGGGTATAATTAAAGCTATTTTTATTTTATTGACTTCATTAATTGCTTTGTCGTTAATTAGTATTGTAGGTAGTATTCTGTAAACTCACTATATTAAATGCAAATTTGGTTCATTATTTTATATCTCCCGTTTACACCTTGGAATTGTTTTAATAATTAGTAGAAAATTGTGTTTAAAGACTAAAAAACTAATTTATCTTTTGATTACAGCAACTTAGCATAAATTCCGTATACTATTCCCATTTTACCAACGTTTGTAAACTTTTCATATATTTAATTGTTTTTTCCCAAGCTATTCTTGATGCAAGAAAAAGTTGCTAATTACACATAACAAGACTAAAAATAAGACAACAAGATCAACAGTCTATTGTAATACTTTATCATTACTTTCTCAATTATTATTGCTGTTAATAAGGTTAATGTTTTATACACTTTTACAGCCACAAACACATTCATCGCATTTTGTTAATTATAATAGTAACATAATTAAAATTACGAGCCTTTAGCCCTACGTCACCATTTACAAATATATAGCATATAAAAAATAAGTACTACCACGTGGTCAATGTACAACCTTTCGAACTACATTTCATTTAAACACAGGTGGTTGTTATGGAAATGTACATTATACATTTCATGAATAATGCGAGTTCCTCCCGGAAAATAAAATAAACAGAAAACGACAAAACTGACAAAAAAATCAAACATATCTTTTTTGTAGATATTAATGAGCTTTAACAAACAAAATACACCCATATTAGCAGTACCGTATTTACCATCACGCAAATCACGTGCGCAAAGCGCCAAGTTTTAGGGGGATTTATAGATGACACAAAGAAATTTAAACCACGTAAAATGAATTGTTGTAAATAAAACTTTAAACCAAAATCGTGTTAATTTTTTTAGTTTTATAGTAACATTTTCTAGCACTTTAATCATACTAAAGGATGCACACACGTATAAACCTTCCCAAAAAAATCTGACAATTTTATTGAATTGAAAAGAAAGAAAAGGGCCACGTATTTCATTCCCTTCCCAAGGGGGAGGGAGGGCTGCTCGAGCTTTCCGAGCTCCTTCAGCCACAATCACAGATTCCCAGCATACATATATACATTACGTATATAGGAATGGTGAGATTCATGATGGGTGTGGTCAGGATAAGATCGGAAGGAACGGAGTTAGGGTTCTGACGGGGAAAATACTACCCCATCATTCGCGTAAGTAGCCGCGCATGGTGTGCATATACGCAGTGCCATGCCATAGTTCAGCATTATTGTCGACTGTGCACCTCACATTGCCCACATCGACCAATTATCCATCATTATACGATATGTTCAGATAAACGGAAAACTTGTGGAGCGGTTCATTGGATTTTTGCCGAACGTGGGTCATAAATCAGAACAAATAGAAAATGAGTTCTTATCAAAACTGGAAGATCTTAACATAGAATTAATAAATTGTCGTGGTCAATCTTATGACAACGCTAGTAACATTTCAAGAGTTTACACCGGCTTGCAAGCTCGCATTATGAAACGTAACCTACTTGCTTACTATCTTCCTTTCGCAGCACACTCCTTGAATTTAGTATGGTTGTGTAAAGCGGAATATGTTAAAGAAGCTGTTACATTTGTCGATGATTGTTACACGTCCAATCCGCACTAGGCGTCGCGTATGCTTACATTATTAAACGGGTTGCCAAGCCAGCTACAGTGGAAATGGGCGGGGTCGAGATAGGGAGTAAAATGATTGAACAAAAAGCTCAAACACCTTGCACTTACCATAAATTCACAACTTGTACAGCTCAGTCCAGGAAAGATGTCTCTTGGCGCCACCACAATCTTAAATTTTACTAAAATAAACCGTCTTAGGCGAGATGGTAAATTAATTCTGCTTGATTGTGAAAAACAGGATTGAAGCCTACTTAGTAAACTCATACACTAACTTCTCAAACACACTTCCAAACAAATCAACTCAAAAGTTCAAAAAATTTAATGATACACGGGCCGTTATAACTTACTGAACACACCCTGTATGAATGGAAACTGCAATTCATAAAAATAAAATGTTAACTTATGTACTTTTTAAACTGTCCCTCGTATATCTACCAATTTATATCTGCAATGATTAATGAGCTTTAAATTAAATAAATAGGCAATGCCCAATTTAGAAAAACCTCGAACACAAAATGAAAAAAACGAAATAATCTAATGATATTCGTTAACCCAATGAAAACTACTCGTTAATTGCTAAATAACTCAACGTTAAAATGATTAGTACTTTCTTCATTAAGATCTCTTTATATTTGATCAATATACCAACTTTAGTGTTCCTAGTTAGACATTCATAAATATATTTATGCTTTATCACTTCAAATATAAACATTCTGCTTTATGGAAATACTAAATAAAAATTTAGTATTTTGTTACTAATGTTCTGCTTTATTTTCCAAATTTTTACTGAAATTTTGTGAAATATCTGGCCAATACAAGATGTCAGATCGATCCTTAATCTCCAAAATAAAATAAGGCATAGATTACTTTCAATTATTAAAAATATGTAACCAGTCAAGTCAATATCACAAATAAGCAATGCAATAATTTAAACACTCTGTACATATATTGCGGATAAATATTTACACATCCGTAGTCGAAACCACCAAATAGCCCTAATTAAAAAATACCCAAATCTTGGAACTAAATATACACAAAAATATCAATACAGCTCGATTACCTTTTTTTATTTTAACTTAAATGAATAATCGCCAAATCAAAGAAAAAAAGTTATCTTAAAAAGCTGATCGTGCTCATATTCGTCAATAAGTCTTATAGCTAATTCTTACAATAAAGGTCATTTAATCCGTTTTCTGCCGGTATGATATGTAGTGCATTTAATCGGTGAGACGTATTTCTTTAGTTGCTAACGGCCTTTAAATTGGCCAGCACTTTGGGTACACACACAACAACCGTATTTCTTTAACGCACCCGCAAACAGTTCTTCATTCACGTGTCTTCATGGTCCTTTTGTTTTTCTTTAATTTAGCATAATATCGTATTTATGTATAGATGTTAGCTCTTCACTACATACACGTTTAACACAAAGGGTATGTTTGGTTCCCCCTTTGGATATCGAATCTCTTACTTGCTTCTTTTATACAATCGAATTGTATTTGGTGACGATTGTACGAATATATTTCGAACGTTCATAAAACCACCACTTCTTTAAGCTACTTTTACAATTCTCGGTTCGTTATTTATTCGTTAAGTAGTTACCTTAAGCTTTTAAAACTTTTGTAATGTCACACGCTGTACCCTTAATAACACTTAATAACCCTGTAACAAAATACTTGTTTAATTTTCAGATCTGCATAAGCACTTTTAATTTATTGAAGAAAAATAATATAAAATAGTTTTTCCTTCGACCCTCAAGTTACTACTTGGTTTATTTATGAATGTCTACTTATTATCAATCCCACTAAGGATTATTGCATTCGTTCTACTTATACGCTACACACATTACGATTTTCATGCCTTCAGTCGTCCTTTCTAAATGCATCTCGCGCTATATTAAAAATCTACCTATCATAATCGCGTATTCACTGCGTCTCTACATCGCGTCACAATGTTCAACATGGAAACAACCACGCTACCCTGTACAACACCCGCCGCCATCTTTATTTTACGCGGAATTTTATAAAATCTCCTCGAATAAATCACCTATCATCACCACATACATTCAGTATATTCACCAGGTCGTTCTTCGTCTTTTCATCTTGCATGTGTGCGAATTTTATTCCCGCATCATTTTTGTGAAATCGTCCCATTCTAATTCCCTTTACGTACACATACCCATTCAATTTACCAATATTGCACAACATTACCAAACATTTCGAGAATAAAAACATGCATCCGTATTCCTTACTGCACGTTAATACAATTTCAATATACCACAATCTCACCCCTTGTACGTCTGCAACCATTTCTTTAGTTCAAATTCCTTCATACACAGTAGGAAAAAGACCAGTAGTTTTACCAGTGCCGTATCAATAAAAATTTACTCAAAACATTATTTAGTATGTGATGTGATGTAGTAAGTGATTTAACTGAAAGTTTAAGTTTTATTATTTTAAAATGTGTATTATAAATAATAAATTATCTTGCGCTACAATCTATGCCCTTGCGTTAACGTAAAAATTGATTCCTAGGTATGACGTTGACGTATAGCAGGTTATAATCATAAATACTCGAATTATACGGACTGTATAATTATATGCGTAAAGCGCAAAACACCTAAATCCGGCACTGCATATAAGATCATGTAAGCCGAAGATGTTTCACTTTTCGTACGATATTTTAAGAAAAATACATTATTAAATACCTGATTTGTATTTTAGTCTTCCAAGGGTTAAGATGGCTAGAAAACCTAACTTTATTTAAAACCACATAATTTTCAGATATGGTCTTCACTACATTTTTTTCTTTTTGCTCTAAAAACAAAAGACACGCCCACTGTATCATTCCGAACACGATATGCAGGAAAATCCTCGTTTAACCAATAATTTATTCATTAAAAGTACCTACGTTTATATCAAAACCACACAAAATATTATAATCAGAGATTGCATTTCATTTATTCAAATAAATTAAATTACATGTAAACTTCTCATTTTTAAAATATATCGGTAAAGTAGAGTTATACCTATTTTATTATATTATATATTAGAGTTTACATCAGTTCTACATACATAAAGACAAAATTTACATCGATTGGGGCTTGAACCTTGGTGGCGCAGTTGGTTAGCGCGATACTCTAGCAAAGTACAGGTCGTAGGTTCAAATCCTACTCGAGGTAAACTTTTTATTTATGTATTTAATAAAATTAATAATAATTTTTAATTAGAGTTATACCTGTCAGACAATTTTGCTATATTTTTTGATCTTGTCACTGACGTGTGCTCCATGTGAGAAAAGGTGTAATATACTTATACCTGATAAAATTAAATCTGATGATTGTCGAATACCTCTTTTTATAAAGATCATAATGTGGAAAAGTATTTTACTCATTTTTTGATAAAATTTTGTGGATATTAATTAGAATATTGCGGATGTTTTGAAAACGTTGGTATAAATATTTTGCTAAACT
This sequence comes from Vesta saturnalis, assembly GCA_036346205.1. NCBI lineage: Eukaryota > Metazoa > Arthropoda > Insecta > Coleoptera > Lampyridae > Vesta > Vesta saturnalis. The sequence continues at coordinate 4,748,354 of JARFJB010002320.1, forward strand.
TAATGGAGTCATCACAACATACCGTGTAGCACTATTGTATCTGAATTGCCGTGGAAGCTTTTTGTACCATATTCATATTTTATGTTAAAGGTCTGATAAAATATAGTTGCGAATTTATTTGGCTGTTCGAGTGTAGTTAATTCAAGCTTTAACTAGTTAAGATAGTGTAGACATACTAAGATACCGTGCTTTTTTGCAAGGTTGACATTTTTTTGGTTACGTAGCTTGCCCATGTAATTTGACGCTGTGTGTGGGTGTGTGGGTACGTGGGTGTGTGGGTGTGGGTGTGGGTGTGTGGGTGTGGGTGTGTCGGTGTGTGGGTGTGGGTGTGTGTGTGCTGTGTAGCTGTGTGGGTGTGTGAGTGTGTGGGTGTGTGGGTATGTGGGTGTGTGAGTGTGGGTGTATGGGTGTGTGGGCGTGTGGGTATGAGTGTGTGGGCCTGTAGGTGTGTGAGTGTGTAGGTGTGTGGGTGTGTGTGTGTGTGTGGTTGGGTGGATGGATGGGTGCGTGCGTGCGTGGTTCGTGTGTGCGTGCGTGTGTGTGTGTGTGTGTGTGTGTGTGTTACCAGCCTGGTATTTGTCAAAGTAAACGAAGTTTTTATAATAGGTATCGTTGATCGTTGATCGCTGATCGTTGATCGTTGATCGTTGATCGTTGATCGTTGATCGTTGAACGTTGATCGTTGATCGTTGATCGTTGATCGCTGATCGTTGATCGTTGATGTTGATCGTTGATCGTTGATCGTTGATCGTTGATCGTTGATCGTTGATCGTTGATCGTTGATCGTTGATCGTTGATCGTTGATCGTTGATCGTTGATCGTTGATCGATCGTGATCGTTGATCGTTGATCGTTGATCGTTGATCGTTGATCGTTGATCGTTGATCGTTGATCGTTGATCGTTGATCGTTGATCGTTGATCGTTGATCGTTGATCGTTGATCGTTGATCGTTGATCGTTGATCGTTGATCGTTGATCGTTGATCGTTGATCGTTGATCGTTGATCGTTGATCGTTGATCGTTGATCGCTGATCGCTGATCGTTGATCGTTGATCGTTGATCGTTGATCGTTGATCGTTGATCGTTGATCGCTGATCGCAGATCGCTGATCGCTGATCACTGATCGTGGATCGTGGATCGTTGATCGTTGATCGTTGATCGTTGATCGTTGATCGTTGATCGTTGATCGTTGATCGTTGATCGTTGATCGTTGATCGTTGATCGTTGATCGTTGATGGTTGATGGTTGATCTTTGATCGTTGATCGTTGATCGTTGATCATTATGCGCTTAAGGATTGTCTTTTGTAGATTATAAGATTTTGGGGGAAATCCTTCGGTAGAGAGGGGGGTTTATAAGGAGCAGTTTTTGCATTTTATCTGAAACAGCTGCATATTTCAAATATATAACCAGCATATGAACTTTTATGCTATAAATTAATTATACTTGACCGCAGAATTGAAGTGTTCGTTAAAATTTTTTCAATATCCGAGTAACGATCCACTTATAGAGTATAGAATATATGTAAATATATTTTTAAGGATAATTCAGTTTTATATTACTTTTCTTTAAAATGTTTCGCAGTACAAATTCAAATTAGCGTAAAGAATTAAGAAATAAGGTTTGAAATGCCTTAAGCTATCATGGGTATTTTTATAGAAGTGGGCAGCTTTGGAATTTTTTTTAAGTTAGCATGTAGTTGTCTATTAATCTCTATTTGATATGTTGTCAATTTTCATTATGAACGTATTACGAAAGCGGTTGCTTAACATGTTGACTTACATTATAATTTGATGAAATTTTAACGTAACATAACCTTTACGCCATTCCCTGACGAGGTAGGAAAAACAATCACTGCCTCTTATTTATTTTTTATACACAATCTTTCTCCGTGCTTTCCTAACGTCTGCAAGATTCATGCATTATCTCTGACATGTCCTTTATTTTTAAAACTCCTCATCTTTCTTTCTTTTATCATACATTCTACTGCATTCAGCCAAGTTTTGCGCGGTCTATCAGGCCCGGCCTTACTTCTAACCTCACCCACTATATTTGCTTCGTTAATCTTGCGTTGTTCATTCTCTCAATGTGGCCAAACCAACGTGTACTACTTTTATACCTATCTATATCATCTTTTCATCGTCACACTCCGTCATTATACACTCATTCTTTATCATATCACTTCTGGTTTTATCACATGCGCCTCTCGGGAAACTCATACCTACGGCATTTATTTTTCTTTCGTGTTTTTTTTGACATGCCCATATCTCACTTGCGTACAGTACTGACGGGACAAACACGCGATTATAGATTGCTCGTGTAGTATCTATACTCAATCCTTCATTTCTCATTATCGTCTACATACTTCCAATCACTTTCCTTCTAGCGTTGACCTTTCGCCCAACCTGGCCATCCATTGTACCAACTGCAGTAAAAATCCTACCCAGCTCGTTCACTTGCCCCACAATTTCATCTTGCAGAGTAAATACTCTACTCTCCTTTCCACCTTTCCGATTGAACACCACAATCTTAGTTTTGTTCAGGTTTACTTTTAGGTCCATGCTCTCAGACTATATCAAACTTCTCATCGTTTTTCAACCTTCCTACCGTTCTCTCTACCTCATTTAACCCAATATCGTTCTCAGTTTCATTCGCCTTTCCTTCTACATTCTCCGTATTTAACCCTTCAGTCTTATTTACCTCACTACTGTACTTTTCGAAATGCCAACATTTCCTCACTTCACAATCGTCCCATACTGTTTCGTTGCTCGTATTCAACATTCCTACAGTGTTCTGTTTTGGGCTACGTTTTGCATTTTTGACCCACTTTCAGAAGAGTGTTTGTTTCCCTCAAAATCATTCTGCATTTTTTCTTGTTCCGCAGCCATCATTTGCTCTCGCTTATTCTCGCTGTCTCCTTCGCTTCTTTGTTTCTTAATCTGTACACTTCATACAATCTCTTCTTCTCAGTGTCATATTTTGCAGCAATCATTGCCATGTACGCTTCTTTTTTCTTACATACTACTTTTTTACCGGTTCATTCTACAAAGCACATTTTTCCCGTGTACCTATAGTGGCTCTTCCACAGCTTATCCATGCACTTTGTACGTCATTGTCTTTTATTTCTTCGTTCCACACTGCTTCATTCACATTTAACTCTTTACTCACAGCATTTACATATTTCATCTCGTACCATTATCTACTAGTTTACCTACCCTAATTCTTGACGTTCTCACTACGTTTTCTTTCCTTCTCTAGATCCACTTTTGCCCTAAGCACACCCTCGATACAACCAAAAGGTGATCCGATCCATACTCCGATCCGCGCATTACTTTTGTGTCTCTCACCAGGTTTTTAAGTCGTTCATCATACACTATCAAGTAAATCATACTTTTAGATTCACCTCTTTGCCATGTATTCATAAGTATATACACTTTATATACGTTCAACACCTTCTCTACATCTTTCCAGAGGTTCTCACACTCTTGGTCTCGTTCTCTCTTCACCGGTGCAAAGCATGCAATGAGAAAAAATTTTTGAAATTCCACTTACATTTTAACTCACAAAATAATCGGAGGATACCAATTCGTACTGTTTAACACATCTTTTCGCTCTTTCACTCACGATCATTGCAACTCATTTTGCGTCATGTACTTCAGTCTCAACTCCTGACCACAGTGCTAAACTGTCATCCTCCATCTCTACAGCATCATTTCCTTTGCGCTTGGTCTCTGGTGCACACATAATATCAAGCTGCCTTTCATACAATAAATTCTCAATTTCAAACTTTTCATACATTCGTACATGCCATGTACCAACTTGCCATTCATTCCTTGCACAGTCGTCAGCAACGGGACATATCATTGATCCGTTATTTTTAGTACTTACATAACGGGCAGACCAGTTACTAGCCAAATATTGCCCCGGGCGATGTAGCATTCTCTACTAACGGTATCGTCCTACTACAGGCAAGTTATTTCCCTACCGCCCTGGCAAGAAAGGAAGTATGAAGTAGAAATATAGACAGACTCAAGAATGATACATAATTACATAATTTTCAACCACATCATATTTAAATTAGATTGTTCCATACGCGATTCTGGGTCTCGTGCTATTTTACCTATAGTATTTTTGCTTTTGTTAGAAGCTTCCTAAGGTTTTTTTTTTGTGTTAACCCCATTCCTCTTGTATTTTATATAAATTAACTTCCAAATTTTGTGAAATTTGTTTTTATTGCGACTTTTTTCATTATTAGCCTTCGTCCGTTAGAGGGCGTTCTGATTAGTCATTTTCAAGACGGTTTAATAATATTTAATCTAGCTAATCTTATACACATTAAAGTTAGATTTCGTAGTTTACTTTAATATACGTTTCCTAACTATTACAGTAGGCTTATACTTGCGTTTTCAAGTTTCACATATGAATCTTTATCATTTTTTAAAAACTATTATCATCCACTGAAGACGATAACTGTAATTGTTATCCAAACGTTTATATTTGTAAAAAATTACTAAAAATACACAAAAACATGTGAGTGATAATCCTGAAAGTTTTCATAAAATTAATTGTAGGTATTTACATATTTAACCGAATTGTAGTTTGTAATAAAATTTAACCAAATTCAGTTAATTCAACACATGTACTATTTAATTGAACTAAAACAAAATAATTTTTATTACGTATAATTTTTAAATTAAATTAAATTAAAAATTAAATTAAAAACTTGCAAATTTAGGCCTAGATTTTATACTTAAAGGTACTGTTATTTATGTAATTTTACACTTTAATAATTTAAATTTAAGCGTACGGAAGCTTAGTGTTTCAAATAACACCATTTAAGATTATCATTAATTTAGGGGATTAATTATGAACAATCAGGATGTTCAATTCTAATGATATTAGAAGAATATACAAACGCATATTGTAACTTAAAAAAAGACGCAGATTTATATTTACCAGTCATATACTCTGTACGTGAGGTACAAAGTTAATTTATACATGGAAAAATATTTGTAAAATGTTAGTTAAATTCTTTAATTTTTGTATATCAAGGTATATTTATAAATTTTTACATAATCATCAAAATACTTATACAGTGCGCTCAGAAAGTAACGGATAAATTCATTATTTTCGAAATCGTTAATTTGTGGTCAAAATCCTGTGACACGTCGACTTTTTATTTTGATTTCGGACTTTATACTGTGTCGCACATGTAGATGGCGCTGCGCACTTTCGGGATATAACCCTGCATGTTCTTCGCGGAAATCGATGCAACTCTTTCTCCTGAGTTCAAAAATGCCCTATTTATTGGGATTATTTAAAACAGTATGCGCGATATTAATTATTAAATGTGGCATAATTCGAAAAGTGGTGCGGTGTGATTGAAATGTAGGCTTTTGTCAAAACAACAAGCAACTAGGTTAACTCGATATGGAGTTTATTTTTTATTTTCAAGCGGCCGAAAATCGCATATTTATGTATCGTTACAGGTAGACTTGAAGTACTTATTTTTGTCACCGGAAGACAAAAACCCTTTCAAGTCTTATTTTATGTTTGTTTTCGTTCAGTTTGTTTATTTTAATAAATATTGTGCACTGTTTAGTACCAAACATTGACAGCACTAACACTGCATCACTTTTTGAATTATGCCACATTTAATAATTAATATCGCGCATACTGCTTCAAATAATCCCAATAAATAGGGCATTTTTGAATTCAGGACAAAGATTGCATCGATTTCCGTGAAGAACATACAGGGTTGCCATTTAAAAATATGAACTTTGACATCATATCCGGAAAGTGCGCAGCGCCATCTACATTGAGCGACACAGCATAAAGTCCGGAAGCAAAATAAAAAAACGACGTGTCGCTGGATTTTGACCACAAATTAACGATTTTGAAAATAATGAATTTATCTGTTATTTTCTGAGCGCACTGTATATAATTACAATGCAAATTGTTTTCCAATCAAAATTTGCCATTATTAACATGCTAAAATAAATTTAATAGTGTCTGATTGAAGGCCAGAATTATAATTAGAGTTAGGCTTAAATTAATCTGAATATTAAAATGAATTTTCATTGTAAAATTTTTGGTCAGAGCTTGAATCAGTGCAAAATTACTAGAAAATTTAAATGTGAATAAACTAAAATTAAGTTAGGCCATTACCGTAGTGTATATACTCTGTGGCATATTATAATTAATTACATAATATAATTTTTTAAGTTTTTTATTCTGTGAACGATTTTTTATAATCCATTTCACAATTTCTTTGAAGTTTATAATATTGCTATTTTTGTGCTAAAGGTCGCCGATTTGGCGACTTAAATTTATATATTTTTTGCGTAGGTTAAGGCAGTGTCATCAAAAATGAAATATAGTGAAAGGTTTTGTTTTGAAATAAGTCGTTTGTTAAGAGTCACAGAACGACAAATGTTTGCGGGCTAATGATATTCAATATATGAAAATGTTGAAAGGTCGATAAGGATAAGGAGCAATATGTAACGTACGAGGTAGCAAACGGAAAAATAATATTGATAGACGTCATTCTAACAAAATGAGACTAACGTTTTTCAGTTCCAGTTGTTACGTCTGACAATAACGACACTATTACCACTGATGGTGCGATTGCAAACGAAAACGTTGAAATAAACGGTGTTCGTGGCAATAAATTCCATTAGATGAATTAGGTTCAACCTCAAGATACAATATGTCTATAAACGGGTTAATCTTTCCAATATACGGCGTGGTGCTTTGCGGGACGCAGCATAGCGATTTTCATGGTAATTTTCGTATATTCAACTATTAGCTCCCCTAATTATTTTACAGTAGAAGTGTAAATACGTTTTTTGTAGAGAAAAAAATACTGCATCTGTACATAGTATTAATTATAAATTTCCGTTTTTCTAAACCGCAAAAATCGACAAATTAAATAATTACATTTTATTACAAATCGGTAATGCTTTGGAATCATATAAACAAACAACCTGCGCATCTCCATTATTTGTCATTGTTGCTTGACGTTGACTGATTTTTACATGTAATTCTGGTTCGGCTAAAACATATTCGACGCAAGAAAAGGTAATAATGATGCTTAAGCTAACAATGAGTTTTAAGAGAATCAAAGAAATTGAATTAAAGCAGAATTTAATATGTATAGCGCGAAAACAAAGCTTAGATACATACATAAACTCAGCAAAATTATCAAATTATAACAAATGTTCAAATAAAGCACCGTTTACTGCTAAACAATAACCCAATCTGCCGTAAAATTTCCGTCTAACGTCGGCTAACTGAAAATCCGATATTTTCTTACACTTGGCTTTTAGAGCTTCTACATTTTCAAACTTTCGTCCCGAGTAAATGACAGACTTTAAATGTCCCCAAAGGAAAAAATCATTGGGAGAAAGATCAGGGGATCTTGCAGACCGGTGCATAATTAGAACTAATGACGTTATTGGAAAAACGAATTTAAAAATTAGCGCACATCACGACTGTTATATGAGGGGCATCCATCATCTGGAACCAAATCTCTTTATTGTCTCTAGCAACTTGAGCCATAGCCGTACGTATGTCCTCTTTCAATAACTTCAAGAAACGTCCTCTTGTCAGGTTTTCATGTACCAAAAATGGCCCAATAATGTGATGACCCAGCATTCCCGCCCAAACATCAACCTTTTGGGGATATTGCGCCCTGGCTTGTAAAATATTATGTGAATTCGCAGTAGCCCATTCTCTCAGTGTAGCATTTACCATTACGCAAATTACGCACGTGCGTAAAGCGCCAAGTTTTAGGGAGCGCCAAAATTTATAGATGACGCAAAGAAATTTAAATCACGTAAAATTAATTGTTGCAAATAAAACTTTAAATCAAAATCTTGTTAATTTTTTATCTTTATTGCAACATTTTCTAACACTTTAAACATAACATGGGTTACACACACGTATAAACCTTCCCAAAATAATCAGACAATTTTATTAAATTGAAATACATTTGGTGTATGTTTAAAACACGGCGGCAAGCACTGTAATCATGTTTTATCTTACCTTGATTTTGTTTTGAATGTATTCATTACCAACTAAAATGTTTGAGCTGTTTTTTTTTTGTTTGGGTTTATTTTCAGACGTGAAAAGCGTCCTACCAAACAACCGACTGGAGACTTCCGGACAGTGTGTACGATGTGTTGAGGAGGTACCCTGGATAGTATATTCTTATTTTATTAATCTGAACACTAAGTTTCTGCAGTCTAAATTTATTTGTTATTTTGATTCAGTAGGTATATTATATTCCGCATTCTGATTTCAGTTGTACGTTGTACAGTTCCTTGCCTGTATGCTTACAATTTGTATCACTATTGTAACGCACCTGCATACGCGATGAAAAACTACCCGTATGCTAAAAATAACCAACGCGGTAAGGTAAACATCAAATATTCCTTCTCAATTATTCCATCTGTGCGTGTTTATATATAAACAGGAACCGATCCAGAGATGACTAATTGCGAATTTAGTCGTCGTCCAGCATTAAATATAAATTAGAATTGTACTGAGATGAATTGAAAGCTTAAGTATTAATTATTTATAGTTCTGTATTTAATCGTTATTCGTAAGATTTTCGGGTTTGTATTAAATAAATTACGTAAAGTTTCCATCGTATTAAAAATGTAACACTATTTTAATTTTTAAACTTTTAAATTCAATAATGAGTGAACATCGGAGAAAATTAAGTGGTGCGCAGTATAAAAAAACTTGCTGATGAAATACACAATAAACAAGAACAGACTAGAACAGTATTTCAGTTTGCAAACGCCTGCAAAATCTAAATCTGAACAGATTGTGTATGCCCGGAAACCCCGATGTTACTTATAGCATTAGAGCTATCTTAGACTATGATGATACTGACACTGTTTTAAATGTGCATGCTTCAACTGAAAGTGTCAGTGCTGCTAGTGGTAGTGGTAGTAATTATGGGTTAGGAACACATTATATTGATCCTCAGCCAGGTTCTTCAAAAGATGCAATCGTAAAGGTGTGGTTTAGGGTTCCTTGAATATAAGTGTGTTTCGTCGAAAATTAAAAAATAGTGAAGAATAGTTAGGAACATTTTTAACATACTCTTCTTCGAAACAAAATAGAATATTAAATCTTCACGAAGTATCTCTCAGACTCCAAATGTCAAATGTTACTATTACATAGAAAAAATAGTGCTGGTACCGACTCACACGACTCTACAACTGACATTTCCCACGTCGACCAATTATCCATCATTATGCGATATGTTCAGATCAACGGAAAACCTGTGATGCGGTCCATTAGATTTTTGCCGAATGTGGGTGATAAATCAGAACAAATAGAAAATGCGTTATCAAAATTGGAGGAGCTTAACATGTAAGTAATAAATTGTCGTGGTCACTATTATGACAACACTAGTAACATGTCAGAGGTTTACACAGTATTGCACACTTTTTGAATTTAGTAGGGGTGTGTGCAGAGGAATATGCTAAAGAAGCTGTTTCGCTGCTTTGCAACATTAGCATACTTTTTTCTCAGCTTCTAGTCGTCGATGGGAAGCTTTACAATTAAACTTAAAAAATAATGCAAAACTTCCAAAACGAGTTGATGGGACACGTTGGTCTTCACCACATGATGCCGTAAATAGTTTGTGTGAAAATTGTAATGAATATTTGCAAACTTGAACAGAAATCATGGTAAATTTATCTGAAAAGCTAACCACGCGTATTGAAGCAACTGGAATAAAACGACAACTGCACCGTTTCGAATGCGTCTTTATGAGTGTATTTTGGGAAGTGTTATCAGAACGTTTTCACAAAACCAATAAGTCTTCAATCCGTTGCTACCGATACTGGCGATATAACGCAGGTCTTTTCCTCTTTAACTCAGTTTATAAAGTCCTTAAGATCTGAAGACATGTTTACAACTTTTATTAACAAGGCAAAAAGCTTGCAGAAGAATCATATGAAGATGAACAGCAACGAAGTCGAAAATGAAAACTCTTTCCAGATGAAAGCCGAGATGGTGAAATTACTCTAACTGGAAAGGAAAAATTAAGAACTGAGACATTTTATACTATTTTGGACCGAGTTGTGACCGAACTAGAGAAAAGAGCTGCAGCATATGAAAATATTTTTCAGAAATTTTCATTTCTCTTCTCTTTAAATGAATGTTCACAACAAACGTTAGTTCAGAAATGCGATTATCTCCAAGAAATTTACAATAAATTCATTTTCAACAGAATGTTTGCACTTTTGTGAATTTTTAAAAGAAGAGACCAGACAAAAAGAAAGTATCCGACTTGTTATTTAAAGTTTTATCATCATTATCTCTTAAGTTATCTTCAACAACTTCTTCCAAACTAAAGTCAGAGTCAGATGAATTAGATAACAATCTATCAATCTCTCTATCAGCTCGACTTATTCCTGGTTCTGGAGAAGGAGTATTTTGTCTAGGCTCCATTGGCTCTAAAATATCCTGATTTATAAATCTTCTGAAGCAGTTACATCTTCGTTATTCTCAGAGATAGGTGTAAAGTCTTCCTCACAATTGATGGAGAATATTTCAGTTGTTTTGATCCGTTTAAAGCCTTCTCCATCGTGGTAACCCTATTGTAAACATTTCCAAAAAGTTCGAATATTCTTGCTGTTAAGCAGTTTTTAAAGGCTTGAGAAAAGTTACATTCAGAGCCTGTGTTCTATGTGATGTGTGGGATGGAAGTGATAGCAAATGAATGCCTGAATTTCGACAAAAGTATACGAAGCTAAATTGAATGAGCTCTTCCGTAATCCATCCAGATTTCGAACATTTGTATATCGCGCCCGCAGGACCATTTTTCTAAACCATCTATCATTCTCATTCTCTTAAAAATAAACACGGTTATTTGACATTTCCTATGTTTCGCGGACGCTTCACCAGGACGTTTCGCACGTTTGGGCCTTTTTCTTCGAAAATAATAGAAAATTTTGAGATTAATATTTATTAAATAACACGTACCTAATACATAAAATATTAAAATTCAAAATTATGGGCAATGCCTAACAAATAATCATTAATATCTATTCCTTAGGAAGATAAATGAAATTACCATTAATAATGGTTAACCAGATTACCTACCTAATTGAAATAGGTACAAACATTTAACGAACTTATCCATAAATTCTTAAAAGATCAATTCTAATAACGTTAAATATATAATCCGGATTATAACGTCGCGTCAGTGAAAACAATTAGAGTTTAAACTTAGAATTTTAAATTAATTTTACAAAACCAAATTATATTAATATATTATAATATTATATTAATTATATTAAATATTATTTTATACACAATTATTTGTTCATTTTTCCTACTTGTTTATTGTTTTCTAAACCCACATTCAGAAAACGACAAAACGATTTTGCTCATAATTTTTCAATTTTGTAGAAGTACACCATTTACGAAACGGCGAAACGGCATCGGAAGCGTTTGACAGAAACGGTGCGAAACGGCGCAAACGAGTGAAACGTCATCCCAATAAACACGGCGGAACAGCATACTATCGTAATATTTCGTCCCTTTTCTCCGCTTATTACGCGCCAATGTTTACTCATTTTTGCCAATATACAACCAGTTATGAACATTGAAATACGTTTCGTCAACGTTATATATGCGATAAACTTCAAAATGGTATATTCAAAATAGAACTCTAGATTATTGAAGAAAACATCCATTTCGCATTTGCTAAATGGCAACCCTCTTGAGGCTAGTGGTTTCCGGTTTACGAAAACTAAGCTGCGTAACGACGCATATGCGAATACAGCCAATCCTCGCCACATTCCTTTGCAATATTAAAGGTTGTGGAATATTATTTTTCTGCATACTGAAACACCAATGTGCTAATGCTATGAGCTTTCAATCCATAAAATAATTTTGATAGTTTTAATGTATAAACAATTTTTCCTCATCTTCGGAAAAGATAGGTTTTTCCCAATATAAGTTTTTTGTGAAATCTACCTCTTACCCTATGGAGTGTGCCATATGAGCATCAAACTTGTTAGCGGCACTCCTAATGGATGATTTTTAGACATTCACAGCCTTTATCGCTCTTTTCATGGAATCTTCCGTCCACGAACAACGTCCAGTTTTTCGGACGTATGTTCGCGGCATCTGAAATGGAATATTCAGTCATGTAAAGTTCACATTTATTACGCACCTGATTTAAAATAGTTATGACTAATTATACCATAGCTGCCAAGTGTAAAAAATAGGTTGGGTAATATCGATCACTGGCGAGTAATATCGACCATCATGATCGATTTTACCCCAACCAACACACTTAACCTTAAAATTTTGTTTACTAAAAATATGTATTAAAAATGCGTCAAATTAGACGTAAATAATTCAAAAATATTGACTGTACGCTAGAAACGTAAAATGCAATACATTTAAAAAATATAAAAGTGTTCCTACCTTAATAAAAGTAGCACAATTTTAATAAGATAAGTCTACACACCAGCAAAACTGACAACATGTACAAAGAACAAGTGATGGCACTATACTAACCAAGTAAATTGGATATATATGGCGTTATCTATCCGTTGGTAGTTACATTTTGGTCGTATTGCGCCGACTTTATGAGATTTGAAACTTATCAGTTTTACCAGACGGTCGATATTCCCCCACGTTCCCTTATTGTTATTTTCTGGGCGTTTTGAACTTCGTTATTGCACTTTCAATTTTCGTACGATTCTGTTGATCGTTATACAGTTGCATTAAAAAAAAGTGTAATGTATTGGAAAAAGACGTCAAAGTCATCCTATTTGCGTAAAAATCGGCGGTGATTATTGGAGCTGAAGGTTATCAAATGTCAGAGATTGTCAAAAATGACTGGCGTATTAAACTTCATTTATTCATTCTAATTCTTGTAACCCGTTTTTTTAAATACAACTGTACTACTTGGAATTGGCCGAGTTTGATATTTTACGCTAAATAAAGCACTCTCTTACCGAGCCAATAGCGTGGTGGGACATGACCTGCTTAGCATTCGGGAGGTTATGGGTTCGATTCCCGTTACCGTCTACCTTGTGTGAGGTTTTGTCAGGGGGTTTTCCTCATACACATGTAGCGGCATGGTCACTGCGTATATGCTCACCATGTGCGGCTACTTAGGCGAATGCTAGTGTAGTATTTTCTTCCTCAGAACCCTAACTCTATTCCTTCCGATCCTATCCTGACTGCATCTATCCTTAATCCCACCATGCATATATACGTAATGTATGTATGTATGCTGGGAATCCATGATTGTGGCTGAAGGAGCTCGGAGAACTCGAGCAGCCCGCCCTCCCCCTTGGGGGAGGGAATGAAATACGTGGCCTTTTCCTTTTTACTCACTTGGCGGGCACTATTTCCAGCATAAAACAATTTTAGTATTTTTATTTTCTCCTCAGTTGAATACATTTTAAACCGAACAGTTTTATAATCAATCCATTTATTAAGGAACTATACACTTAATAAACGTCAAATACAAATAATAGATAATGAAATGTGTACGCTGTGTTTTTTTTTACATAATTCCAAGGCACACATGATTTATTTTAAAATGAAGGTTTTTATTTTCCCGATTTTTATAATTAATAGAATGTACAGGGTGGCCAACTAAGAATGCGAGGTACTGTATCTGGGAAACTATCCATCGTAGAGGCTTGCGCAAAAAAAAGTTATTACTAAGACGGCCAATACAAAAACGTGGAAAATATTTTCAAGTTTCTGAAATGGCCGCTAGGGGGCGTAACTGCAATCTTGAATCTAAAAAAGTGATGTTTCTGTGAATTCTGCTGTATTAACCTAATTAATTAACTGATCTTTGAAGTCAAGGATAATCTGATTTTTTTTTTGTTTGGCACTTTTTGACGTATCTATAAAAATAAAGTGGTGGTGGGTATTCAAAGGTTTCCTTAAATCACCCCCCGTATCTTCGAAACCGCTAATCCGATTTTAGCAAACTTGGGCGCGTTGAAAAGAGCTTTTCTTGGGTTACGAATCTTAAAATAATTGAAGTTTTGTTAGTTTCACATGTCGTCGCTAGACGGCTTTGTTTGACATTCCGACAGAAACGATTAATTTTCGCAAAAAAATTAAATGCATTGGTATGACTTTTTCTCATGAACAAGTAGCTAAATGATCCCTAAACAAGCTCGCGAAAACCGCATCTCGATATCTTGTTCGTAACCTAAAATATCGGCCAAAGAAAACTTTATTCGAAAATCCCTTAAATTTTAATTTTTTTTTTAACTATATTTTTCTGGAATTGTTTCTATTATGTAAGTTGTGGCCGATTTAAAGGAGGAAGGTTTTTAATGTCCCCGTAAATGCTCGAAATGCTGATCATCACGCTATATGCATTGCTGAGGCCTCTCATGACTAGACAAAACTGCAGCTTCAATTTCGGCTCTGAATAGGTTACCTAGAAATTGCGATTTTAAATGTTTGTAAATTTATACACCAGAATAAAATCACCCTTTTCGAAATTACTACGGGCAAGTAAGCAATGCTAAAAGTTATACGAAAGGCTTATTTTTTTGTTTGTTTAAATGCATATTCACTATGGATATACACCAAAAATACAATTAATAGAAGCAGGCAATGGAAATAGATACCTAAACAAAACATCCATAATCCTCAAATTGTCAATAGTTGCCAATGCTTTCGCGTTACTTTGAGCAATTTTTGTGCTTTCAAAATGCGTTTTACGAATAATAAAGCTGTTGATATACTTGCGGTTTATTTTGAATGTCTTCAGAATGCCGCTGTAGCTAAAAGAGTTTACGCGGCTCGATATTCAAATCTTAGCTTACGAGCCAATGGTAGTTTTCGGCCTACGTTTCAAAGGCAAAGAATTGGAAGAACACAAGAAAATATTAACCGTGTACTGGGCTATATTGAAGGAAATCCTCATGTTAGCACAAGAGCATTATCCACTGAGTTGGGAATATCGCGGACAACGGTTCAAAATATTTTGAAGTTCTAATGGCCATCAAAATATATAAGTATTCGTTTAAACTTTTTTTAATTACTTTAACAATGCACCCATATCATATCGTTTTGCATCAGGCCTTGAAAGAGGAAGATTTTGATCGAAGGTTATACTATTGCCATTGGATGTTAGGCATGATACGCGAAAATAGAGAATTTTTATTTCAAATTATTTGGACCGATGAAGCCACCTTCAGTAGTGACGGGAGAGTCAATCTGCACAATATGCATTATTGGTCTGCAGAAAATCCCTATTGGTTGTTCAGCGCCAAGGACGTTGGAGTTTAAATGTATGGTGTGACATACTGGGAGGCAGAATTAATGGGCCATATTTTTTCGAGCAACCCCTAAATGGCAATGTATTTCTTGATTTTTTGGACAATCAATTACCGTTGTTGTTGGAAGATGTGCCTCTGGAAACAAGGCAAAAATTGTTTTTGCAGTTGGATGGTTGCCCAGAACATTTTGCTATTAATGTGCGAGAGCAAAATAATGCAGCATTTCAACATCGGTGGATTGGAAGAGGAAGTCTGTTTCCATGGCCTCCGCGATCGCCAGACTTGCCTCGATTTTTATTTATGGGGCGCTTAAAGGACATCATGTTTCGGACTCAACCTACTACTAGAGAAGATATGAAAAACTGGATTCGTAACGCAATACGTAACATACCGACAGACGAAATTGAAGCTGCAGTTTTGTCTAGTCATGAGAGGCTTCAGCAATGCATAGAGCGTGATGGTCAGCATTTCGAGCATTTACGGGGGCATTAAAAACCTTCCTCCTTTTAATCGGTCCTTTTTAGGGCCACAACTTACATAATAGAAACAATTCCAGAAAAATATAGTTAAAAAAAATAAAAATTTAAGGGATTTTCGTATAAAGTTTTCTTTGGCCGATATTTTAGGTTAGGAGCAAGATATAGAGATGCGGTTTTCCCGAGCTTGTTTATGCATCATTTAGCTACTTGTTCATGAAAAAAAAGTCATTCCAATGCATTTCATTTTTTTGCGAAAATTAACCGTTTCTGTCGGAATGTTGAACAAAGCCCTCTAGCGACGACATGTGAAACTAACAAAACTTCAATTACTTTAACATTTGTAGGCCAAGAAAAGCACTTTTCAACGCGTCCAAGTTTGTTAAAATCGGATTAGCCGTTTCGAAGATACGGGGGGTGATTTAAGGAAACCTTTGAATACCCCCCACCACTATATTTTTATAGATACGTCAAAAAGTGCCAAACAAAAAAGTTTAGATTATCCTCGACTTCAAAGATCAGTTATTTTTTTATTAGGTTAATATAGCAGAATACACAGAAACATCACTTTTTTAGATTCAAGACTGCAGTTGCGCCTCCTAGCGGCCATTTCAGAAACTTGAAAATGTTTTCCAGGTTTTTGTATTGATCGTTTTAGTGATAACTTTTTTTTTGTGCAAGCCTCTACGATGTATAGTTTCCCAGGTACTCTACCTCGCATTCTTAGTTGGCCACCCCGTACAGATGCAGTATTTTTTATCTACAAAAAACGTATTTACACTTTTGCTCTAAAATAATTAGGGGGCTTAATAATTGAATATAAAGAAATTACCATTTAAATGTCTATGCTGCGCCCCGCAAGGCACCACCCTGTATACAATTAAATAATTTAGTTTAATTATTTAATTTACATATCGATATAAATTAAGTTATAACAGTTTCTATGGTTACACAAGATTGTTTTACTATGATTTTGCCAAGTAAACACATGCAGTAGAGGGAAAAACTATTATTGTTTATATAAAACATTCACTATTTAAAATTAAACAGAATACTTTCAATTAAATGTTACTATTTAAGTAACAAAATCTGTAAACATGTATTTTCAGTTATCATAAAAAAAACACCATAACGTTAAAACGGAACAATTATTTTTTGGTGAATAAATACAACCGGCTACGTATTCTTATTTTCTCATAATCATACGTTACCTCCAATATCCAATACAAACGTATTCAACTAAAGCCCTTCACTACCACAATTGGTATAATAATGTCATTTAGAAAATAGAAACGGCACCAACAGCATTAATACTGAGTGACCTTAATGCGATATTTAGCATATAATAATTTTTATTAAATGAAAGTAAAAAAAATGGTACCACCAGGAAGAGTGGGTCCCGTGGTACCAAAAGTATAAGGAGAGCAGATGAATGAAAGAGGTGTGTTGCAGAGCGGGTACCTGGGCGGACTTCGTTCGAGCTTGGGCGGGTGGACGCAGAAAGTCAAGTCTTGGTACTGGGGCAGACCTCTTGTAAGTTCTTAGCCCCTCACAGCACCTTTAGCATGCGGCATTTAGTTACTTATATATTATATACGCACTTATTTTTCGATTAATATTATTTTTACTGTTTTCAAGTTGAATATATTAGCAATTTTTTAACCACCGACAACTTCTTGTATATATCTCACTGCTATTTACCTATAAATCTATAGGTGAAAGTGTATTATACAAATGAGAAAAACATTGCTCTCATTTTCTATACCTTTAATTGTATATATGTTATACTATGTAGATCACATTCTATACTGTTCGTTCCCTTATAATTTTATACTTTTGGCTTAAGAAAAGAGGCCAACATACGAATGAATATACCTGAAAGAGCCTTGCTTAAACAATGTACATTTGGTTACCTACATAATATGTTTATATCTTAATAAACAACCGACTAGAGTGGCCTCACAAAGTGTTAAGTTTATCCAATTGTGTATAAATTAAGGTATAAGGTAATATACTAATTTAGAACATCTTAGGAATTAATTAATTAAAATTATCAACAGTTGTTAATTGTGTCATCCTGTTTGTTCTACGTGTGAAGTTTTGCAATTTTCACAAGTAATCTCGTGTATTCCTTAAGGTTATAAAATGTTTGTTCTGTCTGTTTACATTTAGACACTATTTTATAAATACAAAAGCAAGATATGATCACCGTAACACCATATACGTATTAAGATGTATGTGCTACACCTGTTTAACCAAAATGTATAAAACAATGTTTTATATTGGAAGATAAGAATAGAAATATGCAACTTTTTTAAATGCATTAATCAGTCTTATTGTCATTTAATTCTCCTCAAAACTAAAACGCATGTCAATTCGATTCTCGGTACCGTCCGCTATGCATGTTTTTTTTAAACTTGCATAACGGCATTATCATGAAGTGTGACTACTCAAGAAAATGTTAGCTTGGTAATTTACTCCTAAAACCTCTACTGGCTCCACTGCATTCATTTCACACCCTTTTCATTCCACAATCTAAACATTCTAAATGAATGCATGTTGGACGTGCACGATTGTCGTTAAACCAGTTAGGAAAGCTCAAACAGTCACTTCCCTCGGAAGAGAGAATTTGCCATTACCATAAATCCGAAGTAGATCAACATCAACGGCCTTAAATGAGTCAAAATAGCTATTATTGGTAATTTTAACAAAAATATGAACATTTTTTGAACCGACGTACAATGTTAGAATGTTCTAATTGTTACGCCTTATTTGGACAATTACTACCTTCTAACAATCAAAAAACGTTTGCCGACTTATTGTATCAGATTACAACACATCGACACTAATCCCATTTCGTTTCGATATGGTGTGTGGAAACACTGAAGGACGATTTCAAATATAAATAATATAATTTACCTTAGAAGTGCAGTGAAGCAAGATAAACCTCAATAAACCCGCATTTGCTGGCCACCATTTCACTCACCCTCTCAATCCAGAGTAAAACATGTCCTGTACTCTAACTCCTTCCAACATAACTTCTATGATTCGTTACCATGTGACTATGCTAACGGAAGCATCTTACCACAAGCGACGCACTAATCTCCACATGCGCATCAAGGACTACCATGACTCTCATCTGACTATCCTTCTGCGTGCATGTGCATCGTTTCATACTCTTGTATTCATTATCTTCAATTTTTTTCTTTTTAATAAGTAAAACTCTTCAACGGAAGCTGTCCATCCATTCGGATCTCTGGGTGAAGGTCAGGGTGAAGTGGAGATCCAAAATTTAAATTCGAAATACCCTTAGAAGCACCTGCGGATTAAGCTCATAAGAATATAGCATGTTCACAGTTCACTAATTGAGACAGTAATCGCCAATTGGCTGGCTACAAAAACATCCACTAAATGTGTTTGCTCTATCTAGTTTGCTTTCCTGCACACAAATTTAATAGGAGCTTCGCCGATCAAACCACTTAATACTAATCAAAAAGATGAGTACACTAATGGCCACGTTTATTTATTTCTATCAATTCATTTGAATAACT
The DNA here is from genome assembly GCA_036346205.1 of Vesta saturnalis. Classification (NCBI taxonomy): domain Eukaryota; kingdom Metazoa; phylum Arthropoda; class Insecta; order Coleoptera; family Lampyridae; genus Vesta; species Vesta saturnalis. Next base: position 4,767,680 of record JARFJB010002320.1, read on the forward strand.
TTGGCCACAATCTAACAGTATCTTGTCTAATAGTGCCAGAGTAACAGAACACGTATCTCCACGCAGTCTCTGTCACACATTAGTGATTAGAATGGTCTATGGATATTCTACTGTGTGACTTTCTTTGCTCCTGGCTCATCGGAAATAAGTACTTAAATGATCGATACAATTCTTAACAAACGCAAAATTAAGATACATGTTTTCCCAAAATCCTATTATGGAAAACCAACTGACAAAAATTCAAAAAATAAATCGCTACAAATACCACGACTTGAAAAATATTTTCAAGTTCCTCATCTAGAAGAAAATTTTCTGTTATCAAAACCGTAGCAAATTATTTTGGCTCCTCAACAAGAGAATTAATTAGAAGATCTTTCCCTCCACTAACGACTGATAGAATCCACCTCCAAAAAGCAATATCGGACCTATTTACCAACAATTAAGTCTCAACGGAAGATCTAAACAGAGGATTGAGCATTTCTTCATAACAACATAGCATGCACATAATTCACTGGTTAGAGAGTAATCACCAAGAAACTGGCTGGCTGAAAAAAACTCCACTAAATGTGTTTGCCCTATCTACCTTGCTTTCATGCTTATTATGCGCGAATTTAATATTAGACAATCTCTTAGGAATATCACCGATCAACCCACTTCATACTAACCAGAAATATGAGTACAGTCATGGTCCGCTGTATTGCTTTCTGTCAGACCATTTGAGCAACTTCGATTATAATCGACAATATTTTATCTGATGGTACCTCCACGCACTCTATTGTACATTAGTGATTAGGTTTACCTACGACCATTCTAGTCTGTATTTTTCTTTGCTCATGGCTCATCGGAAATAAATACTCAAATGATCTATGCAGGTCTTAAAAAACTTTGTTCGCAAAAATCGAGTACAAGTTTTGAGTTGCCAAAATCGTAGCAAATCATTTTGGTCTCTTAGCAAAAGAATCAATTGAGCATATTTCCCTACACTAACGACTGATAGGATCCACCTCCAAAGCAAAAGCAGATATATTCTCCAACAGTTAGGTCTAAACAGAAGGTTTAAACAGAATATTGAGCATTTGCTCATAACAACATGGAATGCACACAATTCATGGTTTAGGCGGTAATCACCAAGAAATTATCTGGCTGAAAAAAACTTCACTATCTGGCTTGCTTTTCAGCTTATTGTACGCGAATTTAATATTAGCCAATCTTTTACGAATTTTAACGATCAACCCACTTCATTCTAATCAGAAAGAACCCGCTGTATTTTGTCAGACCATTTGACCAAATTCGACTACAATCTATCAGTATCTGGTCTAGTAGTGCCAAAGTTACCGAACACGTACCTCCACGTACTCTGACCCACATTAGTAAATAGGATGGCCTACGGACATTCTACTCTGTACGTTTTTTTTTTGCTTCTGGTACATCTGAAATATGTACTTAAAAGGCCGATGCAATTCTTAAAAAAACTCCCGCGTCAAAGACAAAATTTTCTGTTATCAATTAGGACTAAAACGTCAAGGGTACATTAATCTTGCTTGACTAGTGATCTTTGTCTATATTACACGTGCCCCCGAACTGAATTTCATGCACAGCTGTGCAGATTACAATATACTTCCCCCCGTCTCATGTTCCATGACAAACCCATCCAACAGACTACGGTAGAAAATTAGACGTTTGACAATGGATAAATATTAATCCCTTCTTTGTAAATATTTAGACTAGTCACGAATACGAAAGACCTTAATGATAGGTAGCAGAGTTGTCTAGGAAGCAAAGTGGATTCGGAAGAAATAGTTTAATAGTCGGAATACCCTGAGAACAACAGTACTTTCACAATAGGATATCCTCAATGTTGAGGGTTACATTATATATGGATCCATCTGAAGAGTATAAATCATAGTAGTGGTAGTAGTAGTAGTCAAATACAGTGAGACCTACCAAATGACGAGAAGACAAATTATTTGGGGTACTAAACTTGTGAATAAGTCTAATAAATTTCAGATGGTTATGGGAGAAAATAACTACGTTAGTTGATGTCACTATACCTACACAAAGTTTCAGAAAAACCGTATTAACGGTTTCCTAGATATCTCAAGAAATTAGATATGTTCCGAACGTTACGGCCACCTAGCGGCAAAACAAAACAATTTTGTATATAAGTAAGTTGCATTCAGTTGTTTGATTTAGTATTAATTAATTGTATCCATACGAATGAAAAAGAAATTTAAACACAAAAAAACGGTGGGGAGATTCCACCTTTCTAAAGTAGGTAACTAGCCTTTACCGAATTTGAACTCAATTGGTCTACTACTAAACAAAAAATGAGAAGAATATCATAGTCTTTTAAAGGGACATCCAAAGCACCACCAAAACGAGTGGAAGGATTTCTAGTCCCTGAATACTAACCCTTACCAAACTCCAACTCAATTGATCTAATCGTTGGGAAAAGCGCAAAAAAATAAGGGTTGGCTCCAATGATTTTTTGATACAAAATTCTAATTTTATGAGTGTTTTGTGTTCATTTATTTTCGAGCAATTGTACTAACTGAGTTAATGTAATGTAGTTTGGTACAAAAAATTATCCTACCAATTTTACGGGTGCTCCCACTATCTGATAACGGCGCCCAAAATTGTATTTACATATGGATCTGGTTTCATCGCACACGATCTTGAATTTATTTCTGAACAATTGAACCAATTTAGCTGAAGTTTTGTTAGAATTAATGTTTTGGGACAAGAAGTTGTGTGATCAGCGGCTGGGATTCTCCGAACACCTTTTCAAAGGTCCCAACTATAATGCTTTGTTGTGTTTGAGTTTATTCTTAAATTGATTCAGAGCACATTTTCTCTTTCTCTTTCATTAATATTGCACAAATTTTTAACCAATTTAGATCAGGTCCAATTCCACATTTATGTTTATATATAAAAGTAGCCTCTCTCCATTCTACGAAAGAAGAGGAAAAAGCAACGTGTTTCATTGCCGCCCCAAGCTCCTTCAGCTACAGTGATGGAGTCCCAACATATACAGGGTGTCCTGTAATACTGCAACAAACGCCGGGAGGGGAAAGTATACCCCTAAATATGAAAAAAGTTCCTTGAAGATGCGTAGTTTATTAGATACCTACAGGTCGTTAAAGAAAAATTTTTTTCTCGATTTTGGCAGAGTAACTCCTAAAATATTAAAGGTGTATAAGTGAGATTCGGTTAACTTATAACACATAAGGAATAGCGTTTTGTGCAACGTATGAGGTAATTTTTAAATGCCACAGGAGTAGATATAGGGGTCATTTGAAGTATTTAACCCTGTAACTTCTCCGTCACTGGCATAAAATGAATTTCAGTGGAAGTTTTTGAATATATAAAGTCTTTTACACGAGATATATTTACCTTGTATAAAGCTCTAAAGTAAGTAGTTTTTGGGAAAATTGGAATATTATAAAATGATCACCTAAAGAGTCAATCTCTTTTTGATGCACAATAATAATGTAAGATAAAATGAGGAATAACCTTTATTTAAAAAAAAATTATTACAAGAGATTCTCAAAATGCATTCCATTTTGCTCAATGTATAAATTAGCTCGGCGAATCATGAATTGGTGCACTCTTCGAAACATACCAGGGTTGTCTCTAATTTCTTCAAATGCTGCTATCACCCTTGGCAGAAGATCTTCTTGGTTTAGTATTGGTATTTCATATACCAATGATTTAATCTGTCCCCATAAAAAGAAGTCAAGAGGATTGAGATCTGGAGAACGGGCAGGTCAAGCCACAAAACCTCCTCTACCAACCTATCGATTTGGAAAGAATTTGTACAAGTGGTCTCGAAAATTCCTTTAAAAATGAGCAGCATCATGTTGAAACTACACATTGTAGTGAACGTTTGAAGGTAAATCGTCAAAGTACTCAGGTAAAATTGTTCTTAGAACAATGAAATTAATACCATTCCCTAAAAAATATAGATTGTAGTTGAGAACGTTGACAGGTAGCATTCAAACTCCTTACCAATCTAACGTTTGATAACAATTTACAGTTTGCGTGTCAAATCCTTTAAAATGTACACATGTTGAAACTAATTTATGAACGTTTGAAGGTAAATGTAAAGTACTCAGGTAAAATTGTTCTTAAATGAAAAATAACATTTCAATAATAGAATGTATAATTTAATCTAAAGTGATAACATGGTCATTAATTGCCAATATTTAAACTTAACAGATTGAAACATAACAATTTGTAAATTGAAAAATTAAAAACACATTAACATTGTAATGCAGTTATGATGAAATATAAAATGATTAAATTTTAGAAAAACTTCATATAATTAAAATGATGAACATTCACATTAACATGATATCAAATATAATCCAGTCAAATCTAACAAAGAGATATCTTTGTCAATAATCAAATTTATTAACAATGAAAAGCATAATGCAGAGACGTTTTTGTAATTTTTGAAATTATTGACAAAGATATGTTAGATTTGACTGGATTATTATTTGATATCATATAGAAGTTATCATTAAATCTGAAGTTTCACAACTTAATCATAACAATTAAATTTGTTAAATGGTTTTGCTGACATTTTCATTTATCGCGTTAGAGTTTATTTGCCATCTTTAAGACAGTTTAACAAATTTAATTTATGACCTAGACTTTATAAATTTAATTCTATAGTTGGATTTTATACGTTTCTCAAACTGCAATATTAAACAGGTTGATGTTAATTTTATCAACTTTGACAAATTGTTTACATCTTTAACAACTTTAATAGATATTACTACTGACGTGTTATCGAAACGTTTAGACAGTATAATTTAAAATACACCTTTAAAAAACCCAAAAAAGATAAGTATTATATTATGTGTTGATAATGGTGAAAGTTTACATTTTCATATAATCACCATTTAGTCTTGGAAGCAACAAATATGGCCATATAGTATTGTCGATAATACCACCCCAAATACTAATGGAAAAACTGTGTTGATCTTTTCTTAAAGCAATAGCTTCGGGATTCTCATAATCCCAAATTCGGCTTTTGCGACTATTGAAAGAACCATCTTTGGTAAAACATGCCTCATCTGTAAACAAAATGCTTCTAAGAAAATCAGGTTCATTTCGTTTTTGTTGATTTAATTGCAAAAATCCAGACGATGAGGATAATCTACTGGAGTCATTGCTTGAACCTTCTGTATGTGATATTGGTAAAGTAATTCCTCACGCACAACTCTCCAGACAGTTGATTTGCTAGCATTCACGAAATTAACCAATGCACGAATGCTGGTATCGGGCTGATTATTAATTCGGTTCAAAATTGCATTTTCAAGAGCTACCGTGCAAATTGTTCTTAGACGACCAGCACCACCAGGTCGTTTCAACGAACCATATTCTCTTAATCGACGATGAATTCTTTCAAAAGTTGACGATTAGGAAACCGTTCTGTATACAAACGCACAGCTTCATAGTCATTGCAATTAGCTTCACCGTAGCATATCGGCTAAATTTTCAAAATTATTCATATTTATTTGAAAAGTTTCAAATAATGACAGTATTTTTGAAATTCGCTTCTAAAATATTGTGAATTCTACTTAGCTACTAAATTGTTAACTTTAGGTAAACATTTTTCGTGTAAAAGAGGTTAGATATTCAAAAACTGGCCCTGAAATTCATTTTATGCCAGTGACGTAGAAGTTACAGCGTTAAATTCTTCAAATGACCCCTGTATCTACGCCTCTGACTTATTTAAAAATTACTTCATACGTTGCACGTTACACGTCATTCCTTATGTGTTATAAGTCAACCGAATCTCATTTATGTACTTTTAATATTTTAGGAGTTACGGGCAAAAAACGAAAAAAAATTTTTTTTATAACCTGTATATAATGCACTACGCATCTTCAAGGGGTACGTTCATGGGAACTTTTTTCATATTTAGAGGTATACTTTCACCTCCCGACGTTTGTTGTAATATTTACGGGGCACCCTGTATAAATACATTAGGTATGTATGTATGGTGGCACACACTTAGAATGTGTGCGATCAGGATGGGATCGGAAGGAATGGAGATAGGGTTGGAGGGTAAAGTTACTACTCCAGCATTCGCCTAAATAACCGTACATGATGTGCGCGTACACAGTAACAATGCCACTATATGTGTATGAAGAGAACACCCTGAAAAAAAATTCATACAAGGTATGAAGCAGATCGTGTTACCACTGACCTACCAGCTCGGTTTAAGCGTTGTTAGGTTCCAGTTCACACTTACCTACGTGTAAATATCTATCCACCGTCTTCCTACCTACCTAGGTAAATTAATATTAGCGACCCTTTTTAACATTCATCATCTCCTACAAATATAAAACAGGCATAATGGTTAAGATTACTAACAAAAAATTCAGGGCGATACACCTACAAACGATTTGATTCCCGTTACCGTCAGCTCGGTAGGAGGTTTTTCAAAAATTTTGTATCACGTGCACATATAGCGTATATGCACATCATGTGCGGAAAATGCTGAAGCAGTAATTTTACACCATCAAAACCTTCCCTGGCCGTATCCATCCATAATTCCGCTATATTTGCTTTTTTTAAAGCTTTTATTCAACTCACTTGTCTATCCGGTTCAAATCTTGTAATTGAACAACAACTTCCTGATCTCAGTTTGAGCTGAAATTTTGCATACGTGCGTATTCTTGATGACAATACACCAATATGAGTTTTTTGTTTTGACTTTTGCGGCCAAATTCGGCCAAATATGGTTGAAATTTTTTTTATAAATTGGCCTTGAAATTTTTGACTTAAGCTTTTCGCATTATACCATTCACAAAAATATGCGACCAGTTAAGTTTCAAGGTCAGGGGGCTGCGTTGCGGCAAAATTTAGCCAAATATGGTCGAAAGTTTTGTTTATAAAGCTAGGGCCTTGAAATTTAGGACTTAAGCTTTTAGCATAAGACGATGCACAAAAATATACGACAAGTTGAGTTCAAGATCGGGAGACTGCGCCCAGGGGGCTCAAAGTATTGTATTCGGTCAAAAAAATTTCCCGATCTCCGATTGAGCTGAATTTCAGCGTACATGTGTAGATTGGCCAAGTAAGTTCGAAATTTTTATTTATAAAACTAGGGTCTTAAAAAATTGAGTTTCTTTCTTTGTTGGTACTTACACCCAAGCGACTAAAAAGTAGAAAATAAAAATAAGTAAAAAAAAAACATTTTTAAAAAAACGCTTTTATTTTCAAATGTACCAAAAAGAATAAAATAATTTTTTTATCTACCCAGTAACACCAAAAAGTTTTGTGACTAAAAATAAAAGTGTGGGGCATACATGATAACTTATACTTGTAACAAAGCCTATCAACACCTACATTCAAACAATGAAGTGCAAGGCACTACAAAGAGCGCCCCACACTTTTATTTTTTGATGTTACTAGGCAAACAAAAAAATTATTTTATTCTTTTTATTGCATTTGGAAATAAAAGCGTTTTTCAAAAATGTTTTTTTTTTTACTTATTTTTATTTGTTTTTACGTATAACTCGGCTCTTGATTTAGCTAATTCAGTTCTATTTCCGCAAGATTTTATATATTAGCATTCACAATATACCTAATATGACGTTTGGTTTACACTTCGATGCTCGTTAGTGCATAAGTCTATTTAATACATTTACTTACATTCTGAATTGTAATAATGTATAGTTGAGAAGTTGTTGGTGCAATTAAAAACAAAAAGTACAATAAGTTCACTGTAAATTTGCTAAATATTAACGTTATTACTTTTAACGTTATTAAAGCCATTAAGAGAAGAAATATCGTTCTAATAAAAGTTTTGTAAGTAATTTAATAAAGTAAATGAAAACGAATGATTTAATAATGCTCGTAATTATTTTTTATTTAATTATTTCGCATTTGCAAATTAACAGTGTATACTTAAATTGGCATTAAATTTGTATGTTTAGTAGTGTTTGTGCATTTTTTTTTCCTTCTTGGTTTCGTACCTTAATTAACAATTAAAAACACAACCGCAATTTTGGCTATTTACGTTGGACGTTAATAAAATTAGTCCAACACAAGATGTACTTTCCTTTCGGTATCAAGATTAAACTTTCACCGTCCACACTGCATGGGGCATGTATTTTAAGCATTGTCGATTTGTTAGATGAGCACTTTATACAAAACAGCACTTTTTTCTAAACACACCAATATCACCAAACTCTTTCTATTTAGTGTAATTACATATTATACTTTTTTGCTGTATTTTTTGCTCAGACCGAAGTCAGATATATATAACTATAGATAGGGGCAAGTTATACGTTTTGCAATATATGTGGAAATGTGTAATATTTTATAAGACAACATTCTTATAGGCAACACACATTCATTATACGCACCATTTGTGAAGTATCTCGACTAACATAAAAATGCAATTTTTTATTCAAGAATTCACTGCTTCAATAAATTAAATATATTCCTCGATGTGAAGTTTGCTCTGATCGAGTTTGATTTGTACAATTTTATATGCTAAACTAGTTTTCGTAATATTTGAATCGATATCAAAATTTTCCACATAAAATGTTGCAAACCGCTTGCCTCTATGTATACCCCGATTACCACTATATATCTATCTACATAACTGTTACATATTACGCTACTGCAGCAACAATTATGCAAATAAATTTGTCTGGTAGATATGCAGCACACATTACATTCTGCGGACTGAAGATGTCGATTGTGCTGTTTATTAGGGTTGGGGCAACAAACAAAAAAAAACTTCACTTTACTTATTATAATTATACATGCCAAGCACCTAAGATTGTTTCACGCTATGTTTCAAAGTATTCTCACCAAATCTAAAAACTATATAGTTTTGTGCAAGTATGTGACTTGTCAATGTTGGGTTTGGTCCAGAGGTGATACTCAGCTATAATGTGAAACTATTCTTAACTCTCTTCAAATTTTTTGCTTTTGTATAATTAACAAAATGTCACTGTTTATATAGAAAGCTGTGTTAGATTAAATGCGTAGATTAGTAGTAGTTAATAGGGTTTTTTTTCTTTTTAGGACCGCATGCATTTAGTTAATGACATCCATTTTACCACGAACTAATACACATATTAATGTTGCAGGAATTGGCACATAAATTATCGAGAAGTTTTGATATGAAAGATGGACAGGGATTAATCGAAGGAGAGGGAGGTATGCGCAGACATCAATCAATGCAAAGATTATCAAGAGGTGACGGTATTGCAATAGGTACAGGTGATCGTGATAGTCCAAATGTTGTCACTGACGAAGCTGGAAATCTTAGAATAACAGTTAGAAAAACTAAACCAATTTTAGGCATTGCAATTGAAGGTGGTGCTAATACTAAACATCCTCTTCCACGAATTATTAACATAAACGTAAGTTTTGTTCACATCGATACTAAAAAATTAAAGTACTTTCTAGGAAAATGGCGCTGCTTACAATGCAGGTGGTTTGGAAGTTGGTCAGTTAATATTACAAGTAGATGGTACGAAGGTTGAAGGTTTACAACATCAAGACGTTGCACGTTTAATCGCGGAATCGTTCGCAAGAAGAGATCGCGAAGAAATCGAATTTTTAGTGATAGAGGCTAAAAAGAGTAATATGGAGCCAAAACCAACGGCTCTTATATTTTTAGAAGCTTAACATTTGCTTAGCCTCCCCCCTAGCGATCCTCCGGGACCTTACGGAGGATCCGGTAACGTCACCGACTAATTTTTTTACCTACACATATCAAAAAGCATTAGAGCTTTTTTAGAGAAAAAAATGCGAATCTAGAAAGGCTGTAGATAAAAATAGTCGAATTGCTTTTGTGTTTTTTTGTTTGTACGCAAGAAAATGGAAGAGCGATTCTTTGGATAGATCTCGTATAATATGCATTTAAACCATTGTAATAATATTAATAAATACCATGTTCATTAAAAAGTGATTGTTGTGTACAGTTCTAGTAATTTAAAACGCTTATAAATGTGTATAAATGGTTGCTTGCATATTATAGCTGTGGGTGAAAACCTTTTTGTACTCGGGATTTGGTAATCGGTGACACCACTTAGCGCAAACCTAGAGGGCGAGGCACCTAAATAAAACTAATAGAAAACAAATCATATGTAAATACACTCTATTTTGAAATTACCGAGCAAAGAAACTTTTTATACAAGAAAAAGTACAGTATTAAATACTTAACACCGAGATGGCGCTACCAGTTTATGAAAAGTACGAATAGTAGATGTGCCAAAATATCTCTACGTCTATAAAATAGTAAAAAAATAAAAAAAAATATGAATGAGCACGTAAGCCTGCTTCTAATCGTGGATTATAAAAATAATCCGATTTAAGTTCGAATATGCCTTCACATGCAAATGCAATTTGCTAAGCACTGTTCTATTATGTAAGCTAAGCTAATGTAAATATGTTGTTATTTTTTAATCATGTGTGATAATTTAATAATTTGTCTATAAGCGCATAATCATTAAACATGTAACTAGAGCTTAAATCACTTTATTATATAAATGTGTATATATAGAAAAACACAATAGGGTAACTAACTCCCTATAAGTAGTTGTTAAATAAATAAAAAAAGCAATGTTTTTACGCTTGTGAAATATTATGAAAATGGAAATGCGCAAATTATTATTTAAGGAAATTTTTAAAATGCAAGGTGCTTGCAATTCCACTTTTATCGTTTAATATTTTCCAAGCAATTTTGATTATAATAAATACAGCGAGAATTAGAGAATTTTTTACCCACAAACACCGGTCACTTTTATTAGCAATAATTATGCATTTTTCCAATAACATATCGAAATACAGTATGTTTGATTCTCACGAAACTACTACCTCAGTTCAAAATTCTCTGATAATCGTTATAAATTTGTGCTTATAAAGTTGAATCAGGGATGCAAGACAAATCGTTTCGCTGATTATACATATAGATAATTAATAAGTTGTTATTGTTAAGGAGATATTTTTGAAGTTTTGTGTAAGGTACTGAGTGCCAAAATAGTGACTAAAACATTTATTACTTATTAATTAAAGAAAGAATCATTCATAGTTAAATTTTAAGCTTATTATAAGAGCGCACGTTGACTAAAGATAAAAATCTGAATAATGTTAAATTTGGTTGTTGATTATTTCTAAGATGTAAAAATATATATTTGTAAATATTCAGTACTTGTCACAAATATTCATAATTCAATTCATATATACATATATAAAATTTGTGCATTTGCTTTTTTATTATGAAAAAGGAAGATTGTTAGAGACCGCTATAGGTTTTTTGCATAAATATAAATATATTGTTTAAAATGTTAAGCAAATGCCGCAAATGCATTAATTCCATATTGTTTTACACCATTCATATGCAATTTTAATAAAATGATATGCAATATATTTGTAATTTTTTAACAGAGCGAACTTGGACAAATATTATTGACAAAACATAATGCATGCGCATAATGCGTATGCTTCATTTCTCTTTAAAATTCCATAATCCTCACAATCTATTTCCAAAATTGATGTATAAAGGTACCTGCATAATTTAATAATGCAGGATATTTTTCTGAGCTGTACAATAAGGTAGTTTCATACAATACAGCCATATTAAAGGAATTTCACTATAAAAATTATTTATGTACCGTGTATGTCCCGATTTCGTTGTTTTAGTTGTTTTTGAAAGATATCGTTGTTATTATCAAAGATAGAAGTTTGCAGTTTTTACATTCAGGCACTACTTTGTTGACGTAGATTTCCTAACAAAATCGAAAATTTAGTATCTTATTTTATTTTCGACTTATTTCGTCAACGGTACTTATACAGAGTGATCAATCTCAAGTGTACTGTAGTGGTATGACCAAAATCCCTAGTTGTTAATATTGTTGTGTTTTGCAGTTGGCTGCTTTGGATTTTTAGAGTGGTTTTAGTCGTTTTAGTTTATGTCAGATTATGTCATATTATACCTTCGTTTTTCACTTTTGTATTTTCTTGAGTTATTTACAAACTGTCTATATCAAGACAAATTATATATTCTGAATTTCAAATTGTGGCATTGAATTTAATCGTCATGCCGTTTTCAATCGAACACGACACGTTCATTGTTGTGGCACATTTTCGTAGCGGCTTCCAAGATGGTAATGGGCAATGTCATTATTCATTGCAAGCATGCATCGATCAATTTACTGTTGAGTACCCAAATGAAAATATTAGTTACGAAACATTTAGTCAACATCGTATCGATTGCTAGCTCGATTCATGGAAACTAGTAGTGTTTTAGAACGGAAACGTGAAGCTTCGGTTACTGTTTTAACAGAGGACACCTTAGCAGATATCCAAGCAAGGATGAATGCAAACCCCAATAAATCTTTGCAAAAACTATCTGCACAAACACGTATGAAAAATTTTACCATACAAACATAATTTTACATAAATAATTTTTAGATGTAACCTATGGAAGTGTCCGCACTGCAGTAAAGAAGAATTTACATTTGTATCCGTACAAGGTGTCGGTATTACAACAGTTGCGAGATAGAGATTTTCAGCTTAGAGTAAACTACTGTCAATGGTTCAACAACACGATAAACAATGATTTACTGGACGTATCTTTTTTTTCTGATGAAGCTTGGTTTCATCTGTCCGGTTACATAAATAGCCAAAATTATCGTACGTGGTCTGCAGAAAATCCACATGTATTTCGAGAAACTACCTTAAACCCTATCAAGGTCGGTGTCTGGATAGCAATGTGGCGACAACGAATATTTGGACCAGTATTTTTCGATGGCACAATTACTGCGGCAAGATACAGGGAAATACTTTTAGAACCATTTATTAATAATTTGGATGATCGTGAATTACGAAACGGGTATTTCCAGCATGACTCCGCTACCCCACATACTGTACATGCTACAATTAATTATTTACGAGACTTCTTTGAAGATAGAATCATTAGTGTAAATCGTTGGTCACCGAATTCACCAGACTTGACACCGTTAGACTTTTTCTTTTTGGTTATTTAAAAAAAAAGTGTTCAGCAGAAGATTGCATGCTCTTCAAGAATTGCGAGATACTATATAACTCATGATATATATATATATATATATATATATATATATATATATATATATATATATATATATATATATATATATATATATATATATATATTACTGATTTTAAACAACCCCACCTATTTATAGCTTAATCGTCGTACTATATTTATTTTTTTATTTTAATATTATATAATTATTATTTATTATTTATTGTTATATAATTTAACATTGGCTAAAACTCTAAATATATTAAAATATATTCGTCGGTAGAACTATGAGACTCATCACCAGGGGATAGGGATCAAAATTTAGAAGAAACTTTACTTTTAACATTATAAAATAAATGATTATTACTTTGAATTATATTGCTTGTTTGAATACAATAATCATAGTTAATATGATTAAAGCACATTGAGATAATGTCCTATTGTTTCTATCATATCTAAATTGATTAAGTAAATTGAATTATAATTTTTAATTCGCATTAATTAATACCTGTGTTACACCCTGTACATAACAAAATTCTTTTAAAAGTATACGTGGGCATGCGCTGTGAATACGCAAACATATGATTCGACTACAACAAAAAGTGAAATTCGACATACAAGTACGTATAACTACGTTTGAATAAACAACAATATTAATATAAAACATTTAAATTTTTTAGGACAAATAACATTCCCTTTGGACATGCATACCTGTTGTTGCACATCATGATTATTACAAAGGATTGAAATTATGAACATAACAATAAAGTATCAATGTCAACAATAAGGTACTCACATACAATGTCCTCCCTTTGTGGGTTACTGCTATTGAAGTTGATTGAAGACAACAGCTCCTGCGAACTGCAACTCTGCTCCTCGAACATCCAATTTTTTTTTTAAATGAACAGTTTACTCATTTAGGTAAGTTTCACTATTGTTATTAGAATATTGACAAATCTTTATTTTTAGGCTCATCACTTCTTTTTAATTAACTTCAAAATAAATTTTGAAAGGCATAGATCGTTGAAGGTTGTTGTAAATTAAACACACTTTTGATAAACAAGATGTATAATGATAAAAGCACGAAGACAACACAATTAAATATCCATACCAACATTCACAATATAAATTTAAAAACAAACAAAGTCGAAACTGCGGAAATATTTTTATAACTAATCGAAAACTTCCAATTTGAAATTTTAAAAGGTAAACTAACCTTAATTTAATTATTTCTCGACAAAAGACTATTACTTGTTTTGTTAACACTTCCGATACTAAATCGCACTTTGTTAATTTACCGAAGTGAAAATTATTTTCAAAAAATTTGGCAAAAGCTTACTTTGACAAGTTGTTGCAAAAGATGAAAATCAAGAGAGTTTGTGAAGCTAATGCACTTGTATTTATATGATTTTGGTCGACAACCAAATAATCGAATGTTTTTCTATAGTTACGAAGATATTCCCTGAATTCTGATTGGCTACTGTAATTTTTACATTACGATTTTTCTTTAAAGCCCTATAACTTTCGCCCCCTTTAACATTTCTTAAATCTAAAAACATTTCCATAATCTACATAATTTTATCTATAATTTAAAACCAAACACGGACTAATTCCTACACTTACTAACTACGTTAATTTTTACACTTATTTATTGAATTTACACTAATTCTATGAATTTTACAGGCCTGGAAACTACCTCTACATGAATAGGGGATACTACTACATCCAAATATCCATCCTAAACATGCCTACGGCCAATTTGAGAGGAAAATTATTTAAATTCTACCAATACTCTTAAAACTAAAATTAACAAAATGGACATAAATATAAGGAATTATAACATAAAATTGAGGCTACCTTACTATTTTTGCCTCTACTAATTTATTTTATATAAATTGTCTCAATTTAAAATACTTTTTACAAAAATTTATATGCGAGGAAAAAACATAACCTCATTTTGTTTATATAATTTTAATGTTAAATTTCACACTTTTAAACACAATAACTGTTAATGTAAGTGTTTAAACTTAATGTTCAAGTCACAAATTAATTTATTTTACCACTTTCGTAGGTTCATAAGTTCTTCTACGACTAGTGTCGGAATGTTGTCAATCACTAGTTTAAGGTCATAAATTGTTGATTACACACAATAATCCCAGAGCTGCTGCATGATTTATGTTTTATAGTCACTCACTAATGTGCTTATTTTTTTTTTCATACTTTTTTGCACTAATATGAGTTTAACGCACAAATACGAATGTTTTCACTAATCTTGGCTGCGTACATGTGAATTGCGACATTGATACCAGCCTAAATCTAGTTTTAACATTATTTCTGTCAACCACAACCTGTATTACATGTCGTCGGGGAATATTATTTTAAAGAAACTTACAAAACTAAATGAAAACTTGAATTAACTCATAACGATAACAAATATATCCTATACTTCTACGTACTGTGCTGTCGATTACTTATTTTAACATTATTAAAATTATATTAAGCAATATTTAACTTATACAAACACCTCAATGTTTATTAATCATTCTTATCTAGAATTATTTAATGAAATGTACCATTTTGTACTAACTAAAGTAAAACTTCACTATGCAAATTACATAGCTACTTGCATGTAATTTGAATCATCTCAACATATATATATATATATATATATATATATATATATATATATATATATATATATATATATATATATATTGGTACCGAAATGTTACAAAATGTATTTGCGAATATGCAACGTAGGGTGAACTTATGTTTACAATTTAATGGCTGTAAAGCAAAGTGTGATAATGATAACTAATGTGTACTTAAGGAGTTAAAAAAAATTTGTAAAAGACATTGTCATTCCATAAACATGTACTGTAAATTTTATTTAATTATAATGAAATTATAATATTTAAATACTTAAGATTCATTATTTTGTAATGATTTAATCCAATCATTAAATAATATTTTATTTATTTTGTTGTATTTTATAGGGATGCAGTCTAATCAAATACAAAATAGGCATTATTTAAATTAAGATAATGTTTTATAATATGTATAAGTTAATGACCTTCATACAGATTTGAAACTGATGACTCGAACCATGCTCTAGAGTAGCTAGAGCAATACAGCTTCTTACCAATCTATCAATGGTACCAACTTAAATATTTTGATCACGTGGTATACACTTGAGATTGATCACTCTGTATATTGCGGAGTGTCGAACTCAGTGGCGTGCTTAGAATTTTTCTAGAGTGTGCGCTTTTTGAGTAATAACATTTTTTTAAATGGGAATCATAGTTAGCTTGGCAACCATCAGCTGCAGTTCTTTCTTAACTTTTCAAAAATATAAACATCGGCATTTATCATATTTTCTGTGAAAAAGGAAAGATAAGCATCGTAAAATCACTATACCACAGAAATGCAACAATTTCAAAATAAACAAACAACCAGAACAATTACAAAACACCAAAATGAAATAGAAAAATATTGTTTGAATATATTCTACATAAATTGCTCAAACTGATTGCCATTTTCTCTGAAACAGAATTCACACATTCTTGCAATTGCTCTCACTACAGTTAATTAGTGAACTGGGTGCACCTTACGAAATGAATCTTATACAGCATGCTGCAGTACTTGAATGGTATTATAACGGTTTTGGTAAATTATGTTTTTCAGAAAACTCCATAGGAAGAAATCCAGTACTGACAGATCTGGAGTTCGTGACGACCATAACACCGAACCGAATATTGCAATCCAACGATTTGGGAAACGGTTTTCTAAGTAATTGCTCACTGCCAAAGCATTATGGACTGGGGCACTATCTTGTTGAAAATAAATATTTGGAAGATGTTTTTCAGGAATGTCTATATTTATATTTTTGAAAAGCTAAGAAAGAACTGCAGCTGATGGTTGCCAAGTCAACTATAATTCCCATTTAACGAAATGCAAGTTTATATTATTACTCAATAACCGAACCAGTTAGAAGAATTCTAAGCACGCACTAAATTCGACACGTCGCAACATACAAGTACCGTTGACGAAATATATCAGTATAATAGTATTAAGCGAGGTATAAGGCCTTACAAAAATGTGGAAATATCGACGTTTGGCTATAAGTCGAAAACAAAATTTTCGATTTTGCCATGAAATTTAGGTTCACAAAGTAGTACGTAAATGTAAAACTGCAAACTTCTATCTTTAATAATAACAAAGATATCTTTAAAAAACAACTAAAAGACCGAAATCAGGATCCCCTTGAACATAATATGGCCAACAGACAAATTTCAATATGACCATTCATTAATATTATGAATTAATCACTATCTTTTTTGTATTTGAAGACTATCGTAATTTTCAATGAAAATAACAGTGGACCTTTTTTATTGAAACAAGTATTTTCAAGACAAGCAACTAGGTTTTATTACGGAAAATAAATAAAACATAAAAATCAACCAAAACAACTTAAGACTAAGTAAACCAAAAATAATATTAAAATGATTTTAAGTACATTAAGAATAATTATAAGACTTAGTAAGGTGAATGCGGATAAATGCACCCCCAATAAACGCAAATTCAATTTTAATGTTCCGTGACCCCACAAAGATTAATTAACCTTTGGTGTTAAAATTATAATTATAAAATCTACTAGATATGTGGTTGTTATGTACAATAACAATTTTTTTTAAAATATCTTTTCATTTGTTTTAAAATTTCATTTTTTAAAAACTTTGTGGGGTGGTGCATTTACCCGAATCCAACGGGGTAAGTGAGGCTTCTCAGCACAACTTCGGTAATATTGTATAGCTTACAATTTTGGGGTAGATGCACCAAAATATAGATTTTTTTTATAATAGGTCAAATTTTCAGGCTTTTGAAATTATTTAAAAGGGACAAAACAGTTGAATTTGAATAGGTAAAACTGTACTATTTAACAACCAGTAAGAAAAACACTTCCATATCTCATTTTATTAAAGAAAAGTGAAAAAATAATTAGGTACCTATGTGCTAGTAACAAGATTTCAAAAAAAAATGTTATAAAAGGCAAAATCTAGATTAAAATGGTAGATATCTCTCCTGCCAATCATCGGAGGATTTAATTTTTTTACAAAATTATCCTCACTTTTCAAATCGATGTCATCAATAGCTAGCCATTTGCACACTCCTCGTCGCTTATCCTTCACTCTCAAAAACTTAATTTTGCATTTCTCATCTCTACTGTGTCTGTCTACTATTTCACCAACATAGTACCGGATGGTTTTAGCTTCAGTAGAAACTTTAATAAGATAAAATTCATTTTCGTGTACATCACCAAATTCGTCTGAGTTAGGATTAAACACCTTATCAAAATCTTCATATTCATCACTAGCACTCAGAAGAGAATGAGTCTTTGCGAGACTTGTTCTTTTTTTCTTTTAATTTGCATTGTGCGACAGACCATTACAATCTTTGACATCTTTAGCAGTTAGAATATCAGCAGTTTCTGCTATTTTTTCTTGGATGTCTTTACAATTTCAGATTTGGAGGATTTAACACTGTTCAGTAAGATGCGATCAAATGTATTTAATGTGGAACTAGTACTCGGAGCTTGGAAATCAACTGGAATGACAGATGGATCTGCTGCATTAATATCCAACGGTGTAGTTTCCATAGTCGTATTGTCGGTTTCTTCCACATTTACAGCCGAGGTTGAGGGTATATCAGTAAGAGGTGTGACAGTTTTCATTGCAACAAACCTATCATATTTTTCTGGATCATAAGTGAATTTATCAATTTTTCTAAAACCGCTTTGTATATTGTCAGCGGTTAAACTTTCCCACGTACACCCCAGAAGTTTGGCAAAATTTTCTTTTGATGGACGATCACCAACATGCATTCTTTTCCATGTAGCTAGAGTTTTGTCCCACTTCACTTTTAGTCCACGAAAACAGGAAACATCAAGTGGTTGCAAAATGTGGGATGTATGCGGAGGTAATTTTTGAACGTTCACCTGATTTTCCAAAGCTAGGCTCATTCATTGTGGCGACATGATCAGTGTGCCCATTGAAAATGAGAATTATGGGTTTTGTATCACCAACAAAAGGTAAAAACTGTTCTTTAAACCAGTTCAAAAATACGTCTGCCGTCATCCATCCTTTAGGTGTGGAAGTTGAAGTGGTGGAAAGAATGTTAAAAGATGCAGATTCCTTTATTTAATTACAGAAACCTGTATAGTTCATTGAAGTAGAATTCTGATTTTTCTTAATGATTTGTTTCTTCATAAGATGATGCTACTAACTATTTAAAATTATAATTTATATTTTGAATGTGTGTTTATGTGGTAATTTAAAACGTAACAACTCTCCTCTCAGTTGGAGAAGTGAAAATTTCCGTAAATTTACACGAATTCTTCACACGATGTCAAGCGGCAAAACGGAATGAAACTAGTGATGCAAAAGGAAAGAAAACGGAAGGAGTGACGGGAAATTCGGGGCTACCCCCAGGACACAAACCCTTAACATTGTTTCCCATATGAAGAGAAACGAAAGGTAGCAACTAAAATGCGCAAGGGACGAAACAAAGTAACACAGCACAAAAGACGAGCAGTAAAACTTATAGAACCCTAAAAGAGCGTTCTACGGGAAGGCAAAACGTAAAACATAACGCAAAGGAACAAGGTGAAGTTGTTCGTTCTAGTATAGTGAAGCCGTACTAGAGCAAAGTGCTGCAACACACCCAACCAAACAATACAGAGGTTCTCCTATTACAAAAAAATTAAGCAAGACGGCTATTCTCAATTAATCCGTCATAAACGAGATCAACCTCACGATAAGATACTGGTCTACACTCAGACTCAAAACAATGTCGATACGGTACGATCTATAATCGCATAAAGAGAGCTGAACAATTCTATCAACTTCCTATTAATCCAACTTCACCAGTTGTGTTCTTACAACTAAGCTAAACTGTGGAACGTCGATAGGCGAGATCCGGTAATCAAAGCACTAACGTAACGGTACATCAATCGAAAGCTCACAGGTCGTCAGGAGGATGTTGCTTTAGATCCTTAACATGCCAGATACCTTTAGGATTCCCATTTCCGTCGGTAAGTTCATATGCCAAAGTTGATAGTTTACGTGAAATTACAAATGGGCCAATAAATTTGGGTGCTAATTTAGCCGTAAAATGTTTTGTGGTATCCGACAGCGCAAAATTACGGTGATAAACGTGCTGCCCTACAGTATATTCGACGGGACGCCGACGAAGATCATAACGATGTTTCGCTCTAGCATGAGCGGCGGCAAGTCGTTTACGGATATCGCTAAAAAGCTTGTCAAAGTTTTGGACGGTAGGTATAGGGAGTTTATTGGTCTCAACGGAATTGGGTGGTTCGATATTATGTGGCTTATATTCGTCTCCAGAAAAGATATGCTCTCTACCAAAATTAGCAAAGAAAGGTGTTACTCCGATAGTTTCATGGGTCGACGTGCGAATTGCACAAGCAACCTTAGGGAAAAGGCGGTCCCATTTGCGGTGGTTTTCCGTAACGTAAGCGGACAACATGGTCTTTAATACACGATTAACCCTTTCGACTGGATTATTCTGGGGATGATACACAGCATTGTACAAAATGTTTATTTTATAATTACTACACAACGAAGTAAACTCACGAGACTTGAACTGCGTTCTATTATCGTAAACTATAAATTCAGGACAACTATAGACTAAAATTACCTGGTCTTCTATTAAACGTACAATAGACGTAGCGGTAGCTGCTCGAAGCGGGAAGAATAAAACGTACTTACTAAAATAATCGGAAATTACTAGAATATAGATATAACCCTGAGATGAACGAGGTAACGGTTCACATAGATCAACGCAAATCATACGTCATGGTTTCGTTATATCCGGACGTTTTCCCATGAGACCTTGTGGTCTTTGACTAGAACTTTCGTTTGCAAACAAATAGTACAATGGCCTACGTGACGAGTTACATCGGCCCTCATTTTGGCCAATAATATTTAGCTTTAAGACGTTCAGTTTTGAACACGCCAAGGTGGTAAGCAGCAGTAGAGTCATGACACTGGCGCAAGATATTGTTACGTTCGCGTTTTGGAACAACTAATTTCCATACATCTTGGATTTCACGAAGTTCGGGATATTTACACTTAACATACTTAAACAACGAGTTGTCCTCAACACGCCACTGAGGATATCTCAAGGGACTTGCTTTAACTAAACGACACATTTTTGAATACCAACGATCGGGATGTGCATTATCGATAATCGAGATTGGCGAGATTTCCGGTACGGAACGAGACAGAAAATCAGGCACGACATGCTCTTTGCCCTTCCTGTGTAAAATTTCGTAATCGAATGGTTGTAAACGTAAACCCAACGGCCTAAACGTCCAGTAGGATCTTTTAAATTATCAAGCCACAGAAACCAAGGTACTTCAACTTCGCACGGCAAAAGTGACATTTATCACGACTCACAGTTAAACCAGCGGCAATTAAACGGTCTAAAACGAAACCGAGGACTCGAAGATGTGTTTCGAAATCCGGAGTACACAATAATATCGTCCAAATAAACATGAACATATGGTTCCAGATCTGCGCCTAATACTTTGTCTATTAAACGCTGAAAGGTAGCGAGCATTCGTTAAACCGAAAGGTAAGCGCTTGAACTGATAAAGTCCGCGGCCGGGGATGGTAAAAGCGGTGAATTCGAGCAGACTGCTTTACACCAACTTGTCAATAGGCAGAACGGATGTCAAGGGAACTTAAATACTTAGCATCGCGTAAACGATCTAGAATTGCTGATATATAAGGAATCGGATACGCGTCTTTCTTCGTGACCTGATTTAATTTGCGATAGTCAACACAAAAGCGATAAGTACCGTCACGTTTTGGTACTAGCAAAATTGGATGAGGTAGATGGTTCAGTAACGCCTTGGTCTAACATTTTGCCATTCGGCGTCGATAATAGTTTGTTTTGCCGGAGAGACGGGATAGTAGCGTTGTTTTATCGGTTCAGAATCCGAAATAATGACATGTTCAACAACTGAAGCGAAACCTAACTTATCACCCATTAGGACAAATTTCGAGTCTAAAAGAGTCTTTAATAATCGATCCTAACCATCCATGAGGTCAGATTGGCTTTCAATAGCGCCAACATAAGAAACAGTAACAGATTTGGTAAAATTCCAAGAATTATGTTTTAAATTCGGTACAACACCCATAGATCTCCAAAAGTCTAACCCTAAAATTAAAGGAACGGATAACTCCGGTATAACCACAACCTTTAATAAAATACAACGCCCCTCTAAAGTAAAGGGCACGTTAACGATACCTAAGGATTTGCAACTCTGACCGTTAGCCACAGTAATTATAGGCATATCGCTGTAGTCTAACTCGAGACCTAAATTTTTCAAAAAATTCCAACCTTGGGGCCCAACTACAGTTCGTGAAGCACCGGAATCTAGAAGTCCGTAAATACTACAACCTAAGACCTCAACACAAAGATACGGACGCTGATCGCCCTCAGCATGAGCTAAAATGAGATCAATTAAAATTCGATTTCGACGGAGTTTCTCATCGGATGCGGTAGAACCACTAATTTCGATAGTCGAGATTTGTGACGAAACAGGGGCAACAGCTCGACTTAACGGTTGGCCCGTCGACTGTTTCCCGACCAAGAACACTTTGGACAAGTTCGTACGGTGAATCCCGCTTTACCACGCCGGTAACACATAACTTGACGAGGCTCAGGACATTGAGAATACAAATGCCCTACCTTATGACAATTCCAACAGGTATTACCAACAGATGCTACAGAAGAAGATATGGCACGCGACGTAGAAGGTTCGACATCAACAGAGGGAGAACACTCAACGGCAGACAAACGAGTGAACTTTTTCCCGGACTGATAAGCTAAATCAGGTTCCAAGGATACATCTCCCCTGAGTGGATGTTTATAGGCACCGACCGAAACCTTAGTGGCTTCCAACTTACGACATAAATCTATCAAATCGAAAGAGGTATCGATATCCATTAAGCTTAAGCGTTCTTGATAAAAGGGTAAGATACGAGATTTTAGAACTTTAAGGCGTAACTCATCAGAAACTGGAACAGGCATGCGATCGAACAAGGTGTTCATCGTCGCGACATAAATACCTATAGATTCATCAGGAGCTTGTGTTCGCTTTAGAATTTGCTCCCACAACAAGTCGCCCATATAAGAAGGCAGATATTCTTCTTTCATACGACGTACCAAACTATCCCAATCAGATACTTGTGTACTTGTCATCTTATACCACAACAAAGCTTCGCCCTCAAATAATTCAATAGCCGAATCAAACAATTGAACTTTAGTAATACTTCTCGACTTGCATAAATCTTCCACACGTTCGAGGAAAGCATTTATACTTAAACCATCTTTCACACATCCTGAAAATTTTAGATTCCATTTGTACACAGGCACCGACTTACAAACAGTACTACCCGTAGGGGGACAAATACTAGCGCTAGGAACTTGAGCAGAGGTAGGAGGTAGCTGAGAGAAAAACACAGGTAGAGGTGGTGGAGATAACGCTCTTAATGGTAGATCAGAAGAAACTTTACTCGTAAAATCGGATAAAAGTTGCAATAAACCAGATATTAATTGAGACTTCTTAATTTTTGTTGCCTCAACATCGCTAGAAATTCTATTTAATCGAGAATAGACATGAGCTAATTTAGTTTCAATCTTTTTAGTATTAGCAGGATTAAGTTCTCATTCAACTGACACTTTGATTTCGGCAATCTTTTTCTCGCACGTAGCTAATTCTACTTGGGAATCTAAAGACTCAAAAGTAAATGTTTGGCCAGATTTTTCTAAAGTGAAGACACCTCGCAAACACTTACGCAATTTATCAACATTACCCGTTTCGGATATACCTCTAACATTCTTTCCACCACTTCAAAATTTAAACATTATCTACTGATAATGAAAAATTTTGAATAGTTTTGGTGACCTTTTTCTTGATCTTTTCTTCCTTCGTCGGCCATCTTGAGATTTTCTATAAAAATTTTTGTTAACTTTGCTACTAACTATTTAAAATTATAATTTATATTTTGAATGTGTGTTTATGTGGTAATTTAAAACGTAACAAAGTGTAGGCTGTGATAGCCACCCGTTTTGGGTATCCACTTGTCCCACAAGTTCTTGCCCTTGTAGATGATAAAAGGAGGCAGTTTCTGACTAGCCGCATTGACACAAGCTAACACCGAAGTGTTTTCCCAGCCGTATAGCGGTGACATGGCTTACCAACTGCAGCTAAAACTTTCCTCTTTGTTGAATCGTGGCAGAAACTGGTTTCGTTGCAGTTATTCAGAGGTTTATCAGTAAGACGCAAATCATTCATTGCAGTTTCAAGTCTGTCATAAAATTCGCTTATCACAAACGGATCACAACCATGTACTTTTCTTGAATGTTCTAAAGCTTCAGCCTTCTTTAGAGACAAATTGTGTCTAGATTTAAATGAAAACCACCACTCTTGGCCTGGTCGGTTATTTTTAAAGCGTGTAGTTATACCAGTACTTGTAATGTACTCTTCAACAAGATTAATAACTTCTGTTTTGTTTAAACCAAACCTATTCTTAGACATTGTGCGCAAACAGACTGCTAATTGCTTTTCCACTTCGGGTACAAGAGCGGTGCCACGTCCACATCCCCCGTTTGATAAACCTAGAACCCCTCGACGACCCTTTATATGATCCCTTAATGTTTCTCTGGGAATATTATATTGGCGGGAGCAGGCTTTGACAGTTATTTGATTGCTTCTTATCATCTACAACGCTTATTGCAGTTATTCCGCGCTATATAAACATCGTTCGGTTTTTCTGTATACGAACCATGTTCTAAAATAAAGATTAAAAAAAGTGGTTTAATAACTTAAATAACCGTCATGGGTAAATGCCCCCGAACGTTTTCCGTTATGAATACCCGCGTTTTTTACTTTGTTATGTCAACAGTCATTAGTAAGACGATTGTTGACAGGCATTGCAGATACGGTGTCTAAAGTATCACCAGTTGTAGATTAAGTTGTTTTGATTATTATGTTTTTTAAAACTGAATAGTGCATTTACCCCAAAAGTGCATTTATCCGCATTCACCCTAATTACTTCAACTGCTGGGTTTCATTAATTATTGAAATCAGGAATGGTTTACGTGTAGCATATCTGCAAGTTTTCACTATATTAGAAAATGCTCCATAAAATGCATTGTGGACAACTGAATTTCAATCAGTTTATAATTAAATTTCGTCCGGTACTAACTATAATTATCCGTCTTTTATGAAATAAAATGAGTAATTACGATAGTGGTGAAGACCTACATAGTGGTTCAAAGAAAAACAAGAAATATATTCAGAAAAATAGGCACAATTGCCAAAAATGAAACGTTGGCTAGTAGAAAGCAAGAACGGCAATGATTCATTAATTAAACACTCACAAACACATGTGCATCAACAAACAATAAAATCTCTTACCAAACAACCTACATTAACTACACTTCTTACTGCTTCAACCAGTCAATCAAAATTGCATGGAAATGTTAGAGCAGGTAAGTTTTCAAATTTATTATTATATAGTTATTAAAAGAAGTAAATAGTTTTTATTTGTGGTCCATTTTTACATTACAAAGTTATATTTAAAACTTAATATCCGTGTCGTCTTTTCATTATTATTTACAATTGTTTTCTTTTTGTAGAAGAAATTCGTTTATCAGCGTTTGTCGCAGATCACAATTTGCCATTTACAGTGATGGATAGTAAAAGTTATCGCCAACATTTGTCCAGATTCCCAAGTGGCTCAAAGCTGACTAGATGCCAATATTCTAAAATGCAACTGGAATACCAATACGTACAACTGGTGGCCTACAAATAGGAGAAACATAACACAAATTAATTTCTTTAAAGACTCGATCCTTCGCCCGAATCCATCACAGGTTCCTGTGGCCTCCATTTTGGTTCATGAATAAATAGCTCCTATCAGATATCACCGTAACCACAGATATACACACGTGTATATCTGTGCTATAACCGTATAATGTTACACCACATATATACTTGTGTGTAATCTATAAAGTATTACATAACTCCGACCATATTAGACGGTAATTAAAAAAAATAAAAGAATTATGATGATAATGAATTAATTGCACAAAATGCAACATGTAATACAAAACTATTTTATTATGCAATAATTATATTCGTAACCATAATAATATTACTGTAGCTTTCTTGTATATAATAAATACTAAATACAATATTATACCACAGATGTACACACAACAGGTTTGAGCTAAATTGAGGTAGGTCGTTATAAAGAGATTGAAAAGAGTTCATTTACTCTTAAATTTGCAAATTTAAAGTCATTAATCTGAATGAAAAAACTGCCGTTAATGATTTATTTGTTTGCAGCACATTCTTACAAAAATGAATTTTTAAATCAGTTAGGTGCCGATAAATGGTTTCCGGGTAAACATAAAAGTATACAGGCTGTTTGGCAAAAATCGTCCAACGCTACAACTGCGTTATACTATGTTCTGATTTCAATACTCAAAAGTTTTTTTAATAACTTTCAAAATGTTACAAACGGGCCATAATTTTGTTTATGGTTCAATTCGATTTCAATAATTATCAAATTTTTATTTTTAACCCTGCATCACTCGCGCTATGAGCGTTTCTCTTACACTCGCCAAGAATGTACAAATTATATGAACAGTTATGCGCATATGCTGTTACCCCCACTTTTAGCTGACTTTCTGTCTGTCCTCGGCGATATGCTTGAGTTGGCGCCTTACTCAGTACCGATTTGTATTAGTACCGGGTACTTGTCAATGGTCTGTCGTTCACCGTGAGACTTTCTCTCATCGCGCGAGTTTTAACGTTGATACATTTGTTTTTGGTTGGTGGAAGATTTGGTAAGAAAGTTTGCTTTTTTCATTACATAAAATATGTTCTATTGACGTAGTGACATTATTCTAGATTGTCAACAATGAATAGGGGTCAAATGCTTGTCGAATTAGCGAAAATTCGATATGAAGAAATTCAAAGAGAGGAGATGTTAGTCAATATACCATGGGCAGAACAAGAAGAACCGCAACAACAAGAAGTCATGGAAGACGAGGGGCGAGAGGACGTTGAAAGTGATGCTCCCAGTCAACATAGTGAACATAATACCGACTCAGAACAATCTGATGAAGAAATTGAAAATTTGGTTTGTGAGATTCCTGATAATCCAATATATAGATCGATACATCATTATACTGGTAAAAACAAAACATCTCAATGGATGGCTCATCCCCCCGACCTAATGTACGAACACCCAGAAAGAATATTGTCACTCACCTTCCTGGAGTAAAAAATATTGCAAAAAATGCAATTACTGTGGAAACATGTTGGGGATTATATATAACGGAACAAATGATTGAACAAATAGTAAAATTTACAAATATCTACCTTGCGAAAATACGAAATAACTATACCAGAGAGAGAGATTGCCGGGACACAGATCCAATCGAAATATATGCTTTTATTGGCCTCCTATACTTAGCTGGAGTACGGAAGGCGCAATATCTGAATACAAAAGAACTTTGGAGTGATTCGATATTTGCACCTGCTTGCTTCAAACTAACGATGTCAAGAGAACGTTTTCATGTTTTAGCAAGAGCATTGCGATTTGACGATATCAATGACAGAAACGAAAGAAAAAAATATAATAATTTGGCTCCCATTCGAGAAATATTCGAACAGTTTGTATCCAAATGTCAAGAAAATTACCAGGTTGGAGAATACTGCACAGTAGATGAGATGTTAGAAAGCTTCAGAGGACGTTGCAAATTCCGTCAATATATAGCAAACAAGCCGGCCAGATATGGCATCAAAATATATGCCCTCGTAGATTCCAGGATGTTTTATACCTGCAATATGGAGATATATGCAGGAAAACAGCCCTGTGGGCCTTTTCAGTTTGACAACTCTGCATATGCGGTTGTAATGCGCATAGCAAATCCCATTTTGAATACAGGTAGAAATATCACTACAGATAATTATTTTACATCGGTGCCGTTAGCCAAAGAATTACTTGCTAAGAAGACAACTCTTGTTGGTACCCTGAGGAAAAATAAGAGGGAAATCCCACCAACATTTATAAATGTAAAGAGACCTGTGCCTAGTACCATGTTTGGTTTCCAGAGGGTCATCGTATTGTTGTCATATAAACCAAAACCCAGAAAAACGTGTTGATGTTGTCTACGTTCCATTCTGGAGACTAAATAGATCCTCAGTCTGGCGAACTGCAGAAACCTGAAGTCGTCACATTTTACAACCTAACTAAAGGAGGCGTTGACGTAGTTGACGAGTTAAAATCAACATATTCTGTTTCTAGATTTTGTTGCCGATGGCCCCTTCGAATTTTTTTTACAATTTTGGACGTTGCGGCTATAAATTCCAATATCGTGTATAAAAGTAATACCGGTGTTATTGAAGAGCGTAGAATT
Organism: Vesta saturnalis; assembly: GCA_036346205.1. Classification (NCBI taxonomy): domain Eukaryota; kingdom Metazoa; phylum Arthropoda; class Insecta; order Coleoptera; family Lampyridae; genus Vesta; species Vesta saturnalis. Next base: position 4,796,256 of record JARFJB010002320.1, read on the forward strand.
CATCTGAATAAGCTGGGGGAATTTTTGATCAAACCACTGTTAGTTCATCAATCAAGTCATTGCCATTTAAAATGCGTGAAATGTTGAGAGACTACTTGAATTTGCCCCAGCCTCAGATTGAACAGACTACAGAAGCTTCCACAGCATTTTGTGCATTTTGTCCAAGAAGAAAAAATAGGAAGTCAAAAAAACGATGTGTTAGCTGCAATGTTGCCATTTGTACAGAGCATACCACCTTCACGTGTCCAACATGTTGTGGCGTAAACGGTGACAGTGATGCTTCAAATGATTAGAATTGTCAATTATTTGTTATCTATTTGAATTAATCTATGCCATATATTCACTTAAAAATACATTGTTTAGTTAATTTCATTGTACCTATAAATGTATTTCTGGTTTTCACAAAGTACTGATAGGGCTAAGTTTTTTAATTCGTTTGAAAAATAAAGTATTTGAGTTCATGAATGAGTTCGTTTCATTGAAAAAAGAAAAAAAAAACGACTACATCCAAACAATTTTTGAAATGATAATTGTGTGAGAAAAATGCTCACGCGCGAGTGCTCGCGTAATTTTTGAGGCGCGAGTGATGCAGGGTTAAATAGCTAACTGGGTACATTTTTTCTAATGTTTCTGGTAGAAAATTTTTTTTTCTGAATCCAAGGATATATATTAGGTTGATTTTTTCTTAATATTTAATGATAGAGAGTGTAATTCTGTCATTTTCCAATGTATGCTCGAACATTTCTTAAGAAACCCAACTTAATGTTGGTAAACACTATCATTAATTTTTTTACAAAAGATGAAGAAAAAAACCAACTTGATACGTGTTGAATTCTGTTATGTTTCTTTACTTTGTGCGTATCACTTTGAATAAAACACAAGTTCACGTTTGTTCTAAACTATTTATTTCAAACATTAAACAGACAATTCAACTGCGAACATGCGAATACCTCTCTCCAATACATTAAAAGCCCATTTAAAATTTAAAAAATCTAAAAATATTTCAGATTGGCGTTATTATCAACAGTTACGCAATTACACAACATTCGCTGTCAAACAAGAGAAAAAGCATGTTTTAAATCATAATTTTCGCAACAGAAATAAAAAACATCTGTGGAATGAATTAAAAAAATATGATATTTTGCATAAAAAAGCGAGTACTCCCATTCCGGCTGCATTAAACAATCCTAATTCAATAAACAAACATTTCTTAAGTGTACAAAATGATGCACTCCCAGATAAAGATCTTCTTATGTTTTACAACAGTCATATTAGAGAAGGTATTAATAGCAACTTTAATTTTGCTGAAGTAACTGAAAATTTGTATGGTGCTCTCCTCAATTACATCAAACTCTGTAGGCGCTGACCAACTCAGCTTAAATATAATTCTTTTGCTGTCCTTTATAATTCACTATATTCGCCACATCATAAATTCCTGTATAACTCATTCCACTGTTCCTCAATCTGGAAATATGCCATTGTTAAACCATTGTGTAAAACATCAAACCCAGCGGACTTCTCAGATCTTCGACCAATTAGTATATTTCCAGTTCTTTCAAAATCTTTGAAAAATTATTTACGCTCAACTACTATCTCATTTAGAACGACAAATGTTTTGCCTATTTGTCAATCGGGTTTTAGGAAGGGATATAGCTGTTCTTCAGTACTTTTAGACGTAGCCGATAATATATTTAGAGCCACAGATAGGATGAATGTACGGCACTAGTACTGATTGACTATTCCAAAGCTTTGACACTATAAATCACAAGCTTTTACTATCAATCTTACATTATATCGGTCTTGAAATAGAAGCAATCACACTATTTTCATCATATAAACTTAACTGATATCAAAGAGTGGTTTTGCCAGTGAGACTCTGACAAAGCACTAGTTATATCTGGTGTGCCCCAAGGATCTATACTTGGACCATTGTTATATTCAATCTACACCTCGTTTCTTTACTCATCTTTATTGCATTGTAAATATCATATCTATGCTGATGATACTCAGATATTTAGGTATTCCGATATAAGAACCTGGAAGAGAATGTTGGCCTAATTAGTGAGGATGTACCACTTAATGCAATATTCTAAGCGTCATAATCTCAATATTAATGGTGCAAAATGTTCTGTCCTTATCTTTGGTCATAGAACAGTGCGTCAACAAGTTCAAACAAACGCTAACTTTTATATTGGGGATCAAATGTTACCTATTCAAAATTCTGCTAAAAATCTGGGTGTTATAATGGACTCTGACTTAAGATTTAAAAAGCATATTAATAAAACTTTACAAAAGCCTATTCTACCCTTAAGTTTCTGTTCACTAATAGACATATAATGAATTCTCAGATTAAAAAGCTTTTATTGACTCATTAGTCCTATCGTATTTTAATTACTGCGATGTTGTTTATCACAAATGTATAGACTCTATTGATAAAAAAGGATACAATTAGTTCAAAATTCCTGCCTTAGATTTATTCACGGTATTCGTAAACGCCATCACATTTTTCAGTATATTTCCAAATGGGTTGGATGTCAACCACACGGCGCAGTTTTCATTCAGCTTGCGCATACTATAATATATTACTTAATAATAAGCCTCCATATCTGTATAACAAAATTCAATTTAGAACTGATGTGCACAATATTAACATTAGAAGGAAGAACTTGTAACTATTCCACAACATAAATTAGAAATCTTTAAACGATCATTCTCTTATAATATTGCTAAGTGTATTAATTTGGCCACTATGTTCCCAACGCTTATCCAAGAACTTTTAAAACTAAATTAAAACAAGTCTTGCTGTCTATAGAACTGACATTTTGATGGTTCATAACTCTACCAAAATTGAATGGCAACGGTTAAACGTAAACGATAACTTTTAATGAAAATGTCTCAATATTTAAACAGTGATTTCTTCTTATTTCTTAAATTTTCTATATTAAGGTACAGGTGGAGAACAGTTGGGTACATTCTACCTAAACTGAACCTGTTCCTCTTGACTTTTCTTATGTAGTAAATTGGTAATGTATATTATATTAGTTTGATTTATAGTCAATAAACATTTTTTTTTTGTTAATTGGCAAGACTGTGTCATATGCCTATGCAATGCTTATGTTATAGTTTGTTTATTATGTTTATTTCTTTTAAAATTATTAATTTTCGATTGCTTCAGGACTATCTCTAAATATTTCTTCAATGTTATTTGGCATCTTTAGGTTTATTCGAAACTTGTTATATTGTGGGTATTCTATTAATATATGATTAATGCTAATCTTTACGTTGCAATGGTTGCACATAGCTTGATTACATCTACCCAATAGGTGCAGGTGTGTGAGGTTTGTATGCCCAATACGTAGTCTAGTAAGTGCTATTTCTTCCCGTTTCGTTATTATTGGTTGGCTTTTCCATAATGTAATGTCTTTTTATTTTTGTAGATGGCTGTGCTTTGTGTTTTCCATTGATTTTCCCAGTATTGTTTAGTTTTTGTTTTATGTATAGTTTGACGTCTTTAAAGCTAATAGAACAGACGTCTGCGTTGTGCATTTCAGTAGCTTCTCTTGCACTGGTGTCAGCTATATTGTTGCCAGGAATACCCATGTAGGTACCCACATCATGGTCAGCGAAATGGATGGCCATATGGTAAACAATGATCTGATCATATTACTTAATGAATCTTCATGTACACCGTAAAATATATTTTTAATCCTGATAAACTATCTGTACATATTAAGAATTTCTTACTTCTATTATATACGCAAAATAAGACTGCTTGCCATATGATACATTTCGGTTGTGTATGTTTGTATATGGCTTTAAGGACCAGTTATGTGTTTCATTTTGAGTGTAAATAGCGCTTCCTGATCCATTCTTTGTTCTGGACCCGTCGGTATACCCTATGACATGGTTATTATAATTAGTTAACGCTTCTCTAAAATAGTGTTGACCATGCGATTAGTGGTTCCCATTTTTCAAGTAATGTTAGATCCAGCTTTGTATTTATTTTATCCAATAGGCACACTGGGTGTTCTGGTATACTATATTTAAATATTTCAAATGTATCGAATTGCATTTTATTTGTTAATTCTATTGCACGTATTAGAGCAGGTCTGACTGTGGATCTATTATTTTCATATGGGTTTAATAATTGATAAGTTTCTAATGTTGAGAGATTGAAGTGGTCCGAAAGGTGTAAAAGTTTGGCCATATAATTTAATAATAGATATTTTGTCTTGTTTCTAATGGCATTATTCCGGATTCAACATATAATGACATATGTGGCTAGTTCTGAATGCTCAGCTATTCGTATTCCAAGAGCATATATCTGATTTAATGGTTTTAATGTAGAAGGTCTAGCAGAGGAATAAATTATGGACCCATAATCAATGATAGGTAGTATGAAGGATTTGTATAATCTAATTGTAGGTTCTACGTGCCCCAGCTAAGATTTGATGTACATCTGATAATGTTTAGCCTTTTTACACTTGCTTACGAGGTTTTGAATATGGTCTTTGAAATACATTTTATTATCAAAAGGATCCTAGTATGTTCAACGTGCTAACATTTTTAATGCGTTGCCCGTATATGTACAAACTAGGTTCGTGTTCGTGATCTCCTCTACCTGCAGAAGTGTATTGTAGCTGTTTTATTTATTGAAAAGGTAATGCCGTTTTGTTCGCTACATTTGTAACAATATCGATGGTATGCTGCAGTTCCTGTATGATATTTAGCATTTGATCTCCGTCTTTGTATATCAGCAGGTCGTCTACAATAGTCCACTATGAATTTGGGTGGGATAGATTTGATAATATCATTAATTCCGATTAGAAAAGAGTTGTACTCAGCACTGAACCCTGTGGTATCCCATTTTCCATCATGCGCGGTGAAGATAATACATTTCCTATTTTGACCATGAATGTTCTGTTGGACAGAAAGCTTTTATAAATTTTGGTAGGTTCCCATCGCAGTTCCATTCGTGTAGTTTATTAATTACATTGCTTCTCCACATTGTATCGAATGCTTTTTCAATATCAAATGATACGGCGCTGTGTGGTGTCTTCTAAGAAACTATTTAGAACTACATTTTCTAGTTGAACCAGTTGATCTATAGTGGAATTTTTCCGAAATCCCATTTGCTTAGGTGATATTAGCTTACTGTGTTCTAGGAACCATATTAATCGGTCGTTTATCATCTTCTTAGGATTTTACTCATTGAGCTTGTGAGTGATATCGGTAATTGGCAGGGTTTGTTGTATCTTTTCCCGTTTTGGTATTGGAACGACAAGCTTTCTTCCACACTTCTGGATATATACCATTTTGAAATATTTCATTGTGCCTGCAACAGATATTCTTTTGTTTTCTGGTATTTTAACATACCGTAAGTGATATTGTCGGGCCCAGGAGCTTTATCATCTGTAACCTTCAAAGCTTTGCATAACTCTTTAGAGTGAAAGGTTAGTTATATCTGTTCATGTTGATCATTAAATGATGTGGTTGATGGTAAGTTTTATTTGATGATTTACCTTATGTATTTTGTGGAAGTGATCAGCAAATGCTTCCACTCTGTCGGTAACTGTATTAATTTGATTATTATTCACACTAATAGTTCTGTTCGTGGTTTCTATTTCCTATTATGTTTTGGCTTTTCCAGACCTCAGATGGATGTGTTTTATGTTTATGGATGATATGTTCCACGACTTTCGCTTGTACGTAAGAATGGATTTTCTCATTACAGCTCTAGCCTTTTGTATGTTTTAAGTTTGGCTTAGGGTTTTTTCTAAAGATATTAAACGCTTTCCTTTTTCGTGAATTAACCTTTTAACCTCCTCATTCCACCAGGTACTTTTTCGTTTTGTAATGCCAGTGGTTTGTGGTATGGTTTCTCTTGCGGTGTTCAAAATTGATTTTGTTAGTGCTTCTATTTTGTTTTCAATGTTGTTATCTGTGTTGTACGTGTCGTTATTTAGTCTCATTTGGTAATCATGCCAGTTTGCTTTTTGTAACCATCTTTTGAAATATTTCATGTTATTGTTTGTTTGTATGATATTCAGTGGTCACTATTATAATATTTTAGGAAATATTCAATTACAGATCAATGGCATTAAAGCTGTTAGATTTTGAGTTGAAATGTTAGATCGCCGGTGTTCAAAATCACTAGGTTTTATAGTCTAAAACTGTTCTATTACTCTTCCAAATCAGAGAATCGCTTACATATGAAGTCGTTGAAATCACCCAAATATAAATTGAAGTTAACTGATTAATTGTTTGTACCAGGTCAATTAGTTATGTTCGGAAAATAAATGTTGCATATTGTTGCTTGAACGTGCATCACTTCCACAGCAATAATTTGATGTTTTGTTTTAGCCTTTTGCTTTTATACCACATTCTCTTAAAATATGACAACACCTCCGCATGCTCTGAGTGGGGAACAATAGTTTTGTGCAGGGTTTATACCTCTAAAGTGAAATGTCATTGTTTTATATGACTTTCGGATACATATAATGAATGGATTATATTTGTAATTAACATTTTCAGTTCAATAATGTTTTGTAGACCATTACAGTTCCACATAATGTTTTCAAATTTTAATGTAGCCATTTTAAAATAAATTAGGTAAGTTAATATCTAATTGAAAATGTTATGTAGATATCTAAAAAATATTGAATAAAATATATAATATAATAAATAAAATAACAAAATATCACAGACAAGATCACAAATTTAAATATAATATCACAGGTTTAATAATATTGATAGATATAAAATATCACAGGGTCAGTAAAATTTCGTCGTCAACGACGGATTACCTTTCTGGTTTCCTTGGCCAACCTTTGCCTTTTTTTTGGGTGATGCCTGACTAGATTCTGATATGAAAGAATCATCTTCGGACAGAACGGCTGTGTTAAATCTCGTTTTATTTTCTATAGTTGAGATGTTGGACCCAAGAGAGATTGTCCAAAAAATGTTTGTTTCGTTGGCTTTTCTAATAAGGGTCTAATTGCCCAAAAGGAGTGGAACAATCCTTTGTAAAGATCGGAGTCTTGGGTTCAAACTACCCTAGATATGAGACTACGTTTTCGCTTCAATGTTTAATTTTTCTTTTACTCGTATTTTATAGCTTTCGCTTAAAATAATATTGAAGCTGTTGCAGAGTGATCTCCGCACAGTTTACAATAAATATCACAAAAATTTCCGACGTTAAAGGTTTTCCACATGTAAATTTCTAGCTCTACGGTCACCTAGAATATAACCAACATAAATATGAACGTTTAAAGAATAAAAGCAATTTTAAGTTTTAAGTGTAGTTGAAAGTGATAAATTAAGAGTCCTCATTTATTCCTTCTGTTTTCAGTCGCCGAACCTCTAAGACGCCTTGCTTACTTAATTCACTGCATATCCTCTACAGTACAGTTTAGCAAATCAGACAAAAACTACCTTCTAGAAGTGTTCAAGTTCTTGTGAATCACTAATTTAAAACATCAAACCTTGTAACGCTTTGTACTTTTACTCTGTTTGAAACGAATTGCCTTTGTTTTCCAATCATTTCAGATTACCAAAGAGACCATATCAATAAGAAACGGCTGACTTTATCAAAATTCAACATTGCAAAACAAGGAACCGGGGTTGAACCTCCTTAAGTTTTAAGACAATTTATTAATAACTCAGCCACTTCCATGTTTAACGAGCTGGCACTCAGTTTGTTATTCAAAGAAACACCATATTGTTCAGAAACCCTAAAAATCACAAGCAGCGAACCTGGGATTAATATTTCTTCCCACAGGCGTTTCAACCTGACCATTCTGGCCACGTAAGGCTTCGGCAATTTCAGCAAAACTGCCAAACGACCTTGGATTAATTTTTAGTTATTTTAAAAGCCATTTATTATTATTATTATTATTATTATTATATTATTATTATTATTATTATTATTATTATTATTATTATTATTAAATTATTAACTATTTTTGAAAACTCCTTATCTTTTAAAGTCTCTGTTTGTAACTTTTCTTTTGTAATTGGAAGAGTATTTAAGTTTTCGGTTTAAAAAATGTCTATTACGTGTGAAAGATTTACTTTACTTTTGATTGGTAAACGTAATAGACAATCCGCGTTACCATGTTCTTTCGTGTTTCTATATTTGATATGGTAAATAAACCCTTGTAAAAATAGTGCATAATGTTGCATACGCATTGCATTATAAATCGGTAAACTTATGCAAGGTGAGAAAATTTGTACCAGTGGTCTGTGATCGGTGTGTAAGGTAAACTTATTCTCGTATAAATATGGTGTAAATTTTTTTACGCCAAAAATTATGGCATACGCCTCTTTGTCTATTTGAGAGTACTTTTTCTGGGTTTCTGACAACGTTTGTGACGCATATTGAATTACGTGCTCTTCGCCATTTGGATATATATTTATATTGAGGATGGCTGGTAAAATTATGGACATAGAAGAAATTACCAGCGAACTAAATAACCATTCTAATAAGTAAATTGTTAACTCGAATACCATAATCTAACTAATCACTACGAAATTAAAAGCTCTCAGTATTCTTCTCACATCTAGCCTTACAATTTTATCGACCGTATCAGAACATAGCTAAACCAATCCATGCTAGTATATGGATATTTACGACTCAGATGTTTGTTTATTGGACATCGTTGAACCAAATTGTTATGTTTTATCTCCACTTATGGTATAATAAATATTACTTCAGAACAACGTAGCCAGGATTTATAACAGGGTCCATGGTCGTTCAAAATGTAAAATTTAGGATAAAAGAAAAGGCAAATGAAAACAAAACTTTGAGATTTTAATTATACTTAAATTAAACTAATAACATTTTTCTTGGCTATGCAGTCCTGATTTTCCTTCAAAAATTTTCGATGCACACTCATCAAACACAACCCAGTGAGTCTGTCATCACCCATTGTACTCCTGAGCCAGGTTTTACCCTTCGCAGGGTACTGAACGATCTTTCCACGGTAGCAGTAGTGATGGAAAGCACTTAATATTAGCAGTACGTGCCTTGTTGCAGGAAAAACATTAGCTTCCTCAAAAATCCAGCCACTTCAATGTCCTTTAATTTGTCTTCTGTAAATTCTTTTTCTTCCACATATTGTACCACAAATCTAATTCTGCAGAGAAATCACCCAACTTATAAAATTCCATGAAAGATTCTGCATTATTTTGAAATCTTTGAAGCCATTTTGAGCATGCTTGAAGGATGAAGATAAGTTAAAGCAAAAGCAGGTGTATTTCGTTGGAGAATCTAGCATCCAAAGACGAAGTTAAAGAATCAAGATAGGGATGATTATTGACCGCTTCCAGTATTCAACTGCAGACTCAGATGTAATCTTGTACTTGCTTTTGAGTGACTCTGGTACTGACAACTCAATACTTTCTTGCGATATCAAGTGATTTTTAAATAATTCATAAGAAACATTTTGACATCTTGTCGATCTTCTTTGATTACATCTAGAATATCATCAATATGTTTCTTAATAACCAAATTCATACTTTTATTGTAAAACGTTTACAACAGGTTCAAAATTGCAATATCTTGCCATTATGTTTAGCAAGATGAATATTGGTTTAGTAACTGCATAGGCAATTGGTACAAATTTTTTGTGAATGGCCTGTACACCACCTTCTTTTCGGCCATCGTGGAACACCGTCAAATCTGAATCATAAATTATCGGCGGAAAAATTATTATCTTCTAAAAACTTTGAATTACGCTAGCGATTGTAGAAGCATCTTGAAATTTTAACTCAATGTAGCCTAAATTCCTCCCTGATTATTTTTGGCTTTCCATAGAACCTTAATCCAATAGAAAGCTGCTCTTTTCCAGCGATATCTGCTGTTTCATCAGCCATTACAGCATAAGCTTTGCCCGTTTACAGTCTTCGATTATTTTTCTTTGATAACTTTACCGCATAATTGTATGATCTCATTTTGAATTGTTGATGAGGTATAGACTGCGTTTTTTGACATTTATTCAAGTGGCTTTTAGCTTCTCATCACCAGAGTCAATCCTCAAATTTAAAAGGTCAAAGAAAACTCCCTCATTTCCTTGTTTTCTCTAAGCGGCAAATCATGAATTCCACAAAATATTATGCATGAAATAATTGCTGACAATATTTTGTTATTGTCTCAATCGTCTTATGGTGCCCTATTTGCAACTACATCAACAGGAGCATTTCGAAATGCTTTTGCAGCAGCTGTTGAAGATTTGTGGTAACTGCCAACGTGCTTTTACAATCTTCATGTATATCCTTAAACTTCATGTAAGGCCTTACTAAATGACACCAAAACTCCTTTAACTGTAGCAATTCTTGGCAAATAAAACACAATACAAACATAGAGCACCTTTCAAACAACTTGAGTACACCAGCCATGGAGTTTATTGATCTAACCAGCGATGGTTAAATTTCTTTTCAAGTGAATGGCATCAGAAGCAAAATCGTAATTGGATGATGGAACCCAAGGTTTGTCAACAATTCCTTCTTTTTCAGAAGGGTTATTGGCACAACTAACATAACGACCAATGTCATTTTCATGGTAGCCATCGCGTTCTTCAGTTTGTTTAGAGGTCCCAGTTCGAGACAGCTTCATGTAGATTTAAGAACTACTTGAGCCTCCTTCAAAATAGATTCCGATTTTGATGTTCCGACCATTTTATTTTCATCACGATCATTGCTTCCACTTACTACTGTCATCATGAATTTTTTCCGTTTTAGAGATTTTTGACCTAAAAATAATAACCTAATATCATTCTTGTTCTTAGTCCTAGTATAAAAATTAGTATAAAACAAAACTACCATGTAATGATAGCTTATAATGTGGATAACTATATCCGATGTTAATATTTTTCTCTAGATTAAAACACAAATAAAATTAATAGCACGTATAAAGTGCTGTTTGATCTTAATATGTGAAAATTTCAAGTTTTATATTTAGTCCCATTTGAGATATCAGCTGTCAAAATCGGTGCATTATTGTATTTTTGTTATAATTAAGGCAAAAAGTCCATCATAATAATGAAAATATATAAAATTATATTAATAATGCACAGAATCTTTTGCCAAAGCTAATAAAATTGTTTCACAAAGATACAAGCAAAGAGTAAAGAGCAATTGGCAATTTTGTAAAGGGCTGCAATTGAATTTTTTCCAAACGTTGCGATACAAATAATTTTGAACAAAAATTAACATGATATAACATATCTAAAAGCTATCATTACTGGTAGTTTTGTTTTATTAGGTGCTGGTCGAGCAACCAATTTTCAAATATTTGGACCATTTCTAATGGAATGACTCTAAAGTTTTAATTAAAATTTAATTTTCTACTGAAATTATTTAACACCTTTGTAACCAATTTCTTATATCCATATTGTCTTTTCTGTGATTTTGTCTCTTTATTCTGTGGTAAAACTATTGTTACGGATTTTCCCGTTTCCAGGCAATAATTTAACACTGATAACTATTCACACCAACTTTATTTAAAACCAAAAAGTTAACAAAACAACACAAATATTCACTTTCCAACATTTTAACTATTCCGCTTTTAAATCGCGCCTCGCTTTCTATTCGCCGTATGCAACTTCGTGTCCTGCACTATGTACTGTACTGTACTGTCTATCTTCGCGGATAAATTTTATATTCTTCATGTCATTAACAACTTTTGAACACACCTCGTAATCTAAAATATCCAAAACAAAAGTTATAATACGGTAACTGAATATTTTCTGCGTATCCCTCGTATACACATATAACGTTAAGTTCCTATTTATTAATGAATAAAATATCTTGTCATTCAATATTCGATAATTAATTTTGAAAACTTCTAAATAAAATTTATCACTCAAATTCATTCAATGAACGCTATCTTTAAATTTACTTTACTTCTTATAATATTTGACATTCGTAAACATTTACGGTTTCAAAACTCAAACTTTTATTATACTTAATGAAATTTAAACCAACAGCTGATCTGTTAATAGTGCATTGCTCTAATGAAACTGACATAAAATTTTGTAATCAACCTGGCTAATAAGACTTATCAGGTTGTTCCTTAAATCTGAAAAATTAAAATGAAAATCTGCAAAGCTTACTTTTAAAATTATCAAAACAAGATCACCAATTAAGTAAATGTTACATCTGTGTTTCATACCTGTTTAAATAAACAACAAAATGAAAATTTAACGATAAGTATATATTGTCCTGCATAAAATAATCAAAAACACAAATATTTACATAAATTACATCAGCGTGGTTGAAAGTTAAACCACCAAGTACCACTTTGCAATCTTACTCCTAAAACAAACCATACAATACGACTCAAGAACGATTATCTTTTCGTTTCAAAAACTAATTTTATAATTTAAACAACTATACGCAAACAAACTAACAAAAGATAATCGGGCCTAAAGGCGTTCATAAAATTCCTTAATCTAATTTCTTACTTAACAAATTTGTCCATAAATCCTTGGCTTTTCTTTCTTCTTTCTTCCGTAAATTAATTATATGTAGTCCATTGGTAATTCCTTAAAATTGCCTGAAGCACATAACAATTGCTTCACAATTTCACAACACTTATTCCTTACTGTGCACCCACAAATAGTCTAATAACACGTAATAAACTGTATACGTTTGGTTGCCTTCTAAAATTTCTTGCAACCTTTACACCAATTTAGTTCCTTATATAAATAAAACTTTCAATGTCATATAACGTTACTTAAACTTTGGCTTAATATACAATGAACCCTTCGTTCACTTAACAGGTGGTCTCATAAATACTTTTAGCCGAATCTCGTTACAAACACGCGCTGCCCTTCACACTCTAACATAACAACTGTTATCTTTCTTCAAATCTGCTTACGCACTATTATTTTCTTGAAGATAAACAAACTAATTTTACCTTCAACTTCAATTTTAAATATGGTATTGTTTATGAATGTCTTTTAATTTATCCCCGGTTCGGGTAACGCAGTTAATTAAACAATTACTGCCCATTAAAATTTCACAAACATACTCCAACATCGTCACAGTCTATCCCCACTACCTCGCACGCGCCTTCCGCCAACCTTCACCACAAGCAACAGCCAAAACCGAAAGCTTAACTTCCTACCTCTAACTTCAACTAACTAACTCGTCAATCTCTGACTTCCTATTTATACTTCAGTCATCCATCTTTAAACATGTCTTCCTTCCGCGTTATATTCTCCAATAATATTCATTCAAAACTACATCGTTCTGATAACTGCTTCCTCTATACAAGCACGCGTGTAATTACAATACATCGCCATATTTGTTTTCACTTACAAATTTTCAATTACTTCGAAGAAACCATTTTTCGTCATTACATTCATTCAGTGGCCCTCTGGACCATTACGCAACTTTTAACCGTTATCTCCAACCTGCGCTCGATCTCGTTCCGCAACATTTGCAAAAATCAGTACAGTCTAATGTCTCAAATTCCATATACACACATTTATTCTCAAACAATTGCACAACATTACAAAACTTTCGGAAATTATCACTTAAACCTACCCAATCTTTCTCTACATATTTTCTAAAACATTCTACACTTATTCTTCACATTTTCTAATCAAGATTACCCATCTTATCTTCCAACATTCCTTTCTTTGTCAGCAGCAAAACAGAAGCAATCCAGTGGAAAGCATTATCGTCCCATGGACAAATTTCTCTTCACATTTACATTCATCAGAATTTATTTCTTTCAACACTAAAGTCTTTATAACATTCAAATACACGTCTCTACATACTAAATAATATCTTTCCTAAAATTCCAGTGGCGTCTCATACACCCCACACATTATATAACACAAAAATTTTTTTCATTCAAACTCAATACACTCGTGCTCAGAACACGTAATACACGTCATTACAACATCCTATATACAGGGTGCGTCATCGCAACCTGACAATATAAAACAGATTACAAAAAAATATGCAGAACAGAAAATTATATTTTAGATTTAATTTTTGTTTATTAAAATTTAAAAATTATTTAATTTATTTTTTCTTCCAGGGCAGTTTCTCCCCTTACTGGCTACGCCCATGTTAGAAAACTATGCTTAGGGTCATAAAGATGTGGTTTTTTCGCCTGCACACTACATACCGGTGATAACACGGGTATTTGAAAATATCGAGAGTAATATAAAAAGATACGGGTGCAGCAATGCCATTCGAGTTTCGGACGTCGTGCCTGAAGCTACACTTTAAGAAAGTACAATAATGGTTTGCGCTTATCAGCAATATTACACGAATCAGGCCGGTAACGGCATTGGATCAATCTACAGAGGTGCGCCGTATCAACGTGATCACGGAATAGGAAGTTGGCTAGGTGGTATATTTAGAAGTATAATACCCTTATTTATGTCTGGTGCAAAGGCTATCGGGAAAGAAACTCTCAGAACGGGTGCCAATATTCTTGGTGACGTCATAGAAGGTCGACCTATTAAGGATTTGTTTCAAGAAAGATTTCACGAGGCAGGTAGAAATCTTATGCATAAAGCCGACGAGAAAATCAATAAAATGGTGGAGGGTTTTATAAAAGAGTACGCCTGTCCGATAATAACCAGTTCTACCGAGAGCTGTCGCTAAGAAGAAGAAGCCTACTTACGACCATATATTTTCAAGATAATGGCTTTCTACATACCAAATCGTGTGAATGCGTCAAGTCCGAATTGGATTTGTTCGCTTTACCGTCGAGAGACAAGTATAGAAAGTGGTGAATGGATATTTTACAAACCCTTATCAGCTCTGAGTGATGATGCCCCAATAGAGTTTGTAGTACCCGGAAATGGAAACGATTACATAAATTTAAGCCTGACCATGTTGTACATCACAGCTAAAGTTGTAAAGCAAGACGATACAGCACTTACTAATGCAGATGTTGTAGCACCAATAAACAATTGGATACATTCGCTTTTCTCACAAGTGGAGGTTTAGTTAAATCAGAAGATGGTGTCACAACCAAACAACACTTACGCCTACCGCTCTTATATCGAAACGTTGCTAAATTATGGAAATGAGGTTAAGAGTTCGCATCTAGGTTGTTTAATAATCAGCGGTCAGATGAATACACTGGGAAACGGAAATAACGGTTTCTCAAAACGTCAAGCAATTGCAGTGACCAGCACTCGGATTGAGATAATTGGTCACGTGCACTCGGATTTGTTTAATCACGAAAAGGTTCTCATAAGCGGTGTTGAGCTAAAGACCAAATTTCTACGATCAAGAGATACTTATAGTCTAATGGCTGCACGCGCTTCAACTTACAAGACGCGAATTATGGACGCTACCTTGCTGGTGAGACGTATACGAATCAATCCGACTATTCTAATTGCACACGCTAAAGCTTTAGAAACAACTGCAGCAAAACACCCTGTTACAAGGACCGACGTAAAAGTGTTAACTATGCCTGCGGGCATCAGCGAAAATCATTGGATAATGTTTTCCTGGGTCAGTTACCTAAACGATGCATCGTAGGCTTTGCAGCAAATAAAGCCTTAACGATGATCATGCCTCAAATCCGTTCAATTTTCATCACAGCAATATTAACTACATGTCGTTATATATTGACGGCCAAGCCAACAACTTCCCTCAAAGGCCTTACAGCCGGACTTTACAGCTAATGGTTTATATGTAAGGGCGTATCACATCTTAATCTCTGGCACTGGTATTCATTTTTTGAATGAGGGTAACGATATATGGAGAAGCGATTACCCCAACGGATACCGTTTAATGGCCTTTGACCTAACACCTGACTTCTCTGCAAACGCTAGCACGCACTGGAATTTAGTTAGAAACGGCTCGCTTCAGCTGGAAGTCGGCTTTGGTGAAGAGCTCGCTGAAACTGTTTGGTGTATGCAGAATTCGACAACGTGGTCGAGATCGATAAACATCGGAACGTCGTCGTGGATTTTAGCTGTTAAAAAGGAGTAAATCTAGATCTCAAACTTCAGTATCCAACAGCATCACGTTAAAGAATATGGACGCATACTTGGACGTACAAGGGTTTAATGGTGTTAACAACGAATTCATACCGAAAGAGATTGCCGTGGTTACAGATCATGGATGTTTATCGCTGATACTGATAAAACCACCTCGAGGTTACTTTATATCAAGATCCATGTCACAACAGATAAAGTTTTTGGAGGATAATTATCACGGACTAAAATGGTGGTCAGGTCATGTACACCACAACAATTTCCGTGAGGAGCTGATCAGAGTGTTGCGACCATTTAACAAAATTCACGTTAACGGTAGTGAAAAACAACAGTTTGTAAGGTATCTTAACAAACCGATAATAAACCTTGGCGAGTGTGGTTGTCCGTCGCTTAAAAAATTGAAAAAGGAAGCAAAAGCATATAGCTGTTTAAACCATAACATCGCTGAACCTACGTGTGCACTAGAAAACGTCTTACTATTGGACTGGACGCATACCAATTCCAAAGATGTATGCGGTACAAGTGTTGAGATGCTTGAAATCGATCCCCAGCCACATGAAGAATGTGTTTCGGCTTGTATGTGCTTCTAATCAACTACCGAGGCACGCACCTAGACCGTGTGCAATTATCGTAAACATGAATCCTACAAACAAACCAGGTCAGCATTGGACCGCTATCTACATTAACGAGAATTGTAATGGGGAATATTTTGATTCCTTTGGACGAGCACCGTAAGGATATCAAGAAACCATAAACTAAGGCCGACAAAAAAATTGCTGTGAAAAAGGCCATAATTAGGGATAAAAATTCCATCAACGGGTTGAAGAACGCCTCCAAAAAGAAACCATAAAAATAACGTGTGAAAAATACGGTCTCCCACGTGGCCGCCCTTGTGACGTCAAAATCCAAGATGGCGGAAAGTGCCTCACTACTACTCACAATTTACATCTTTTAGACAGTGAGCGGAGACGGTTACGTAATGCAACCGTCATTTAGTGGAGATGCTGTCATGTTTTGGGTGGAGGTACAAAAATTAAAAAAAGGCGATGACATTTTAGCTTGTAATGTTTTATATAATTTTTCGTTTTTAAAATACTTAGCCTTCCACATTCATCAGCTAATGTGGAAAGAATATTTTCCGTGATTAACTTGGTTAAAACAAAACAAAGAAATTCCTCGTCTATTTCTAGCCTATTACATGCCAAAACATTAATTGGCGATCATAATTGTTATGATTTTAATATTTACCAAAAATTGATAACTTAACATGAATAGTTCCAACTTATACAAATAAATAAGTAGTTAAAAATGTATTTTTGTAATTTGCTTCAATTTTAATTCTTTAATTGACATATTAAGAAACGCGACGTCATCTCCGATGTCAATATAGCCATTAATTCACGGAACATTTTACGAAAATTTTTAGGTTGGCAACGCTTGATCCGGAATTATGTCATGCATGTGGCGCAGGGAGATGAAGGAAGGAAAGATCACGTATTTCATTCCTTCCCCAAGGGGGAGGGCGGGCTGTTTGAGGTTTCCAAGCCCCTTCAGTCACAATCATGGATTCCCAGCATACATACATACATTACGTATATATGCATGGTGGGATTAAGGGTGGGTGTGGTCAGGATAGGATCGAGTTCTGAGTGGAAAATACTAACCCAGCATTCGCCTAAATAGCCGCACATGGGGTGCATATACGCAGTAACCATGCGGGTATATATGTATGAGGAAACCCCCCTGAAAAAACCTCATACAAGGTAGACGGGAACCCATTACCTCCCAAATACTAAGCAGGTCGTGTCACCGCTACTCTACCAGCTCGGTTCCAGGGAGGTGTAAATCTGTGTAAACATAACTGGAGTGGCATCACAAATTCAGATTTAACGTTAAAACCGCTGAGAGGGGTGCAGCTATACATAAACGATGTCCTCTCTTCGTCTATCGCACAGTATACAGTTACGGGTATATCAAATTTAGTAATGTTTTAGTTTCTAGTTTGTAAATTACGATTAAGTTAATTTATATTATGTTATTTAAGAAAGTAAATATTTAATGGGTTTTATGTGCCTAACAATTTTTTTTATACATTACCCGAGTAACATTACCTGGCAGAACTTTTCATTAACTTATTTTAAATCATAATATTTTGACTTTAGTGGAAGTCAGAGAATAAAATGTTTCTAATGAGAAATTAATACAGTTTGTTAAATAAAAGCTAACATATTAAAAATTCCGGGCACCTTAAATGTTGCAATTATTGGCAATACAATGATGCACATATATAAACATAATGATAATAACAGAGTTATTGTTGTTCTACAGAATAAATCCAATTACAGAACAACGAGCATAACAATTAAGTAACACTGTAAGTAAATATACATTACTGCAGCATTATCCGACAAAAAATGATAAATTAAAATATATATATTATATATATATATATATATATATATACAGGGTGTCCAGTTTAAGATGAAATGCATGGGGATATTGAAACCGTTAGAGATAGAAGATGGTTAAATGGAGAAAAAGTTGCGTCATTATATGCCCAAAAGTAACGATGGTTACATGTCAAAAAATCCTTCCATTTACTAGACACAGGGTGATAACTGAAAATATGCGTTTTCTAAAATCGCTATATCTTGTTTCTTGCAAGAGATACATCCACGATTTTGCAGGATGGGGTGGTAGCAGGATTTCAAAATGATTTTGAAAAAATCTAGGCCTACTAGATTTTGAGATAAGCAACTTTCGATTTTCTTATGGACGCCATATTGGATTTTGCATTTTGAATTCTTCATAAAAATGCTTTTCAACCATATATCATATGTTTATAATCTGCCAATGAGAAAGTGTCAAATTACACAATTAAATTTATATCAAAGCAACCTTGACATATTATGTATTTTAATTAAATGAAAATTAATCTACAAATTAAACTAACTATTGAGAACAATATTATTGATTATTAACATAAATCATAATAATAAAAGTGACAAAAAAACAAAAATAAAATTTAATATTATACTGAATTTTACTATTAATTAATCAAATGCTCGAATAAACCTCCATTCTCCTGCAAACACCATCTGCATCGAGTTAGCACTGCATCACAAGAGTTCCTTATCATCTCCGGGGTAATTTTATTAACAGCTTCGATAACTGCATCACGTAATTCCTCATTGTTATACGACTTTGAATAAACTTCGTTTTTAAATAGCCCCACACAAAGAAATCAATGGGAGAGATCAGGAGCTCTGGGGCCATCTTATTGGTCCCTGGTTTATCCATCCATTAGGATATTCCATATTTAGAAATCTGTAATAATATGGGCACTATGTGCAAGCCCATCCTGTTGGAAAATTTGACACTTTCTCATTGGCAGATTATAAACATATGATATATGGTTGAAAAGCATTTTTATGAAGAATTCAAAATGCAAAAATCCAATATGGCGTCCATAAGAAAATCGAAAGTTGCGTGCATTATCTCAAAATCTAGTAGGCCTAGATTTTTTCAAAATCATTTTGAAATCCTCGCTACCTGTTACCCCATCCTACAAAATCGTGGATGTATCTCTTGCAAGAAACAAGATATAGCGATTTTAGAAAACGCATATTTTCAGTTATCACCCTGTGTCTAGTAAATGGAAGGGATTTTTGACATGTAACCATCGTTACTTCTTGGGCATATAATGACGCAACTTTTTCTCCATTTAACCATCTTCGTATCTCTAACGGTTTCCAATATCCCCATGCATTTCATCTTAAACTGGACACACTATATATATATATATATATATATATATATATATATATATATATATAATAACTATCATAGTAAAACTCATATTCTAAATACCTAAAATTAAAACTAAACAAATTATTCGATTACAAAAGTTATTCGAACATAATTTGATTCCGTTGAAAATTAAAATTACATGCCAATTACTGCTCTCAATAATTCCGGTAACGTATTCAAGCTCACATCATGGTGCTGACAAATTGCATTAAAGATTAAAGATAAACGAGAAAGAAAAGAAATACGTTTGGCGCTTTAAAGAAAATATTTGTTCTTGGTGTTGCGTACTTAAATGTCAGTAGAAATCTTGACGTTCGAGTAGGAATAGAAAAGTTTGAACGTGATAAGAGGTAAGGACAATCGATATGGTTATGTAATAAACCGTGTAAAAATATTATACTATTGCGCACACGTAGTAATTCCATGGATTAAAAATTAAAGGGTGAAAGTAACAGTTCATTCGGAAATCCTTTTTCAAGATAGTGACCTTCAATTTTAACTGTGACATATTTTAGAAATTTGCACTGGATGTTCTCAATAGCGCATTTTTGTACTTCATGAATTGGATACCATATGTCATGCTCGTTTTAAAAGCGGTGGGGGCGTCGAACCGTTTATCCCCAGAATAGAGGGGTTTATCCTAACAAGATCGATGCCACTCAAGTTCTATTGACACCTCGCTGATGTGGCATTACAAAATGTTAAGACAGGATGCGTCCAGTGGAAAACTTTGATACCAGCAAATTCCCGATCGTATTTTTGACAATTTGACGTATTTTACATGTAAGGTTGTCTTATCTTCCTTTTCCGTGTTTTGTGACAGAATTTGCATTAAATAAAAAACGACTGGACGAAATGTTTACTTAAAAATTAAGACATTACCAACCGCCACACAAATCCCTAAATCAACTAAAGTAAAAGAATTTTGTTTAAAAACCGTATAAAAAGGGTAAATTACAAAAACGTGTTTTTTATTATACTATTATATGCGTATAGAAATGATTGTAATAAACATTTTTGTGTATATTTTCATATAAAATTCTAATAAAAACCTTATGTTTCGTTTTTTTCTGTTAAAAACCTTCAAAAATTAAATGTACAAATTTTTTCGGAATTTTTCGAAGTAAGCTACCAACCTGAAAAAATTTCAACAGGCAGCACTGGGCTCAACGCACATGTTTAATAAAGCAAATTATTCCTTTACTTGATCATGCCTAATATGCAAAGTATTCCAACAAAAAAAAAGAGTAAAAAAATGGAAATGAAATTTACGGTAACCTTAGGTTACCGTAGTTTGATTTCCATTTTTTTATTTAATCATATAGTTACCGTAGATTTAAATTCAATTTTTTTTATTCTTGACATACACAATATTGGAATAATTTGCTTTATTTAGTGTCCGTTTAACGCGTTTCACTACCCTTATAGGCTATATCTCTGGCGCCCATAAGTGTTGTTTTTTTTCTACACAACTGTGGTTTTATATTATTTATTAATTGATTAAGCAATACATATTCTTCGAAATGTCTTATGAGATTGATATGAAGCTTATTAAAATCGAACCGAAAGACGAAGAAGGAATAGATTTACTTCTAACCCAACGTCTTGTTGTAAATAGTGATCTAATAAAAGGTAAGTTTAAGTACTGTTCAGGTAGTACAATATTTGACACTATTTTTACAGATAATGTAAATATTAAAAAGGAAGACCCCTCTTACCTAATTAAGGAAGTTAGCTCAAGTAAAATAGATCATATAAAAAATAACAGTGTCGAACACATTACAAATGTACAGGGTGAATGTTATCAATTTAATAGTTCAACAACAGTGCAGGAAAATTTAAAACATGATGTTTTAAATTTTAAATATAAATGTGATCAGTGCAATTATATAACAAAATGGAAAGCAACTTTGAAAAAACATCTTTTAAGACACACTTCAAGTAATGAATTCAAATGCGACCAATGTGATTATGCAACACCTCGAGAAGATAATCTTAAAGTGCATCTTAAAAAACATTCTTCATGTTATGAATTCCAATGTGCCCAATGTGATTATGTGACACATCAGAGTAGTAATTTTAAAATTCATCTTAAAACACACTTTACAAGTTATGAATTCAAATGTGAGAAATGTCATTATGCGACAAATATCAAAAGTAGTTTAAAACTTCATCTTAAAAAACACTCTTTAAGTTATGAATTCGAATGTGACCAATGTGATTATGCAACAAATCGCAAATGTAATTTAAAAATTCATCTTAAAAAACACACTTCAAATCATGAATTCAAGTGTGACAAATGTGAGTACGCGACTTATCATAAAGCTAGTTTAAAACTTCATTTTAGAAAACACTCTTTAACGTATGAATTCAAATGTGACCTATGTGATTATGCAACAAATCGCAAAGATAATTTACATACTCATCTTAAAAGACACTCTTCAAATCATGAATTCAAGTGTGACAAATGTGAGTATGCGACTCATCACAAAGCTAGTTTAAAAATTCATTTTAAAAAACATTCTTCAAGTTATGAATTCAAATGTGATTATGCAACAAATCACAAGCATAATTTAAAAATGCATCTTAAAAAACACTCTTTGAGTTAAATTGAAATGTAACAGATGTGATTATGTAACAAATACCAAACATAGGTTAGAAATTCATCTTAAAAAACATTCTTCAAGTTATGAATAAATGTGACCAATGTGATTATATAACAAATCACAAGCGTAATTTAAAAATGCATCTTAAAAAACATTCTTCAAGTTATGAATTCAAATGCAACCAATGTGATTATGCAACAAATCACAAGTGTAATTTACAAATGCATCTTAAAAAACACTCTTTGCGTTATGAATTCAAATGTGATCAATGTGATTATGCAACAAATCACAAATCTAATTTAAACATTCATTGTAAAAAACACTCTTCGAGTTATGAATTCAAATGTGGCCAATGTGATTATGCAGCAAATCACAAATGTAATTTAAAAATTCATCTTAAAAAACACTTTTTAACTTATGAATTAAAATGTGACAGATGTGATTATGTAACAAATACCAAACATAAGTTAGAAATTCATCTTAAAAAACATTTTTCAAGTTATGAATTCAAATGTGAGCAATGTGATTATGCAACAAATCACAAGCGTAATTTAAAAATGCATCTTAAAAAACATTCTTCAAGTTATGAATTCAAATGTAACCAATGTGATTATGCAACAAATCATAAATGCAATTTAAAAATGCATCTCAAAAAACACTCTTCGAGTTATGAATTCAAGTGTAACCAATGTGATTATGCAACAAATCACAAATGTAATTTAAAAATCCATCTTAAAAAACACTTATGAATTCAAATGTGACGAATGTGATTATGCAAGAAATACCAAATATAAGTTAGAAATTCATCTTAAAAAACATTCTTCAAGTTATGAATCAAATGTGAGTATGCAATAAATGACAAATGTAATTTAATAAAACATCTTAAAATACACTCTTGAAATCATGAATTAAAGTGTGACAATGTATGTGACTTATCACAAAGCTAGTTTAAAAATCATTTTAAAAAACACTAACTTAGGGTAAATGTACATTACTATGGACTATTAACATGGTTGAAATTGTATTCTAAGTTTGCAAATGTTTACTCCAAAGAAATCATTTAACAACATCAAATATTAAAGGTAGATATAATTTATACTCTATTTAAATTAATAATAAAAAAATATGCAATGCACTTAATTGCATTCTAAATAAACGACTCTCAAACTAATTCCGGTCTAAATGGCTCCTAATTTCGTTCTAATGTTCCGTGAGTTTGAAAAAATAAAAGTCAATTTAAATATTTTTCTAAATATGTATTAAAACGATATTGAAAAGTACATTGTTTAAGAGTAACATGGAAAACAGAATTCTAATTAAAATGGGTTACCGCATATATGCCTCTACTGTTAATCAAAAGAGGGATTAATTTTTTAACCTTCGTCACAACTGTTTTTTTGCAAAAAATTTGATATTTGGCAAAATATTTTTGTTGTTTTTAATCCTACAGAAATTTTTTCAGGTAGTTTTGAGTTTGATGTATTCAAATGAATACATTATGACTTTTCGGTACAAATCCATACTAAACAAAATAGATTGTTTAAAAAAGGTTTTATTTTTATTTAGGTATTTACAAACAGTTTTTCCTTTATTTAAACATAAATGCACATTACATTTAACACACAAAGGACTATTTATTCAGTATTTTTACATCTAGCCAAATGACCATTTATCAAAATCTGGAAAATGTCCTATTTGATCATATCGCACATCATCGATGGGTCTGGTTTCAATGGTTTCTCTAGAAGTCGTTGGAGATGCAAATACTGGGCTTGCCATGTGTTAAATAGAAGGATGCTAGATCGAACAGGCCTACGCCTTTCGGACAAGCACAGGTAAAAGAATCATCTCTGAAGGCCTACGCCTGAGGGAATAATTCTTTTAGGAAACAACAGTACTTTTCAGGACTACTAAAAGCAAAGAGTAGGATTTTGTGTACAGGATATTTGTTTTCCGCGGGCTTACGCTCCGAGAAAGTGTAAGTGTTATATATGTCTTTTAGAGACAAGCTTGATTTATAATCTACCAAAGGCAGACAATAAATATTTCCAACTGGTCGGATAATTGTGCTAAAAGAAATTCTAACGTGCCCAGATGGGTTGGCAGGTGATGGTAAAAATAAACGCAGCGGTTCAGTAGGTCATTACGGACCTCAGGACGGAAGTGGTTAGATAGACAGGTTATTATTTTAGAACGGCAGTGGTAAGATAGGTAGATGGTTTCTTCAGGACGGCAGCAGATAATATTCTCGCGTCGCGATTCCACTTATATAGTCCGCGGTCTAACGTGATTGGATAACACTCTAATTCGCACTCAGACGAGATTGAACGACAAATGAAGTGGTATTCTGGTGGGGTTCTTGTGTCGAAATCTTAAACGATTTCTTGATTACGGAAGCATGGGTAAAATTTTATTATTATTTTAACTGCACCGGAGCATTTTTTTGCAACAGAATTGAACAAAAGAAGTAATTAATTTGCGAATTGTCGGTACAGATTTCTGGATCATTACAGTAGTTGTCGTCTTCCTTGATGTTATCTATCATCTGATGCCTTTTCTCTTTCATTACCCATTCCTTAATGAATCTTTACAAACAATTTTTATTTATCCCATTCAGTTTTTTTCTTATTCTATTACTTTACCATATTTTTGGTTTTTTTTATTTTCTTAACGCTTCTTCGTTTCTTATCTGATTTTTTGTAATTTTAACATAAAGGTCCAATCTTCTTTTTTGTCCATGTCTGGCTTTATAACAATTTAGATCATATTCTCAACCTTTATGGACTACCCCTTTACAAGAAAAAAAAAATTAACTTTTACATAAGTTAATTATACCAATTTTATAGTTATTACCTATTAATAATCACAAATTAAAATTTTTCTCAATCCTTGGTTAAAATTGTATTTTAATTAATTAAAATAAAAACATGTTATAATAAAACATTTAATTCAGAAGGACCATACAGAGTGTTAGAACAGAATTATAACTTAAACAACAAATGCAAGACAATACAAATACACAAAGCTGGAGCATCTTGCAATGGGGCACAGCACAAAGGTAAAGACAAGACGATTAATCAAAATTAGTAAAAAAGAAATATGATAAAAAAACAAAATTCAATAAGAAACATAAATTTCAATGAGATTGTTGAGGATGGTGGAGTTTTAACAATTTGTTAATGTCGGGTTTCAATTTAGTTAACATCAGTCGCTCTATGATCTGCAGTCTATTCCTTTTCTTACACGGTAAATTAGCTACTACACTGAACCCACGCTCAGCCTAATATGATGAAGGAAACGCAATGAAAAATGTCTGTACTATTTGGGTGGTGAGCTGATATTGATTTTTGGAGTCAGAACTATTGGTATCCATTTCTGAATTTTACTTTTAACTCTTCATTAGTTGTGAGTTCTACGAGTTCTTCTAAATTTGATGATTCTGCTGTATCTGCATTTGCGAAAGGGTCTAAAACCCATCTAGGTATATTCACATTTAAAATATCCTGGAATCGCTCTGTAAAATCAGCATGAAAGCATCCAGGTGTTGGCAGTAAGTAAGTAAATCTTCCTGTTTTACCGATAATGCTGATAATGTCGGCAAGTTTTCCCACAAAAGCAGCTATGACGTTTTTTGTGTTTATTAAATTCAGCTCATCACTTTGCAATTGTAAATTAACGTCATTATAGTATATTGAGTATTAAGAACAGTAAGGGATGTTTACCGGTCGACGCCCGGAGACCGGTACAACCCCCAATGTTCGTAATGCTCATACTCATTTTTGCACGATTATTTTAAATTTACCACAATTGAAATTATTTAATTTCTACTAAATAAACGAAATGTCAAAAGTGACGTTTTAAATAGAAATGTCCAAATTTTTTGTTCTTATTGTTTTAAATATATAGATTTTTACTTAGCGCTGCATGCACGGTAAGTGAATTACAGACTTGTGTATCCTAGTCACCAGTAAAAACAACCTTCTGATCTCGCAACAAACCCGGTAACTAATTAAAATCGTCCTATCGTGCAAAACATTTTTAACAATAAGACATTAGAAAAGCCATCCCTGCCTTTTAAAGATTTGATTCCGAGCACGAAACAACTTGTATGCCTTTGTATGTTTGCGGTGCCCCGGTGCACTTGCTCTGCAAACAGGTGATTCAAGTTCCCGTATTTTTGTCGAAACATGCTTGATTGCGTAAATCACGTCTTTACTTACCAACTGGCATGGACTTGTTACCGACAGTCGTAAATCGAATCAATTAGTTTATACTTCATGCTTATTTAAATGTTTTAATGTTTATTTACTTTTACGCCATAAGATAAACATTTTAGACGGCTAGATAAAATGTTTTTTCATGAAAATAGAGGCATGTATTTTCAAAGTATTTTATTATATTAACCTTCAAGTCTAAGTGCTCGCATGGCGCCTATCAGGCGCCAGACAATCTTTAAACTTCTATTCTATACCGTTCTTAATAATTTTTTTAACAATTTATCCGCCTATCTATTCCTCAATTACATATTTATGAATATGAAAAACCTGCTACGACCAATATATATTGTTAAGTTTTTTACTAATAAATACAAAGACAACGGTGCGCAATGTGACACTTGAGAGGCGCCTTGCGAGCAGTTACATTGGTAGAATTTCTCGTTATAAATATAATAATAATAAATAAAATAGTAGCCACAGGTACCAGAAAACGCTGTTATTTATGCCCAATATTGAGAAACCGACATTCAAAACAAATTTGTACAATTTGTAATACAAATATTTGTACAGAACACAGTAAACTTATATGTAATGAATGTTATGTATAATCTCTTATAATTTTATATCTTATTTCTGTACTTATGTATATTTATATACATAATATATTATCAATACATTTATAATCTTTGTTTAAACTTGTATGCTATTATGTATATATTTTTAATGGTTAATAAACTTTTTAAACATGTTTAGATTGTTTTACTTTTCTTAGACATGATTACAAAACAACAATTTATTGTTTTGAATGTAGTGCTTTTTAGTATGCTTGTAAAAAAAATCAAAACAGCTATAAATCACATTGGTGCCTAGGAGGCGCCATTCGAGCAGTTATGTATGTAAAGTTGACGGGAGTACTTAAAGGTTAAATTTCTAATTAAGTAGGTACGCCCCACGAAAAGCTCAAGCGCCCACCAGGGAACCTATGCTCTAGATATAGCATTTAGCAAGTCTTTTTCTCAAGTTCTTTTCTAACGGTCCACGTACAATCCTTCCTTTCTTATTAAATGCATCCTTTGCCAATGCTATTCTGGTCTTTATTTCTGTAGTTGAGTGGAGGTCCTCTGTTGAGATGCTTCCTAAGTACCTGAATTGATTAACTACTTCTCCGTCAATTCTAATATTACACAAACCTTTCTTTCTTCCTATTGCCATGAATTTTATTTTCTTAATGTTTATCTTCATACCATAATCCAAACATGATGTATTAAGATCTAACATTTCCGATATTTCCCCTCTGCTCTCTGCTAACAACACAATGTCATCTCCAAAACTTATGCACTCTATTCTTCCTCCTATAACTCCCTTCTTGTACCATCCATTGCCCTTTCTAGGTACAGGTTGCACAATGTAGCTGATAAGTTACAACCTTGTCTCACTCTTCCTAATTCTATTTCTTCCGTCCATTCATCTCCCACTTTGACTTTTATTCTTTGATAAAGGTATAAGTTTTTTAACACTCTTCTTTCTTTCCAGTGTACGCCATTTTCTTTTAAAATCATCATTAACCTGTCCCACCTAAGCCCATCAAAAGCTTTTTTCTAGATTTATATTCTTTTCAATATATATATATATATATATATATATATATATATATATATATATATATATATATATATATATATATCTCCCACCGTTCTTAACAATCCAATGGCTTCTCTAGTGCCAACTCTCCTTCTGAATTCATACTGTTCCTCTTTTATAGAATTATCAAGCTTATTGTACAACCTTCTGTTGAGCACTCTGAGCAGTATTTTAGCTGCCTGAGAGATTATGCTGACTGTTCGATGTTCTTCGCGCTTCTTGGTGTTTTTCTTCTTTTCTATTGGTATCATTATTGTTTCTAGAAAAATCTTTTGGCCATTCTCCCGAGTTGTTTACATAAGATTAGCATTTTCATTCTTCCTTCGTCCCCATGAGCCTTCATTAATTCAATTACTAACTCATCACAGCCTTTCCTCTCTACATTGCTTCTTCCATCTCTTGTAGAATACCATTACCAATTTGTTCTTTCTCCAAACTTCCTTCACTTTCTAGTTGTAACTTATCTTCTCTAGGTCTTGCTCTTTTATCATACAGCCATTTTATGTATTCCTTCCACCTATCTAGCACCTCCTCTGTGTTGGTAACTACTATTCCTTCCCCATTTTCAATTGATAACTTATTCCTACTCTTATTTTTCCTATTGCCTCCACTGCAAGGATTATTAAATAATTCCTGACTGTAACTGCATAAATTGTTTCAAATACACTTTTTTATTCTTTTTTCTTTTATACAGTTATGTAAACCAAACGGCATGATGTAAAAAACAAGTGGTAAGTGTTTTATACAAGGATGTGTCTGTATGTGTGGATGTGTTAGAATCCACGATAACTCCAGAACCAAAATACCTACGTACTAAAAGTTTTGTATTCAAGCTTGTTTTCATTGGGCTTGGAGCTGGTTAGATTTTGGGATAAATCCAGTGTTGATGGGAAGGGGGGGATAGGGTCAGTTTTTTTTTTGTTTTTATCAAGTATTTCTAAAACAGCTGCATATTTCAAAGATATAAAAATACCTAGACATAGAACTTAAACATATCGATTCATTATGTTCTATGCAATTTTTTTATACGACGCGTAATTTAGCGGCAAAAAAATTCCTAAGGTAGATTTTTTTCAATACCTGAATAACGATTAATTTTATAAGAAAAAATAGACATATTTAAGTTAGTATGTATTTATGTCTGTTAATCTCTACCTGGCGTAGATTGTTTTTGTTTTTACAATATTGCCTGTTTTCGTTATGAACGTAGCAAAGAGGTGGCATAGTTACCCTAAAAAATTATAATTAAAATTATTTACTTTTTTAAATTAGCATCTAGTTGTCTATTAACCTCTATCGGACATGAAGTTTTAAACGTCTGTTTGACATACATTCTTGTTTTTGCGTTTACAATGTTGCCTATTTTCTTCTTATAAAAGAGGTTGGCATAATTATCCTAAAAAAAGTTATTTAATTTATTTCATTTCTTTCAATTTCCATTTTGTAGGTTGGAAGGGCGCGTGGTGTTCCACACCAGATATTTTTTATTGAATCCTGCTGCTCTTGCTAGACTACATCTTTCTGGAGTTCTTAAGTATACTGTAGGATATCGATCGCGAAATTATGTGTACCAGTCCATTGAAGCTTTTTTTCTTCCTCCCAATTTTCTGGAATTATTCATTTATTTGCTTGTATAAACAACAAAAGCTTCCTCCAGTTCCAACGAAAATATTTGATTTACTTTATAGTTAGGAACCATTCGGGATCATCTCGAACGAATCGTCATGCTACTGATAGATTGATTGCTTTCCACAAAGTATCTTCGTTAAATCTACCCACGGTCTTATTTGTTTTCTTCTGACGTAACCATCCGTACAGTAAATTCATAATTAACAAAAGGCTTTTAGACCCTAATATGATTTTCAACACTCGAGATCTTACGAAATCCATAAGAAGGGAACGGTCACACATGGTGTCACTGTACCCTCTCAAAATT
This sequence comes from Vesta saturnalis, assembly GCA_036346205.1. NCBI lineage: Eukaryota > Metazoa > Arthropoda > Insecta > Coleoptera > Lampyridae > Vesta > Vesta saturnalis. The sequence continues at coordinate 4,826,443 of JARFJB010002320.1, forward strand.
CGCGTCACTGTACCCACAATGTTGTTTTATATAAAACGTTATGAATTTTTTGTTAACTCACAAATATTTTCTTCAAAGAAATTTGATTGCTATTACTTACATTTTATATGTCTTTGTTACGACCCAAAAGACAACCCAAATATTTAGGTTTGTTTCCTCACAGTAAGCAACTAAACAAACTCCTGAAGAAATACTTCACCACAAACGAAACACAATCACGCGATTTTCTCGAAATACAACATAAAGATATTGAAACGTCCAATAAGGACCCTCACTATTAAGATTGCTCTTATTTTGACAGGTACGCATGCGCTTTTACCGAAAAAAATAAGGAATTGCTTAATAAGGATAGTGCCGGTTCTTTATAGTTTTATTTCTTTCGCTTACAACAAATTACACCGAGTGTAAACACAGAATTTTTTCTGTTAAAGAACGAAAGTAACGGCGAATTTTAATTGTTTTTGTGTATAACCTCACAATACGTTATAGACCGATGATTCATATTTCTTAGTCATACATTAATCTACTGCTGAAGCATTTTAATTATATTGTAGATAGTTTTATTTTTAAGTTGTTAAAATGGACAATCTTGCTTTTATAAGTGGACTGTTTCATAGTTCAGATGATGACAAACCTTTAACAGACGACACTATGGAACAGGTACTTCCTTTGCAATATAAAAATGTTTTGGCAATAAACATTAACTCTCAATTTTAGATCATGATTATATAGAAATGACAATAGCGATTACCACAAGAAAAGCACGAGTTGCAATTCAAGGTTGTACTCCTAATTTTATTAAATACATAAATAAAAAGTTTTCTTCGAGTAGTATTTGAACCTACTCGAAGTAAACTTTTTATTTATGTATTTAATAAAATTAATAATAATTTTTAATTACATGTTTACATTTGAACTTGTTCGTTCATAACAAAACTTATAATAATTTATACACATATCAATGAGTTCACCATCATCTAATAATAATAAAATTAAAACTAAGTAATTGAGAAACTATTTACCATAAACAAAGCAATAACTGTCTACGTCTTCTAAACCAGAACCGTCACAGTTCCGCAATAAAGTCGTGGTTTTCATATTTATTTTACAAATCGGTTCAATTCGATTAAAAACAGTGCTTAAATGAGGTTAGGTTACGTGCACTACACTACCAACACCAAATTGAAGTTTGAAGGCGAAAGAAATAACCTATTCCTTTAAGTGCCGGAAGCGGCAGGAACCTCCCAGTTCCCCATCGAAGATGGCATCCATTGAACCCATTCCGTCTTCCGAAGAGTCCGACTCGGAAGACACCGCCAACCTCAAACCTACTCCCGATACCGACCCCCTTTCCATTAAGGACTTCCTGCTAATCCTTACACACTCCCTTTTCCGCATGTTCCTTGACCGGCAGGACATGGTTGTTCGCTCCCTAAATTCCCTCTCCCAAAACTTTTTCCAACGGCGTATCAACGTCTGCGTTTCAGTTACGCGGATGAAGGTAGCCGTAATCCGCCAATCCAATCCTTAACTCCTTCCCAATGGATATCATAGCAGGGACCGTTAATGCCAGGGGTGTTCGTTGAAAACGTCCCTTAATCAAACACTTTTTATACTCTCACAATATTCACATCCTCTCCATCACTGAAACAAAGCTTACATCCAGATGCACCCTTAATTTCAACACCTTTCACACTTATTCAAACAATAGCCAACATGGAACCGCCCTATTAATTAAAAACTGCTTCCCCTCCATTCCTTTTCAACTCCTGGCGCACCTAAAGCATCACGAATGCGTTGCTGCAACGGTGCACTTTCCCACTCCTATAGTATTTATTTCCTATTACAACCCGCCAGGTCACAACACACTATCAGATGACCTTTTAATCTACGCTTCTAGCCTCCCTAATGCTGTTATCCTAGGTGACTTCAATACCCGCCACGCCCAATTCGGAGACACCGCAACGAATGGCAACGGTAACAGGCTATCATCCGCTCTGTTGCAGTTGCAGGCTCCTGCGAATCTCCAACACTCAACCAACCTATTTCACCAGCTCCCCCTACACCTCAATACACAGTAATTAAAGATTTTTCTAGAGCAGACTGGAATGTGTTCTCCGAACACATCTCCTACACCCAATCTTCAAACGACCCAAGATCTCGAGAGAGCCATTAGTGACCTAACTTCGGTAATTACGGAAGCGGTAGAAATCTCAGTGCCATTAAAAAACATCGACATCTCCCGCAAACAGCACATTGTGAACTGGATCAAAGAGAAACGACGAATATATCGTCAATTCTTGCGATCCAGGGATCCGGCTCTCAACACCGAATACAATCGCCTTAACGCCTTAATCAGGCGAGAAACCAATAAACACGCTGAAGACTCCTGGACCAAAGCCACTTCCTAGCTATATTATAGAAATGGTGAACTCTTCTGGCAACAGTTCGATAGACTAACCAGAAGAAAAGTAAACCCAAAATCCCACTTAACCGGCCTTCAGGGCAACATAATCTCCTCCGACCAAGAAAAGGCCGATTTCTTTGGTCACTTCCTTCAATCCATTTTTCAATCCCCAGATGATCCCCAGTTCGATAACCGGTTCAAGGCACTCCTCGAGGGTTGCTTTGAAACCTTAACCTTCCTGAAACCCAACTCGATAACGAGAGTCCTTTTTATGCCCCTATCACGCCCGACCAGGTCCAAACATATTTCAAAAAAATTAATAATTCAGCCCCAGGTCATAACGGCCTAAATAGGAAAATCTTCCGCACCTACCTGACCCAGCCCTCCGTATACTTTCCGATATTTATAACAAATGCTTAACCCTCTCTCACTTCCCGACGGACTGGAAATCGGCCTCCACCGTCATGATACCAAAACCCCACGCTGACCTAACCTCACCCTCCTCCTATAGACCAATTTCCCTCCTGTGTTACCTCGGAAAATGCTTCGAGCAGATTCTAGCCAGGCGACTCACGGACCACCTAGAATTCAACGACCTTCCCAACAGCCAATTCGGCTTCCGTCCCAACCGAACGTGTCACGATCCCTTGTTGAAGCTGCTTACAGAGACCACCAGGGCATTCAGTCACAAGCAATGCAATCTGGCTGTGTTTCTGGACATTAATCAAGCATTCGACAGGGTCTGGCACGCCGGTCTCCTGCACAAGATCCGTAACCTCAATATACCCTACCGCTTATCCAAACTCCTACTCTCGTACTTGACCAATCAGTCAGTTCGAGTCAAAGTATGGAAAACCTCCTCCGATCCTTTTCAACCTACAACAGGCGTACGGCAAGGCTCTGCCTTAGCCCCGATCCTATACACTATCTTCGCATCCGACATTCCCGAAGTCACACAACCCAGAGTAGTCGTTGCACAGTTTGCGGTTGACACCGCCTCCTGGGCGGTTAGCCGAAACAGCAAAACGGCTTCCCGTTTCATATCGAAAACCCTGCAGAACTTCTCCAACTGGGCTAACCAGTGGAGAGTCTACGTCAATCCCACCAAAACCCAAACTATCTTCTTCCGACATCCTAATTACACTGAAGATAAGTTCCCAAAGCTAGTCTCCAGAAACGTTTCCCTTGCCCTAAATCAAGAAAGACTCCCACTCCAAGATGAAATCACCTACCTAGGAATCCTCTTTACTAGAACCCTCAATTGGCTCCCCGATGTTAAAAAAACACGCAATAGGATTAGGAACCGCGCAAACCTACTGGGCACCCTTCGGGGTAGAATCAGAGGTTGCCACCCCAAAACACTTCTACACACTTATAAAACATACATCCGCCCTGTTATGGATTTCCGATCACCAATATAAATCCCAATCACCTTTCCTCTATCGCCTCCTGTGTACGCCGAATCCTCAGATGCATACAGAGGTTACCTCTCAGGTACCCTAGCGACCTTACGACACAACACGCAAACATACCAACCATCACACACAGAATTCAAACACTACAGAAAAACTTTGCACATAAAAGAATATTCGGCGACACTATCCCTACCAAAGAGATCCTTGTCACGCCCTACAACTACCGTTTTCCCCAATTCCCACGAAGAAAACATAAATTAAAATTCAAACATCCCGCGATCCTTACACAACTTCTCAACGACCTCGAAGAGATAGAAGATTCCCTGGATCACATCCCATATGCCCTCCGCATCCCCCCGCCTATCCGATGACGACCCAACATGAAACCGGATGACGAATCTAATAATCACACTAAGCATACAACACCCCACTTAACAATACACACATTTAAGCCAATTAACGCATTATTAAATATTCAAATAAACATAAACCTTTTTTCTTTTTTTTTTACACCAAAACCAAGCACATCTCATGATTGTAAACTATACAATAACACAAAACACCAACAAACATGGATTGACCAAGGCTGAAGAGGAGAAGGGCTCCTGAACAGTCTACGAATAAGAGATATAAGTTATAAATAAGTAAATACTAACCATAAGCATACTAACAAATAAAAAACTTACATCATTAGAAATTTTAGAAAATTCTACATAATTTTAGTTTAAGGTTCATTGGCGTACTGACCATAATTACAGTAGGGGAAGCTATGGAAAGTATTATCATTAAAGTTGCTGTAAATTCTAAACCACTTATTCAATTTTAGTAAAATAAAGCTTGTTTGGAAGACAAATGTGGGTATCTTAACTTGTCGTTACCATTGTTACACAATAGTTCCTAATAAAAGTGCTAGATGCGTAAGTTGTTATATCAGTTTTTTCATTTTACTACGGGAATGTAAATGACACGGTATATTTTTGACATTGCATTCGAAAAGTAGACTAAATTTGCAAGAAAAACTTAAACACTGCAAGTTGATATCTTTGCTCGTTTTAAAATTATAGTGAAATGAAGATTTTTTAACATTTTGCTGAGCCGAATTGGATAAATGTTGGTCTCATATTAAAGAAATAGTTGTTAATCGAATTAAGGACAAACAGTGATTTTTAATGTCTATCTCCGTCGCTAGGTGGCGTTAAGAATACAAAAATAAGGTTTTTACACTTTTTCTTTAAAATTTTAATTGTAATGATGAAGGTATTTATTATATTAGGCTGATGCATAAGTAATGGCGTTTTGTTTTTTAATTTAAACGTTGGCTCTTAAATAACAAAGTTTTGATTACTCAATATTCAGCTTGTCAGCTAATTATTAGTTCTGTAATATAGTGTGTTTGCTTTTGTATTTCGTTCTTAATTGTTAAAGTTTAACCTAACCTTAGTATAATGGAATGTCAAGTAGACAAAAAACTAGCATTACCGACATTATCTTTTTGCGTTTAATCGAGGTGCCAAAGCCAGTGAAGCTGCTCGTAAGATTTGCGATGTTTACGGTGCTTTCAAAAGCGGAATTTTCGACCTTAACGATATGGATCGTTCAGGTCGTCCTGTTAGGTTCGATGAAGAGCGATTGAATCAACTTCTTCATGAAAATTCACGTCAATCAACTAAGGAGTTGGCCCAAGAAGTGAAATGTGTCCAATCAACGATATGTCGGCATCTGAAATCCTTAGGAAAAGTTCATAAACTTGGCGCTTGGGTTCCTCATGTTTTGAGCAACAACAAAATCAACGTTCCATATTTTCGCTGGATTGATCGCTCGAATCGTACTACCATGGTCACAATCAGGTTCCTCTACCGAATCGTTACCGGCGACGAGAAACGGTGTTTGTATGTGAATATGAAGCAGAAAAGCAGTGGCTGTCAATGAACAAGCGACGCCTAGAGCGAAACAAGATCTTCGCCCTCGAAGACGATGTAATGCGTTTGGTATGGAAGGTATAAGTTTCTTTGGCCGATATTTTAGTTAACACGATATCGAGATGCGGTTTTCGCAAAAAGCTTTAGGCATCATTTAGATACTTGTTCGTGAAAAAAAGTCATACCAATGATTTAATTTTTTGGTAAAATTAACCGTTTCTGTCGGAATGTAACAAAGCCCTCTACGACGACATGTGAAACTAACAAAATTATTTTAAAAGCCCAAGAATAATCAAGTTTGTTAAAATCATTAGCCGTTTGAAGATACGGGGGTTATTGAACCTTTGAATACCCCACTTTATTTTTATAGATACGTCAAAAGTGCCAAACAAAAAGTTCAGATTATCCTCGACTTCAAGATCAGTTATTTTTATTAGGTTAATATAGCAGAATTCACAAACATCACTTTTTTGGAGTCAAGATTGCAGTTACGCCCCCTAGCGGTCATTTCAGAAACAGAAAAATATTTTCCAGGTTTTTGTATTGGCCGTTTTTTTTCTGCAAGCCTCTACGATGGATAGTTTCCCAGATACAGTACCTCGCATTCTTAGTTGGCCACCCTGTACAGTCTAGTCTTTACAGATAACCACTACACTTCAAATTAATACGTATTAGTTTTGTATCACGAATCACGAAAAGTGCCTGTATTGCTTTTGTCGCCTACACAAATTTCATTATAGGCGCGGTGGCGGCGCGCTGCCGGCTGTTGTTTCAGCAATCACTTTACTTAATGCAGATACTATCATACTAATACGTCTCCGTCTACGGGGTTAAATAAAAAAAATCGATGTTTCTAAAGTTAAGATATATTAGAAGTAGTGCTGCTGAAGTGCTTAATTAAAATAGATTATTATAAGTTTTTTTTTATTTGTGTATTTAATAAAATTAATAATAATTTTTAATTAAAATAGATTTTATTTTAAATTTTAATGCACTAAGTCTTTTAACTTTTGCTTGTAATTTTGCTATTACTAAATTTTAACATGAATTCTAACATATTTTTATGTTAAAAATGCTTATAAATGGGCTAACTATACAAAATTAGCATTAATATAATCTAATTTCGATTTTTGCCACCGAAAAATCACGCCACTTAATATTTATTTCGATTTTAAGTTAATATTGACCCTTCATCAGAGGTAACAATCAATGTAAGTTAGTGTTTTAAATATGATATAGTTACACTTTACACAAAATTAGGAAAGAATAATTTTTATGACGTCTACATTAAATGATTAAATGTCTACAAAGTTTTGAAGACGATCATTTATATCTGTATTACTCCTGAAGAGGGATCGATAAAACCCGAAACATTGAGTTGATCAAAGTATTTTACTTGCTAACATTTAAATCCTGTTCTGCAGTACCGGTGAACAGTTCATATCAATCTAAAATGAGTTAAAGAAAACAACCGACCCTTCAACAATGTTTTTGAAGAAAAAAAACAATCCCTGCAATCATTAAGGAGCAGACAGATTTAGAAAAAGTGGAAAAAGCATCATCAAATTCAAAATTGCGAAAATTACGAAAGTGCAATGCTATCAAATCCTACTTCAATAGAATGGATAACGTTCACGTTGCTTTAAGTGGAACACTTTCTACTGTTGATGTTGCCAAATATACAAATACCCAAACTTCTGATTTTGAAAAGTAGAATATATGTAAATATTCTTTTATCCCTGGAGAAAATTTTGTGTTTCCATATTCCGTTCATCAGAAAAATCAAAAAGATGTAAAATATTAATTATCAAAAAAGCATTTTGATAATTTTAAGTGTTGACAGGAAAAATATGTCTGAAACTTCATTAAGTGTTATGAAAAAATTTAATTTAGATCTTAACTATTGCGTTGGGATTGGTACAGATACTTGCAATTTAATGTTGGGGGAACACAAAGGAGCAGTCTCCGAACTTACAAAAAAATTACCAAATGCTTTAAAATGTCCATGCAGTCATTCTTTAAACCTTTCTATTTCAAAAACCCCAAACGTGCAGGAAATGAGAAATGCAGTAGGTACAATCAAAGAAGTTAGTGCATTTTTTAAAGCATCGGCAAAAAGAAACTCAGTTTTGAAGAAAAAAATAGATGGCCAACTCAAATCGCTCTGTGAAACAAGATGGCAGGACCCTGTGGTGGGGTGAGGCGGCGAGGCGTCGCCCCACCTCTCGAAGAATGGCAAGGGCGGCATTTTCGATCACAAAAGAACTCAAAAAAATAATTCAAATTATAATTTAATAACAATGCACCGTCAAAGTTTCCAAATGCTAGAATGTGTTGTTTTTTGTATAGGTTTATGCGGCGATAAGTGACAGCACGGAACGCGGGTATGAAGTACGAAGGAGCTTCGAGAAATCAACAAGCTGAAATGCATGCTTGATCTCGATTTCTCGATATGAGCAGTTAAAGAAATGCAGCTGATACAGATAGTTGAAAATTGAGGAATAATTTACAGTAACAGTGTTCTTTGTGTTGAATGTTCGATTAGTTATAGTTATATCGCCAGTTTTCTTAATTTTACATTATATTTACAATTTACATTTAATATTTGTGCTTATGGTGTTATTTTTATCTACTTGTGTGCATCGTACATCGCATTTACAAGGTAAGCTGCTTTTAAATATACAAATATAATTCCGTTAATAATCTTCAGTGCTAGGCGCATTTTTCCCAGTCGCACCCGCCTGGCGCCTATGTGTGATACTCAGATAGCAAACACGTGCTTTGTTTATATTTTGCAAAAATCTGTATGTGTTGTTTTCATTGCTTGATTGTTTATGTGTTTATTTTTGCATTGCAAAATTTCAGTGTGTTTTATTTATAAATGTAATCGTAACGTAGGTATAGCATTTTTTAGCTTAATTAAAGTTTAACAACGTGCAAATCTGGAGATTTGTAACACATATACTTACGGCAACAAATTTATTCTTTACTCTTTAATAGATATGTTAAATCTATTGTAACTGGTGAAGTTAATCATTATTCGATAATTTCCATTTAAAGGTGGTAGGCATGTATACTCCATGCCAGCCGGGGAGGTACCACCACCCTTACGATGGGCTCCTTAATATTGGGTCTCCGATTTTCTGAGCTCGGTAAGGGCTGCCGGTTACCTTTTCCTTCATCCATAATATATTATCATCCTTATGCTTCCTTCTCGCCCTCACTGTCTTCCTATCGGATTAAAAGTCCCAAATTAAAAAATAAGATGGCTGTGGTTTCTAGGGTAATAAATTCCGGACGTAAAATCCTGCCCCATTCGGATGTCCGGGAGGGCAGGGCCCAAGCGACCACGGTCATCGAAAGTATCAACTTTCTGATTCACTACTGCAACATCCGCGGTATCAGGTCTAATCTTAATGCTATTCACCAACATCTTGAACAATTACTACCTGATATTTTGTTTCTATCTAAAACACAAGTCTCCTCTGAAAGCTCCGAGTCACCCGACTTGCAATTTCCTCAGTACCACCTTCACTCTAACTTTCGATATAAAGGAGGCGTATGTGCCTACATCAAGGACAGAATTGCTTGCAAGAGGGTTTCTTCCTTAGAAAATAAAAATTTTGACGTGATTTGGTTTAAACATTCTGGTCCTAATTTTGTGAAATTCTACTGTTGCATTTATAGGTCTCCTAATGACAGTAATTTCAAGACTTCTTCGATTACCTTAGTATGAAAGTTGACTATCTCCTGTCTCAGTTTCCATCTTGCGATATCTCAATTGTAGGCGATTTCAATGTTCATAACTCTAATTGGCTTCAGTTTTCATCTACTACAAATCCTGCTGGTCATAGTGCAGAAACATTTGCTATTTCATGTGATCTCACACAAATGATTTCTGAACCCACAAGAATCCCTGATAACCCTAACCATACTCCATATCTTCTAGATCTCTTTCTTACATCAAACCCTCTTGTTTATAAAACTTCCGTTCTTTCGCCTTTAGGTCTTTCCGACCATTGTCTAATAAAATCATTTCTACTGTACCTAATTCACTGTTGTTCGCAAAACCGATAGAACCTTGTGGTGTTTTAAGTCAGCTCGATGGAGTGATTTACGGATTTCTTTGCAACCTTTCCATGGCGTGAATATTGTTTTAAGTCGTCCTCTTCTTCGGACATCGCTCTTTCAGTGTCTGAAGTCATCCTCATGGGAATGGAGTTATACATTCCCAAAAAACAGTACCGTATAGGTCATTCACGTTCCCAACCCTGGTTCAATAAGGCTTGCTGATGCAATATCTTTAAAAATAAATATTACATTAAATGGAAATCTAATAAATCGGTCGACAGTCATGTAGAATACGTTGGTGCTAGAAATATCTGCAAAAGTCATCACTAAAACTAAAAAGTTGTTCGAACAACGAAAATGCAATGAACTAGCTACATCTCCTTTAGGCAGTCGTAAATTTTGGTCTTTAGCTAAAGCCATTAGTAAAAACTTTGGAACATCTTCATTTCCCCTGACATCTATTGACGGATCGGTAGTTGCTGATTCTGTAGACAAAGCCAATGTTTTTGTGGATTTGTTTGCATCAAACTCGTGTCTCAATGATTCTGGAAAAGATGTGCCCTAGTCAACTCTTCTTCATACGTTATGAAACCAATTCATTTTCGGTACAAGCTCTTGGAATCGATCATCAGTAGGCTTGATCTCAATAAGGCGACTGGCCCAGACGGTATCCCAGCTATTGTCTTAAAGAAATGTTCCCCGAACTAGTACCAGTCCTATCTAAGCTCTATACGATCTCTATGTCTTCTGGGAATTCCCTTCATCATGGAAGTTAGCAAATGTTCAACCTATTCCCAAAAAGGTGATAAGACCGATCCCTCAAATTACAGACCAATTGCCATCACTTCCATTTTGTCTAAAATCATGGAAAAAGCCATCAATCAGCAACTGCTCACGTTCCTTGAAACTAACAAACTCCTTAGTGACCACCAATATGGGTTTAGGCAAAGTCGTTCAACAGGCGATCTTCTTTCATATGTGACCCAAGTTTGGAACAATACAGTAGAGCAGTCCGGTGAAACAGTTGTAGTCGCTTTAGATATCTCAAAGGCATTTGACCAAGTTTGGCATAAGTGTTTACTTGCCAAACTCACCTCGTTTGGGTTAAATGATACGCTCATCAACTGGGTTTCTAGTTTCCTTGATAAAAGACGAATACGTGTCGTAGTTGATGGCTTTTTTCAAAAGAAGTTAGCATTAACGCGGGCGTACCACAGGGATCCGTTATAGCGCCTACACTTTTTCTGCTGTACATAAACGACCTTATTTCTTCAACAACTAACCCCATCCATTGCTTTGCTGACGATAGCACTCTTCACTGTAGTTCATCTCAGTCTACTCATAGTGATAATCCACCTTCTATGTCAAATCAAGAAATTAAAGCTGAAATGGCAAATTCAATCAACAAAGACATTCAACGTATTCTCGAATGGGGAAGCAATAATCTAGTTAAATTTAATGCTAACAAAACTCAGTGTTGCCTTATGTCCGCCAAAAAAGATCGATCATTTCCTGTTGTAAGTATGAATGGCTCAGTTCTTAAGTTTTCAGACTCTATTAATCTGTTGGGTATGACTGTATCTTCAAATCTCTCATGGGTTGCCATCTTCTGTCAGCTACCAAAACAGCTGCTCTTAAAATAGGCTTTTTGTACAGATCTAAGCAGTACTTTACCTCTCGACAACTCCTTCTGCTGTATAAGGCCCAAATTCGGCCTCATCTGGAATATAATTCTCACCTCTGGGTTAGTGCTCCCCAATACGCTCTCGATATCGTTGATCGTATTCAAGAGAGCGATTAGGCTTATAAATGACCTGTCCTTAACTTCTCACATACAGTCCCTTGAGCATAGAAGGATGGTTTCAGTTCTTTCTTTGTAATCGTTATTGCAACGGCTATTGTGCTGCTGAATTATATTCTTTGATACCATCTCGAGCTATCTTTGCGAGAAACACTCGGTTCGCTCATTCACATCATCAGTATGCAGTACAAATCTCCACTTGTACCAAACGGGCGCAATCCACATTTTTCTACACGGCTTCTAAACTCTGGAATGATCTCCCTAGTTCCTGCATTCCTCTCACGTATATGAGAAAATTTAAGGTAGCTATTCATAGGCATCAATCGGCAATTCATTATCCCTCTATCCATCCTCCTAAGTGTTCCTGAGTGCTTTAGCACGATAGGCCAAATTTAGCCTGTTTAGGTCCACAATCATAAAAAAAAAAATTACAAGTTACACTAACAGTTACTTAAAACTAAAAATTAAAGGTTTATCTCTCTGAGTATTCACGAACATTTTTAAAAGACTTTCTATATCATTGTATATCGCTTTGTATATCTTTTAATAATTTTTTGCCAAATTTTCCACGGTTTCGTGTTTTTGAGCTTAGATCTAGATATATTTTATTTTCACAAGAAAATATGAACGGGAAAAGAAAAAAATGATCGGGACATCAATATAAGGTGAAGCGCCTGAAAGCCGACGAAGACAAGAATAGATATATTTTATTTTCACTAGAAAATATGGACGGGAAAAGAAAAAAATTATCGGGACATCAATATAAGATGAAGCGCCTAAAAAAGTCAACGAAGACGAGAAGAAAATGAAGAGCAATCTGAAGAATTATTTAAGTACTGGCAGTACTGCTGATGCTTCTGAAACAGGACCTCTTAAACACATATTGGAACCATCAGCATCAGAAAATAATCCAGTAGAACTTATACTAACTAATAAAACTGATGATATGTATGTAACTGAAGCTGGACCTTCTGGACAAGTATTTGAACAATCGACCGAAGATGTTCCAACTGAACTTAGCGACACTAATAAAACTGTCGATTCGAAGCAGGACCTTTTTAATATTTGGCTTTCACAAATATGAGTATGTTTATTTCAAACTGCATGATGTGGTCAGTCTGGACGTATTTGATTCCTTTTCTACTGTGTTAATTTTTGTGGTTTATTTCATAGGTGTACCTAATAAAAAGCTTACATATTACAATAACAAATTATATATTTAAGCCGTTGTCAATCATGGTAGAGTTGCTTGAGCACACATTTAGTTTATAAAACAGCATTCTCCCCACGCATAACTTTACTAGCATGGATCGGCAGCTCTGACGTCAAGCGGTGCACTTCCTGGCCTCTACTAAAGGAGGCCTTGATCCAACACCAACAGACTAACAGCATTTTCTTTATCATGGACTATCTTCATTTTCTTTAAATTGATTACAGAACCAGTTTCTAAAAATTTTGTACCAACTTCTTTACACCCATACGGGAAACTATAACAACAGGAAACTCTTTTCAATTTTATCTGACATTAAATCTTTCTTTATTTGATATTTTTCAGCCATATGCTCCTACTTGCGTGTAATGAGTAGCCAGCTTAAAAGTTTATAAAATGTTGGAATTACGTTTTCGTTTTAAAGTAATGTACAAAACCAACTTACTAAAATCCGGGTGAAATTTGGCACGTGTCCATTATTTTGAATCCCTTACATCTTTTTCTTAATAAAATTTTTTGATATCTCTTACAGAAAGGACAGTTTACCTAAGAGTATTTTACATATCTAGTTCCCGCAGGCACGTCCTAATAATGAATACATTATTAATTCAGTAGAAACTAATTTCTATACAAGCAGACCAAAACTTCATATACTGTTTCTTGAAATGAAAATATTTTATGTTATTTTGCCCTCTTGTAAACTCAATCCGGGAACATACTGTATATAAACCTTTTCGTTGTTGAACAGTAACCCATTGTGCAGGTGTATTGCGGCTAAGCTCTTTGTGGATTATTGGTATCTACATGGGTTACATTTCTACACTAGTCTGGATATTCCGTCACTATCTGTAGTTATCCCATTGGATTCGATTGTTTTCATTCTGAACATGATCAGTGATTCTGGAACACTGTTTCACCTTTTTGTATGTTAATAACATACGAAAAACTGAATTAATATATATATATATATATATATATATATATATATATATATATATATATATATATATACGTGTCCCAGATAACATTTCCAGCATGGGAATCTCGCTTATTATAAAAGATACAGATTTGGTTAAATTAGATGAATTACTCCTAAGGATTAGTGAAATTATAGGACACTCTCCAATTTTCAAATTTCCATGTATTTTAAGCTTATGGCAAGAAAAGAAAATGTCAAATTTCTTTTTCTTGTAATATCTTTGTTATATTAGACATATAAATTTTATTTGCACTTTCTTAAGATATTTTTATGCAGAATTTAAATATCAATTTGGATTTTTTTGCACTTTCTATTTTTAGTTTCAACCCTAAATTAAATTTTTCTTATGGAACGACAAGTCGGCTTTGAAATAATTGATCGTGTTTTTTATCCTCTTTACAATGATATAGCACATGTACTGTCTATTTTTAAAAACAACAAAGAAAATTTCAAAAAATTTATTTTATTAAAGACTCTAACAATAAGTAGGCCGTGAAACAAACATAAAAACACAATCGAATTTAATGTCACTTAAAAATTATTCGTTCGAGAATATTTTTGTGTCAAACATGGCTTTATTTACTAATACTGAAAAGTTTGATATGTTGAGTTGTTACATCTTGTCTCATAAAAACAGTATAGAAGCTGAACGAATGTACTTGAGACTGTATCCTGAAAGAAGGCAGCCCAGTGTGCTCGTACGTACAGAAATTTGGTAATTAATTTAAAAGAATATGGTTCATTTTCAAAACCTACTAGAAATCCGAAATTACGGAATGAAGATGCAGAACTAAATGTACTACAATCAGTTATTGAAAATCCTTCAACATCTGTTAGAGAAATTGAACATAACACTGGTATTTCGAAAACTACATCACAAAGAATTTTAAAACGTCACAGGTATCATCCGTATAAGTACACCATTCTGCAGGGACTTAGAGATGGAGATCATGGGAGAAGATTACAATTTTGCCAATGGTATGTTAATCAATGTGAGAATAACGATAATTTTCCAGCTACGATTTTGTGGTCTGACGAAAGCAGATTTACAAATAATGGCCTTTTTAATCGACACAATGTTCACTTTTGGGACCGTGAAAATCCTCACGTTGTTAAGGAAAGTCGGCATCACGTGAGATTTGGTTTTAACGTCTGGTGTGGCATTTTAGGCGCTAAACTTATTGGGCCCATATTTTTTAACGAAACATTAAATATTGAAAGGTATTTGAATTCACTACAAACTGATTTAGAAAATAAAGTTGATGGTTTACCACTGATTGAGAATATTAATATCTGCTTCCAACAAGATGGCGCCCCACCCCACAATTCAAACATCAGCGAATATCTTAATAATCGGTTTCCAAATTCATGGATTGGTAATCGAGGGCCGATTTTATGACCACCCAGATCTCCAGACTTAACGCCCTTGGACTTTTTCCTTTGGGGCTACGTAAAAAATCGAGTGTACGTGCAAACATTTGAGAATGCCGAAGATCTTCGTGAAGCTGTTCTTGCAACTTTGGTAGCATTAAACGCCAAAAACTACGCAGAGCAATTACGTCGACACTGCGCAGGGCACAATTATGTTTAGAACGGAATGGTCAATTGTTTGAACATCTTTTATAATTGGATAATTATCTCCAATACTATTACCTGCTTAACTCTTGTTGTTATCTATTATTTGTCGTTTTCTCATATTTCACGGCCTACTTATTGTTAAGAGTCTTTAATAAAATACATTTTTTTTAATTTTCTTTGTTGTCTTTAAAAATAGATAGTACATGTGCTATATCATTGTAAAGAGGATAAAAAAACACGATCAATTATTTCAAAGCCGACTTTTCGTTCCATAAGAAAAATTTAATTCAGGGGTTGAAACTAAAAAATATAAAGTGCAAATAAAAATCCAAATTGATATTTAAATTCTGCATAAAAAATATCTTAAGAAAGTGCAAATAAAATTTATATGTCTAATATAACAAAAGATATTACAAGAAAAAGAAATTTGACATTTTCTTTTCTTGCCATAAGTCTTAAAATACATGGAAATTTGGAAATTGGAGAGTGTCCTATAATTTCACTAATCCTTAGGAGTAATTCATCTAATTTAACCAAATCTGTATCTTTTATAATAAGCGAGATCCCCATGCTGGAAGTGTTATCTGGGACACGTATATATATATATATATATATATATATATATATATATATATATATATATATATATATATATATATACATAGTACGTGGGTGGAAGATTGTGGGTTTATTAAGGAATATTTCTAAAGTTTGTTGATGGTATGTGGTGGGGTATCTTTAAGGCTACAAACCTAAAATATTTTCACTTGAATCGCAAAGTTTATACAGGGTGATTTATATTAAAATTAAACTTTTTTTAATGGAACCCCCTGTATATTATTGCATATTTGGATTCCTTGGTCAATTCTAGTGCAACTTTATGTATCACACATAGTACCTA
The DNA here is from genome assembly GCA_036346205.1 of Vesta saturnalis. Classification (NCBI taxonomy): domain Eukaryota; kingdom Metazoa; phylum Arthropoda; class Insecta; order Coleoptera; family Lampyridae; genus Vesta; species Vesta saturnalis. Next base: position 4,842,724 of record JARFJB010002320.1, read on the forward strand.
AAGCAAATCGTTTAGTCGCAATTCGTCATTTTTACAAAAAGTAGATGTCTGAAAAAAACTAAATATAGCTGTGATAATAAACCTTAGAAGACCACGACTTTGCGATGTTACTAGACATGAAATGTACTAGCGTAAACCGATGGTTAAATTCGAATTCTTCTTGTGTTTAGAGAAATTACTTTGTACTTTCAATCAATCATAACTTGATTTTTTCAAATGAAACGGCCATTTTTTCATTTTTGCATCACATGCGGAATTTTTTTACCTCTCTAACGATATAAATTAGTCCCTATCTAGCTTCGGTAGATTTCTTTTAATTCACAATTTGATTAATTTGCTGTATTTCTCTATTTTTATTTTGTATTATCTAGTAACCCATGGAAAATAAACAAAAAACTATTCACATTATAAAACATTACTTATTAAGTAGAAGAACACATAAACACAAAACAAAATTACGAGCTAAATTAGAAAATAAAATAAAAAGAAGAAAAATTAACCAGAAATTTCATCCTTAGCACACCCAACTACATCAAGAGCTTAAGGAGACCGATTTTCAAAATAGTATTAATCTTTGCTATTGGGTAGAACAAAACTTAAATGAAAATGTACAATTTTTGGATAAGATCATGTATACAGATGAGTGCATCTTCCACCGCAATTTGTTAACCAGCCCAATTTTCATTGTTACTCAGATTAAAACCCTCACTATTTCTGAGTTCATAGCCAAGAGAAAAGGTACATTAACGTTTGGGCAGGCATATCGGTACTTCAATTGCTGGTCCCTTTTTCTTCAACCTTACTCTAAATTCGAATTTGTACATGAATTTCCTGGATAATAAATTATTTGGACTCCTTGAAGATGTCCCGCTCACTCAAATTAGTGACACGCATTTTCACAACGTGCCCATGTAGTAAGTGGATGGCTTAATAATGTATTTGTTGCAAAGTGGATAGGAAGGAATGGACCAACATGATGGCCAGCGAGATCTCCAGATATTTCCCCGCTTTATTTCTTTTTCTGGAAGTACAGGAAGGAAAACGTGTATGCTGAACTATCAACCACTACGGAAAATATGAAAAATAGAATCCGAAACGTTTTTGTAAGTATTATCCCAGTAATGTTAAATAGGGTTAAAAATTATTTTCGTCGCAGAATTAAAATTTGCTTAGAACAAGGTGGTAGACATTTTGAACATTTATTAAAATTATTTTTATTTTTATTACCTTTAGATTAGAATTAGAAAATTTAATATAATGGATTATCAATAATGGATTCCTAACTCTCTTAAATGGGTAACATATTTCAGTTTGATTTGTTTTATTATGGTTGTTCACGTCGTCCATCATGACCGAGTTGACTGAAACATATAAATAAATGTATAAATAAAAATTACATTTTCTTCCGTAATTAGTGATCGACTTTAATTCTGTAAAAATTGTCACATTCGTGGACATAACATGTATGATAATTTATAAAAAAAATATAGATGGTGCTATTTAATTTTAAGAGAGGGGGTTGTCTTTTCAACGATAGTCCAAGTGGGGGTAATTTTAACAGCCAATATTAAAGTAAACTGGCAGCTGTAAAGAATAGTTTTTGTTTTATTCAAATATCTTTATTCGTTATCAAGTTATAGGGCGGTCAAATTAGTTTGGGACATTTAGTGGTTCAGTGCTAAAGGCGTCAGACTTGTAAGTGAAAGATTCCTAGTTCCAATCTGAGAGTATTCAAGGGTTTGGGAAAAGTCATAGTAAAATGAATTCGACTCTAGTGCAAAAATAGTCCTTCTCAGGAATAAGTCTGATGACGGAAGCTGAGTCCGCTTTCGTAACGTCGCGCTACACAAACAAAAGCTGTGAAAATAAGCTAATCGACTCAACTTTTACTTTTATGTATTCAAATTCAAATAAATATCCGGTAATAAAATATAATGTTGTATTATTTCGTGCGCCATGATGTAGTTGAAGATTACATATGTAATACAATTCACAATGAAGTGATTGTAAAATTTACACATATTTTGAGTGTGGATAGAAAGCAAAATGAATTAATGTCACTCATTCCATTGCCATTCAATTTTTTATCATAAAGACTAATAGATGTATGTAGCTCCAAATACAATTTGTTTTGTAATAACAAGTAGCTAACTATGATATAAAAAATTCAACAATCATATTCAATATTTTTTTAACTTGAACATTAATAATTTCAACCTAATCAGCTTTAACGAAAACTTTAAAATCTAGGTAAATGTATAAATAATAAATGGAATAAATTTTCCTTTAAAATTATTTATTACCTAATATTGTGGTTTAAAAATTGGCAACCTCTAGCATAACCCATCCATCTAGCCATGCCAGAAGGTAGTTAAATCTATGCAATTGTTCAGGATTATGTGAAAAAAACAAAATTATTTATACTTAGAACACAAATTACTTTACATAAAGCATAATAAAACTAGCTAATCGATCTCTTAAAATTAATTAAATTTGCATTTAGAGAAATCCATTTCGGGATGCTGTTCCATAAACCTACAAAATATTTGTAAAATCACATACACCATATTACTACATACTTTTTTATGACATCCTGCTTCTTCTGATCATCACTTGTGGGTAATCCCAATTCCTTTTGTCTTTGATCGTACATCATTTTTTCAACCATACCTCTGGTTTCAAGATCTAGATCGCTTAACTTCGATGGTTCCGGGTTAATTTTTCTAGTTGATATTTCCGGGTCCGAAACAACAAATTTTGACCACCAATTCATTTTGTTGATCTAGAAAAATACGGATTAAAGGAATTTATCTTTTCGGGATACACACCTTTTCCAAATTGACTAAAATGTTTTTCCCATCTTCAATAACCCATGTTGATTCCTCAACTTTAATTTCGTGTGGAAAATCATCATCTACGATGGGCGGTTGTCCTTTAATGCCGCAAGTGAAGTGTTTCTTCGTAATATTAATAACAACATCCTTTTGTCTCACTTTGAAATTTACGTTTAAAGGAATACGGATCTGTAACAAAAATCGAAACTCCTTGATTCTCTATGATGGCACAATTCGCGTATTTATGTATGGCATACAAGTTAACAAGATGTTATGTAATAATTACTAGAATGAATTTCGTTACACCTTGACCTAATCAATAAAATGTGATAAGAATTTAATGTCGACTACTTCGTTTATAAAATATTTATGAATTATAGGAAAGTTGCGAGATTTAATTAATTGCCTGGTCGTGTAATTTTAACTGGTACGAATGTCGATGAACACTAAAGGCTAATTGATTAATTCCACAAAGCACTACCCATTAGAATGAAAAGATTTTACAAGATTAATCGAATTAACCTTGCTGAGAAACGTACTCACTTATTTTACATCTACCTAGAAGACACTCTTTTGTTTCAAACTTCAAGATAGAATATTAATATCATTTAAATAACCATTATCAGAATAATCAGACCGTATCTACGTAAAACATTGCGTAAAAAGGATATACGACAATAATAAATCTTATATTGCAAAATATCTGGATCTCAAGAAGACTACCTTGACTTGCTGTCCGCAGCGTAACAGCTTTTATTGTTTATGAAAAATTTTTCTCAAAAATTAGGAAAAATATTTCATTGTCAAGTTTATACGGTCAATGATTCAGAAATGAAGACAACTCACATAATTAATTCGAGGCTTCTCGTCTATAATGTGATTGGTCAATGATATTACAAAATTTTTTATACGCGTTGTTTTGCAAAACTTCTTCAGTAGTTTTAATTGTGATGTTAACAATGAAACGCACCGTTGATGAGGTACGTTACAAATTTATCTTTATATAAATTTATATGAGAAGTGTGTCTAATTAATAATGTAAATTTTTCATAAATATTACGAGATCTCATAATTATAATTAACTCGCATGAAAACAGATATCTTGCTCTTTGCTTTGTTGTGATGTATGACTTTCTCATCATTCTCGATTTTTGTTTACATTAAAAACATGTTCTTCAATAAATTAAAAATATCTTTTTGGGTTTTTTGAATCATGTATTTGAAGAGAATTTATACAAAATGTATACGTTTCGATAACAGTTACAGTAATCGTCGTCAGTGGTAACCGAATTTATAAGGTATGAAAACGCTATAAATAAGCCTACTACAACAATGACGTGCATGTTTTTGAAAGTCTACTATTGAATATTATGTTATTTTAGTAACAATATACAGGGTGTCTAGAATTTACCCACGTTATGTGGCTATCTTTGTTATTATAAGAGATACAGAGTCTGTTAGATTAGCAAAGTTGGGCAGAATTACATGATAATTCAAATACCGATAAGAAAATTCAACATTGTTGCCAACTTTCTAAGGTATCTGAAAATAACTAAAAATCGTCCAAATTTTCAATCGGTTATATCTTTTTTAATATTCAAAATACGAAAAAGTTATAAGAGAGACTTTTGATAGCTTTTTTTACACAAAATGGGAAAATGCGAATAAAACATTATTTAGTAATTATTTTTCGAGGTACAACCCAAACATACATTTTTTTAAATGGTAACTATAGGTAGTTATGGACTCATTCGATGGCTTATTTTGTTCTGATTTCAAAAATGTACAGCTTTGTATGTTTAGTATTATTAGTTAAATCACAATTTTCAAAAAATTGTAATTATAGTATTTACTAAACAAATGCAATGTTTGCCGTAGTGTGCTGTGACAATTAAAAACAAAACTCTTCATTGATTGACTGTCAAATAGTAGATATTGAATTATTTGTTGTAACCAGTTGTAGTTCGTACTTAAATAGTGAATATTAATTTATTAATGGCTTATTCTTTTGAAGAAAGAAATGATATGCTTTTTTGCTATTACGTATCTAACAGAAATGCTAATGCTGCTTCGGAATTATATCTTCAAACTTATATGGAAAGAAGACAACCCGATGTGAGATTATTTGCCAAACTCGAATCGAATTCAAAAAATATGGGGCTTTTACTAAACCTCAAGATTTTAAAATTAATGTTAACACAGAAACAAAAGAACGCTTTTTAGCTTACGTCGAATTTAAACCTACTACATCTCTTCGTGAAATTGCGAACGAGTGCAACACTTCCAAAGATGAAGCCCACATTATTTTGAAACAAAATAATTTTAAGCCATATCATTTTCATATAGGATATATATTGTATGTTGAAGATTATCAGAAAAGATTACGTTTTGCTACATAGTTGATTAATGAAAGTCCAGCAAACAATCAATTCTCGAAAACCATTCTTTTTACCGATGAAGCAAACTTTACCAACAACGGAATCTTCAATAGAAAAAATCATATCCAATGGTGCCAAGAAAACCCTCATATTACTGTTGAGAGGAGAGATCAATATGCTTTTCCAGTAAACGTTTGGTGCGCTATTATTGGTACCAAAATCCTTGCGCCGTTTTTTTTTTATGAATACAATTTAAATTCCGAAAGATATCTAACCTTTTCACGAAACGAATTTGAAGAAATTTTGGACGACCTTCCGTTGAACGTAATTCAAAATTTGAATTATTTTCAACACCACGGGGCACCGGCACACAATTGATTACTTGTGTGTAACTATTTACAGGAACGTTTTAATAATTGGATAAGAAATCGAGGTCCAATAGCTTGGCCGCCGCGTTCTTCAGACTTAACCCCCCTGGACTTTTTCTTGTGGGGTGCAATTAAAGACAAAATGTACCGAGTAAAGCCTGGTAATCTAAACGATTTAAAAATTAAAATTCGTGTTGCTATACAACAAATTAGAACCCAAAGTTTATTAAAAGTTCAAAACGAAATTTTAAAACGATGTCAAATGTGTGTTACTCTTCGTTGTAAGTTAAATTTATTAAGAACTTTTTTATTTTGATAGTGTAGTACATTATTCCTTGTTGTTTCCACAAATTTAGTAGTAGAATATGAGTTTATTTAGTTATTTAAAAGTTCACGTCACACTTTAATTTGTTTAATAAATATTATAATTACCTTTTTTTTTGAAAATTGTGAGTTAACTAATAATATTAAACATACAAAGCTATACATTTTTGAAATCAGAGAAAATAAGCCATCGAATGAGTCCATAGCCACCTATAATTGCCATTAAAAAAATGTATGTTGGGGCTGTAGCTCTAAAAATAATTTCTAAAAAAATTTTTATTCGCATTTTCCCATTTTGCGTAAAAATAGCTATCAAAAGTCTCTCTTATAACTTTTTCGTATTTTGAATATTAAAAAAGATATAGTCGATTGAAAATTTGGACGAATTTTAGTTATTTTCATATATCTTAGAAAGTTGGCAACAATGTTGAATTTTCTTACCGGTATTTGAATTATCATGTAATTCTGCCCAACTTTGCTAATTTAACCGACTCTGTATCTCTTATAATAACAAAGATAGCCGTAGAATGTGGGTAGATTCTAGACACTCGGTATAGTTAGATCTTAAATAGATGAAGTATTGAAAATGACATTCCATAACACACTCTAACGGACGCAAGTTACTAATAAAAATGTCGGTAGTGAAAAACTTGAATATAAAAATCGTAAAAGCATTCACAACTAAACTTTAACATACGAATTAAAGATCTACTCAAATAAATAATAAATCAACAAATAATTCATAATTTACCATTATTTCTTAAAGACTGTAATTATTACGAGACATTGAAAACAGAATGTGTACATTTAATCTAATTTTAATTTTAAGTGTAAATATTAAATCACTACAAAAAAGATAAATAATTTTAATGATGAGTTTAATTCGTGGAAGTTTACATTTCCATTCTTCAATCATTTATTTAATAAAAATTTAATCCAACTTAAAACATCTAAATCTTGTAAATGAGTGTGTTTTAAGAAAATGAGTTCCTATAATTTGTTTTAATTTTTTTTCTTTGAATCTGATATAATTTAGAATCTTCGTCGTTTAATTTTGTAAAAATTTAGGAAGAAACAAGCTATTTTTTAAACTTAAATTCTTAATTAAATTTTCAATTTTTTTAAATTCTATTTAGGTAACATGATATAAACGAAATCAATAAATTGCTAAAACCAGATTGACAATACCGATGTTTTAAGTGATAAGCTCTATTATGGTTGCCCCTTACAGTGTCAAATTGTGGAAACGGGTACAATCTCGTAATAAAAATTTTTGAATGGATAAGGATATTATTATTTTATGTAGATTTTCATTTAATAAACGTTAATTGTAATAGTGAATTTTCTATTATGCTATTGCTTATCATACTTTT